>CANPUZ010000078.1:0-314000 GCA_947579665.1 Sympetrum striolatum
CTTAATCGCCATTACTCGCAATAACAAATAATTGCGTCATCTTTACCGCTGTGCGATTTGCACTTTTGTTGTGATTTCGTTTCACAGCATTTATTGAAAACTTAAAATAAAATTACTGTTTTCTGACATTTTATGATGATGGAGAAAATGTTTAATAATTTATTTATTATCTTATCTTTGTTATAGCATTTTTTTAATTCAGGTAAACTCTACCGCCCCTACCGTCAGTACCGCCATCACTTGCCGATTTGATATACTAACTCTGACGTCACGAGGGAAGAGCTCGCCAATTTAGCTTTCTTCCGGGTGGTCTGTTGAGGAAAAGTGTTCTCTTGTGGCCAGACGATGAACTATTTCGGAAGCACGATGACGTCACTTTGTAAGCCGCGAGTTTAAAAATCAAGCGAACACTTAAATTATGTATTATTCTGCTGATTTTTATACATTCAGCTTGCTCTTAAAAAGCGTTTTTCGAAATTTATTTAAGGGTTTACTAATTCTGAGTTATAAATTCGTTGATTCTATTTCATACTTTAATTTTAATATTTACTTTTGTATGTAAGCGTGTAAAACAAGAAAAGTTTAAAAAGTAGTTCAATATATTCTCCTAATTACCCTAAATGAATCAGAAACTAATAATTCAATCAGATGCTTCTGTAACTAAGATATAAACAGACTCAATGGACCATAAATGTTCATGAATGGAAAATTCCAAGTCAATGACGCTTGTGGTTTAGGCTGTGAATTAGTATCCTATCTATATCCTTAAATGAATCCGGAGAAGGAACTATATATAATAGATGTATCCGATGTCAGTAACGTCCGTAAAAAATGCGCCGGATAACGTTTATTTTGAACATTAATTTCATGCAACATAGGATTATAAATTATTGGGAGTCATTGGAGTGTTAAAATATTTATATTTGCTTGTCCAGAGTATCCTTGGTTCGACTCTGGACGACTCGAATCGTCCCTCTCGTAAGAAATGCACGTAAAGTTGGTTTTGATCGATTGCAGACATTTTTTCTTTTGCGGAATTAAATCGAAAGTAATGGTCGTACGAAATCGCGATGAACACCAAAAGAAAGGAAATTGAATGAAGATTCTTAGCTAGGTCGTGGAATATCGTATTCGAGTCGAAATTAAGAGAATTCAGACAAAAATGACGAAACGTATGTGATTTCGTGGGAATAAACAATTCCCTAACGACGACGGTGATTGTTGAACTCAACGCTCATAACGAATATAAAGGAAAGATAATAAGACATGTAGTATGGGAGAGAAGAGCCGACAATCAATGACAATAAAACGATTCAAGTTAACTTTGGACATTTAAATTCAGCTTCATGTTTTTACAAAGACCTATAATGTACTGTTTAAAATTTAATTTATTCGAAACGAAAAAAAACTTGCATAAAATTAAAACATTTCTAAGGAACAATCCAATATCAGGGTCGGGATACTTCGATACTTAACTGTGTAATATTCATTTCCGATTCTCCTTGTAAGACTTTATTCAATTTCGCATTTTTTATTATTTCATTTCTATTCAATAATTAAATAACTTGTATTTGATTTTTAATTATTTAATTTCATTATAATTGTGTTCATTTTTACCCTTCGCCTTGTATTTCCAGACAGTATTCTGTGACAGTTTTGTCATGATTGTTGCAGCCGATTATTTTTCTTTCGCGGTTTCGCCCGCATGTACTTTTCCGTACGTCCATTTGCCTCGTCCACAAGAGTCTTGTCAAATTGTTCATTCGAGTTCCTCTGTGGGTGAAAGTAGTCTGGTCTTTTGGCCGGAAGCAAGTCCTGGTAATATGGCAGCGAATTCTGTTGAAACTCCTTTTGATTCGACTCTACCTTCGGGTTTCCGGGAGATAATTTCTCAGTTTTCTGATGTTGTCACCTCGAAGATGGGCATGACCAACATTATGCAATATCGAATTGAATTAAATGATACTTCACCAATACGTTCTCATCCCTACACTCTCCCTCCTCCAAAAGCGAAGGTAATGCGGGAACATTTAGACTCTTTAATTCAGCAAGGAGTAATAGAACCATCCAACTCTGCATGGGCTTCCCCTGCCTTTTTGATTCCAAAGAAGGCTTATAAATTACGGTTGGTGGTTGATTATCGTAAATTGAATAAAAAGGTTAAAATCGATCCGTACCCAACTCCGTCTGTTGAACATGCTCGTTTTATTTGGTCCTCGGAGCATTCTTCCTCTTTTCAAAAGTTAAAGGCCGCCCTTGCTAATACTCCGGTGTTAACCATGCCATCGTTTGATCGAGAATTCCATCTTTTCGTCGATGCTTGCCAGATAGCTTTAGGCGCTGTTCTTAATCATAAAACTAATGATAAATTCTCTCCTGTTGCTTATGCAAGTAAAACTTTGTCGCCTCATGAGCAAAGGTTAACGACCTACGAGTTAGAGTGCATGGCGTGCTCATGGGCCGTCGAAAAATTCAAAGATTATCTCCAGTTCGCTCATTTTCACCTCTATAACGATAATGGCGCTTTGACTTGGTTGTTCTCTCATCCCAAGCAGCTTTGAAAAATTGGCAGGATGGTTTTAAAGCTATCCATTTATTAATTTACTATACATCATGTCAGGGGTACCGTTATTAAACCAGCCGATTGTTTGTCAAGAAATGTGATTCCTCCTCATCCTCCACTTTCTTCGGAAACTAACTGTTTCCTCCATAAGATTCCCCTCTCTTTTATCGCCATTCGTGAACACCAGAAAAAGGATCCGGTTTTGGGACAATTGTTGCATAACATCTCGATGTTGAAAGATAGACAGTTAATTTGGGATGGTATTAATTATAAATTAAAGAATGATATATTGTGTTACAAGCCTCTTAAGTCAAAGAAGTGCAAAGTCGTTGTCCCCGCTGCTCTTCGCCCTATGATATTACAATACTTTTATTGTTTTCCTTCTGGGGCTAATTTGGGAATTACGAAAACTGCACATAAGATTTCTCAAGATTACTGGTGATTGAATTCCAAGAAGGAAATAAAAGATTTGGTTACTCGATGTCATATTTGCCAAATTTCGAAGCCCAGAAACAGTCTTCCTCCGGGTCTCTTGTCCTCTCAAACTCAATCTTCACCCTGGGAGAGAATATTTATCGACCATGTAGGCATATTGCCACGATCTAAGAAAGAGAATTGTTATGTATTCACCGTTGTTGATGGTTTCTCCCTTCCCACCCTCTCCCTTCCCACCCTCTCCCTTCCCACCCTCTCCCTTCCCACCCTCTCCCTCCCCACCCTCTCCCTCCCCACCCTCTCACTCCCAATCCTCTCCCTTTCCACCCTCTTCCTCCCCACCCTCTCCCTTCCCACCCTCTCCCTTCCCACCCTCTCCCTTCCCACCCTCTCCCTTCCCACCCTCTCCCTTCCCACCCTCTCCCTTCCCACCCTCTCCCTTCCCACCCTCTCCCGTCCCACCCTCTCCCGTCCCACCCTCTCCCGTCCCCCCTCACCTACCATCCTCTCCCTTCCCACCCTCTCCCTACCCACCCTCTCCCTACCCACCGTCTCCCTTCCCACCCTCTCCCTTCCCACCCTCTCCCGTCCCACCCTCTCCCTTCCCAACCTCTCCCTTTCCACCCTCTCCCTTCCCACCCTCTCCCTTCCCACCCTCTCCCTTCCCACCCTCTCCCTTCCCACCCTCTCCCTTCCCACCCTCTCCCATCCCACCCTCTCCCTTCCCACCCTCTCCCTTCCCACCCTCTCCCTTCCCACCCTCTCCCTTCCCACCCTCTCCCTTCCCACCCTCTCCCTTCCCACCCTCTCCCGTCCCACCCTCTCCCGTCCCACCCTCTCCCGTCCCACGCCCTACCCCACCCACACCCTTCCCACCCTCTCCCGTCCCACCTCCTACCGAACCCACTACCGCCCAGCCCACCCTCTACCGTCCCACCCTCTACCCCACCCTTACCCGTCCCAATACCTACCCTGTTGTCCACCCAATTCATACCCTATGATCTACCCTTTACATTTTCTTCCTCTATTATGGCCAACACCTACTCAATTCCGCCCCTCTCCCAATCATCGCTTCCTCCTCTTATTCTCCCATAACCATCTCCCATCTCCTTCCTTCACTCTTTATTTCTAATTAGACAATATCAAAAATACGGGAAAAATTCAAAGAAAAGGTACAGAATATATAAATTATACATAGCCCGCCTTACACATCACAGTAAACTTATACATTCTGCAATAGTTCGTTTGGCTAACGGCGCAAAATATATCCATAATATGTTCATTTCATGTTATGGTTCACTATACTAGTTCCGGCCTTACAAAGGTTTATACTATACATAATCGAAATTATATTAAATCAATCACTTCCTCCTCTTATTCTCCCACAACCATCTCCTATCTCCTTCCTTCACTCTTTATTTCTAATTAGACAATAGCAAAAATACGGGAAAAATTCAATGAAAAGGTACAGAATATATACATTATACATAGCCCCGCCTTACATATCATAGTAAATTTATACATTCTGCAATAGTTCGTTTGGCTAAGGGCACAAAATATATCAATATTATGTTCATTTCATGTTATGGTACACTGTTGTGCATTTACTAGTTCCAGCCTTACAAATGTTTATACAATACATAATAGAAAATATATTAAATCAATCGCTTCCTTCTCTTCCTCTCCTATAACCAACTCCCGATACCTCAGACTGTCTTCCCAATTAGACATAAGGAAAACATACGGGTAATTCAAAATATAGGCACAGAATATATAAATTAATCATAGCCCTGCCTTACATATCATAACAAGTCTATCAATTCTGCTATAGTTATTTTGGCTAAGGACGCAGAGTTGTTTTTAATCCATTTTATATACATTTCAAGTCATGGTACGCTATACATGTTCCGGCCTTACAAATATTTATACTATATATCATTTAAATATATTTTGGCTCGGAAGAGAATGAATGAATTTGACTTCTAATTCATCTTCCGGGGTAGGGTGATGCTTTAGGGGTTCGCCCTCGGGTTCTACATCCGCTTCGCAACCTTAGTCGTTGTCTGGTAGTTAAGTACCATGGTGATGTTCTCAATGTAAGTCCTGAATCATTCTACTTTGGAGCACCCGGATTTTTCGGGTGGGATTGTGGAACCGCTAGAGGAGGAGGGCTCTTTAGACCGTGTCGCTGATGCCAAATACAAGGACCTCAGCTCCCTCCCGCATCCGGAGGCACTTTGCAACCTCTTCCCTCATCTTTCGATTGGCCGTCAATGGCGTTCTGCTGGTTAAATATCAAATTTTATGAGAAAAAGGATTGCACGGAGTCGGTATGGTTTGATTTGAATAGATTATAAGCCAACAATTGTTCTCAATGCAACAGTTATCTAAACGTTGTGGTAAAGTCACATTCAAATCGGCATTTACATAGAAATGCTATATTCCTATAATAGGGAAATATATAAAGCAAATCTAAGTATAATATAATTATATAATGCAACAATTTAAATATTGAATGGACTCAGAACGAATATATGAATGTGATTATTAAATTTGATAAGTTGGCATAATGCTAAGAAGGAAATTAGTTATTTTTATATTATCAGACATCTAAAACAGCCATGTCTCTTACTTGTTTGGAATTTTAGAAGCAAAAGCTATAAATTGTAATTACTTTAATAAGCAAAAACTATGTATTAAAATAATTAAATCACAGTCAGAAATGTCTTCCTTAATTTGAAATATAATAATTTTTAATACTTCGAAATATCATAACATGATTAAATTAAAATAAAAATTAATCTGGAAAATATGAAAGTAAAGTGTTTACTTAACTTGGAGATCCAGCAACCGTTGTCCCCTGAGCCTCTTCCGTTGACGGTGGTCACTCGCATTTGTGAAGCCATACGGTATGAAATTTGAGCAAGCTCACTTTTTAAAACTGGAAGGAATAGAAACACCAAGGTAAATAATCATTTATTAGTGAATGGGGTAATATCAGGAAGAGAATAATTTAAAAACAAAATTCCCGATGACAAAGAAATATAATCTATCTATATAAGCATCTATGAAGTTATTAACATGATCCACTCCGATGTTAAAACACCGTACTCATCAACACTTCTAAACAATAAATAAGGGTAGAAAAATTGTAATTGAGGGCACTAGGAATAGAAGTAAGGATGGTTCTGACGTAAGAGGAAAATGAACTTAGTACAGATCGTCTGGTGACGAGAATACGATACTACGCAACGATGGCAGTTTAAACATCCGCAGTGCCGGATTTAGGAACTGGGCAGTGCCCATAGGCCTCCACCAAGGTGACAAAATGTCAAAAAAATTGTAAAACAACACCCCGTTGAGTCGCGGAGAAAGAGGGAAATTTCTCAACAAGTCAAGACAGATGGGCGGGGGGGCGATATAAAATATGAATTTCGCCAGATCGTCCAAAAAAGGCCTCCACCCGTTGGATTGCCCATAGGCCTCATATACCCTAGATCCGGCATTGAACATCCGAATAATTTATAGCAAATAATGATAGAAATACGTAAAGAAAAAGGTTCAACTTTACTTGCATAGATCTTAGGAGACCAAACTGTGTTACTGGTGACATTTAGCTACATATTTCAATTAATTTGGATCGAGTTTTTTCAAAAACGCTAAAGGGACTCGAGCCTCGAACTCTCAGATTAAACGGGTGCTAAGAGATGCAGTTCGAGGTGCCTTAATCCGTTGGCCCCTTGACTAGGGTTGACAAGAATTGGGCATTATTCCCTCTGCACCTACGAAGCAGGTGTTTAATACATATATATGCATTTCTTACTAAACTACTACCAACAAACACTTCCTCCACTAAATAGAAATTCAAGTAGGCAGCGATTGATTACTACTAATTGTTCTGAGGAATTTAGAAAAGATTGAATAGAAGTAAACTCCCGTTTATCCAGAATCCGCTTTATCCGAACAAACTCTTCCGAATGCATTCACCCATCGCGAACCGTTACTTATGTGCTCGTGACACCTCTTTAAAACTCCTGTTTTTCCCGCTGACTAATAAGGCGGATTTTTTCTCTTAGAATTAAAAATAAATGAGCTTTCTTATTCAGCATTTAAAAATTTGAGTTTTCTGTCATACTTTGACGCCTTTTTAACACGTCAACACAAATTTTTCAGTCCAAAAGATGCAGACTTATTCACATCCATGTCAATAGCATTCTACGTACACTCCTGGCCAAAATTAACGCAGCACCTCCCTAGCGATCCTTACGACCGGCGCTGCGTTAATTTTGGCCAGGACTGTACGTAGGTTTTACGATCATATTGATGCAATTCCTGGTGTTTCACGCGGGACTTCGGTTTATCCTAAATTTTCCTTATCCGAACCGGCCGCCGTCCATTTCGGATAAACGGAAGTTCACTGTACTACCATTCAATGCATCGTTAATTACTTATTCTAAAGGAAAACTTAAGAACAGATTAAAATAACTGATTCCAGATATATCCAGTAGTTGCCACCACGTATCCTGAGCTCTAAATAACTACTTGAGTTTGTCAGTTTGCCTCGCTGTCAATGGTGAAATAATGGCATTTGAAAATTAAGTTGCAAGATAAATAGGAAGTTCAACTGGATTACTCACTAATAAAGTCACAATCTGGAGTTTTAGATGCCGTATTTACTTGTAGGAAAAAAAATACAAGATTTACAATCAGTTATTCTTTAAAATAGTAAATTATATTCTCACTTTTCAACATAATTGGCTAAAAGTTTACGTTTTTTCTTATCAGAATAAAATGCATCTCATTTTAATATTTTCGAATTATATATCTGCAAATATAAACGTCCCTTAAATCGTTCAGAGAAATGTAAGAAACGTTCAACCATTTCTTTTTAATTGTGGTTATCTGTATGATATTTGTGCTTTAGTCCAATATTTCGTGAGAAGTACAGAATAAAAACAAAACAAATTATAGTTTTATTTCATAACAGAGATTCATTTACTTGTCTGGTGTTAAAGTGGCGATAACTGCATAAACCAAGTATCAAACAAAGACCATCATCTGAATATTGTCTAAATGCAATTACCTTTAAAAGCAGTATTTAATAAACTCTCAGAAAAAAGTTTATTTTTATAGAAGTGTTTATAATGATTTTGATTGGTCAAATATGGACTATATAGCTAACTGATTGGGAACTTTGTAAAAGAGAGTGGAATTCCAACGAAAGAAATTAGATCACAGATTTCGTTACTTGTCATTCTTGTCTATCACCACACTCTAAGGTAACAGATGTTGGGAGTCCAGTATACCGAAAGAAAGATCACAGGGTATATATAAGATTACATTTACTCCACAGGAAGCGAATTTAGTAACTTCACGTATTCTGAAATGCTGTTGGAAAATGTAGAATTGATTGTAATACTCTTTGAAATTAGGAACAAATGACAAGATTAACTTCCTAATGGCGACCTACCACGAAGTCACGGCCCAAGCAGTGGACTCTTTGAAATGTTCGCAATAAACAAAAACATTTGCCGAAGTTACTTTAATAACACCAATCTTATATTCGAGTGGGCACTTTTTTAGATTCATCGATGAATCCATCAAACCGTTCATTCTATTCATCAATGAATTTACGATGCTTTCCACCGATGTCCACCGCTTCCATCGAGATTAATTCCCGGTGAAGAGCAGATGGTTCTGATGACAGCAGCGGGCCCTTCAAATGTTAATAACCTAATAAAAAAGCAAGTAAATGCCATTTTACAAATATAACGAATTTATAATGCAACCAACGATGCGATGAATTACGTTTCAACAGAGTTCACCCTTACCTTTACCCTTAAAAGGTTGTGGTTAACATTTGCAAGTGATAGAATGCGTAAGAATGATATTGGAAGGCGTTCCAGCGATAGAATTATTAAATCTCTGCATTATTTAGGATTAATTTGCCTTTAATGAACACAGTAAACCTATGAAATGGGGCCAGGTGAATTGGTCCGGGAAGAATTCGTATGCGGGGAATTGATCCCCCGCGCTGATGTTGTACTACCACCAAACCCAAACCCCTGGTTGATTTATTTATAACATTAACCAATAATCAGGGGGTCTAGATTAACATAAGACTGGATAACAGTAGTACAACATCAGCACGGGGGATCAATTCACCGCGTGAGAATTCACCGGCGACCGGTGAATTGGTCCGGGGGGAATTGGTTCGAGGGGTATATTACTGAGAAGTAGCACTCTAAAACATTGAGATGACTCTGAGTGACTAAGGATGCATTTACATATTCTTAAATTGTGTCGGCTTAATGGCATTATGATTGAATTATTTGCATTAATACTTTAAGTATCATTAATTTATGACAAAGTGTTTTTCAGAGCAGTGATGTGTTTGGAATCATTAAGTTGCCTTTATTGAAGTTTAGCATAAGTAGAAATCGTATTTAATGCATTTGCACGAAAACACTAATAAATTAGAATTAACTGCATCAATATTTAAGTTTCGTCATAACTTCGAACACGTGACGTATATAAGGAGAATGGGCAACCCTTGGCAATTCCCAGAATGAAATTGAATGTTGTATTATACGTACGTCTCAAATCTCTATTGATCTATAGAATGATTGAGCCCAAATATATTTACTGACTGCTGATTCAGCCATTCAAATTAGAGAGAACGGCATTTATATTTTAATTAGCCTCGGGTTTCTCAATAGTTTTTGCAATTAAATAAAAGAGGAGCCTTCATGATTCAACATGACTCCTAGGTATTAGTTATGATCCACTAGCTCTAATGGATGCCCTGAAAATCAGTACTGCGCGTGAATTATGTTAGTTTGATTTCAGTTTGATAACTCCCTGAAAATCATCTAAATACATCTATTGTTATTCAAATTCAGTTTATTATCACTGCATGAGAATTTCTATTGACATACAATTAGATAATTGTGTAACAAATACAGTTTAAAGAACAACAACCGGGTGAAGATATAAATGCAGGAATTAATCGCTGGATTTTAACAACAGTCTTATCATGAAGATTTCGCTCGTCATTGCAGCATAAAAATACGAGATTTAGTATCACTCGATGTGTATTTTATTTAAATGGATATAATTCGAGTGTCAGGAATATGAAAAAATTATAATATTAATTGAAACTAGTGGTAATCTAAAAAATACATTCAATTTTAGTATCTAATGCATTCTTTGATTGTATCTTTTTCCCAGTCAAGGCGGTAAATGCACGAAAGAAAACAAATACATAGTTCTAACAGAAGCAAACGATGAGTTCGCCTTGAACTTGAAGGAAAGCGAAGCATTGAAGGCCAATGGGAGGCCATTAATGGTCTTTTGGCATTGTTAGCATGAGCCTACTTCTTTTACTGATACCTCGAAAGTGAAAGCAACGAAAATGAAATGAAAACGACGCAATTTGAAATGAATTGAAGGACGTTGGAAAGCCATTACTGGTCTAAGAGTGATTTTTTACGTGATCATAGCTTCTTTTTAAAGTACTTTGAAAGTGAAAGGAACGGCGGAGGGAAGCGAAATATCAATAGGTATTGGAAAGAGCTCATCGAAGAAAGCGAAACTGCATTTCGAACTTGCATGAAATGGTACGTCTGACCATTTCATTACTGTACTGTAGTAATTATTCTCCATTAAATTACATCAAATGATAATTATAAAAAAGCCACTCCCAACACTATGGTTCAGATTTTGTTTGGAGTGCACTAACTTATTATGAAAAAGTTATTATAAAGTTCTTATGAAAAACCTTTTATTCACCCCCAGAACTATTGATCAATATATCACTTAATTGATAGTCCGTTCCACAGGATTTTATAATAAAGTACTCGCTGTAAAAAAAACTTCGCAGTCCATAAAGTGAGGTTATTTTCAAAGTACGTGATATTACAGATTGATATAAAAATGTATATTCTGCTTACCTAAGCTGAAACTTCAATCCACTGAATCTACCATCGAAGGATCTCCTGTACGACTTTCACTTCCAAAAGACGCCAATGAGCAATACGCAGGACAATATCGGTGTTGCCTCCCAAACAATTAAAAATGATAAATTCCAAATTAAGAAAATATTTATATGGATTAAAATCTGAATCATAATCTAAAGCCATGCAAATGTAAATTGAAGTAAGTAATTTGAAAACTATGTATTCCTGTTCATTTGCAACCGTTGACCAAACAGTTTGAAATATCTTGTTACATCATCGCACAATATTAGGAATATAATAACTAATAATAATTAACATTTTACGGAAGCCTTTGTCTTAGACATTGGCTGACGATATTGAATTTATGACACGAAACAAATACTTTAATGACAGTACTAATTCGTACCAAATCGAAGACAATTCCAAAAGTGATCAAGCAAAATTTAAATTGAAATTAAACTGTAAGAAATAAATATGGTTCAGATTATGAAATAATGCAGTTTAAATTTAGAATTAAGTCGTTAAAGACAACAAGGAACTTGGAAACTATAGCAACTAAAACTTCTGAAAAGTCTACTAAATTGATAAAAATCGGAAGAGCTAAACCCGTGAAAATGTAAAGTAAAACTCGCAATTTTAATATAAATAAATAATAAATATGGTTACATCAATGAACAATATTGAGTATAAGTTAAAAAATAACGACCGCTGACGGGAATTAATATAAAAATTGGTACAGTACGGAATAGTATTCCTGAAATTATTAGGCTAAATTTAAATCTATATTATTACAAACATTAAAACTTCACCGAATTCAAGTCCTGGCTCTCTAGGAATTTTTCTCTCATTTTTTAATTTCAATTTCAACGTGTTACTCGTAATGAAATGGCAGTTGAGATTTGCATGACTTTTAACTTTCAAATCAAATTTCCGATGACGACTTAAAATTAATTTATAAAAATTCCAAAAAGGCATCACTCTATATTGAATCCAAAACTAATTTGGAGTGAAAAATTATTATTCACATTAGAGGGTTACTGCAACTTAATATCCTTATAACGTTATCATAGACGCGAGAGGACCGGTAATTCTACTGCGAATGATAAATAAATACAAACATGTTTACGTAGATATACAGACGATATAAATCTATTACATTATATTACTCTTCTACTATATTAAGGTAATATATTCTATAATAAAATGAAACATGAACAGCTACGATGCGTCCACACTTTCCGTTAAAATTCAAATCCGTTTTTCCTTTGTTTATGTGATGACGTCATGCACTGACCGAAGCCTAAAAATTAACGACAGAACTATTTTAAAAATATATTCAGATAAAACATGTCATATTACCGGGCATAATTTAGGAACACGGTAGTTCAGATCTGTATTTTTGGCAAATTGAAAATACATGTGGCAAAGCCGAATTCGAGGTTTTATTGGAATTTTTCTTTCGTTTATTACATTTAAATTCAGAGTATAACTCGTACGGAGGTAGTTTTAATTTTCACGAAAGCCTTACAAGATGAATTACTATCATAGAAGTTATCATTATCTCAGAAGCAAGACTACAACTAAATACCCTCAATCCCACGCGATGACATATTTGCACTTATCGAATAAAAAAACAAAAGAAAAGATGTATGCCTTTTACATTCGGGCATTAACTCGGCATAGGCAAACCTATAGATTCCGGTTTCTCGAGAAGAATAGGCTTGAACCGGTACCTAGTCCCGGCGACATTCCTTTCTTACTCTAAAACTTTCATAAAATTTTAGAAGACTGTCTTAGATTCTTTTTTACAAGCAAACATATTTGCTTAATTCGCTAATCACCATCCTTAACGAGCTTTTACACCGGCGAACGTACTTACGAAATCGTATTAAACAGTTCCGATTCTAAATAAAACGATTAATGTCATCTCATTAATTCACCCAAAATTAAAATCAATCATAATATGAAACATGATTCGTCGTACAATAATATTACACAAGGAAAAAACTTAAATTCTTAAATTCACCAAAACACAGCAATATTGTCTCAGACAATGGCTAATAAAGTATTAAGTGAGACTTACCATTAACTGGAAATCCTGGGTGACAACGTTGGACGTTGAACATGACAACGAATTTCAACTGTTTTTCAAACACAGGTTGTCAGCACGACCTCGCTCGCAGAAATTCAGGTAGCAACTACCGAAAAAGCCGTTCGCGCAACCGCTAAACAATACAGCTGTCACCTGATTGGTCCAAATTTAACCGTCTTTCAACTTGGCTCCACCCACCAACTGCCATGGAAATTTTCCACTGCCAACTGCCATTATATTTAGTTAAGTATTATTAAATTTAAAGTATTATTATAAATAAATATTTAATTTCTTCGTAGAGTTTAATTATTTTGTTTAAATTTCGCGAAATCGTCGAAGTGCTGGATCTTAAAATATCAAAGTTTGCATAATTTAAATATTTTGTTCTTAAGAAAATATTTATATTTGGATCTGGATATTTAAGATTATTAGGTTTTTTATTTCGGAAAATGAAATAATGATTTACAATTTAATATTACAACTATTCATCCAGAAAGAGAAAAATGTAACAGTTATATCGATGTAATACATTGAACCACAATTACTAACAAGATTTGATTGCAAGGATACGTTTTAAGGCAAAGAAGTGCAGTATTTCAAGAAATTACGTCAATTTTTACGAATAAAGCCGAGAAACCTATATTTCACTCTTAGAAATTCCTTTTTAAGATACCAATTCTCTCGCAAATCCAACACGTATTCTACGATGTCAACCGAAGATGCTATTTTAAAGCAAAATTATTTAAACGAGATATATAAGTGGATCGATTGATACATTACTCAGTTATGTGGAGGTCCCGGAAACTTCGGCAATATCTGGTATCTTTACTCGCCGTATTAATGGTTCACAAATACACTTAAGTAGCAAGATGAAACAAGAAGTGGTTTTGATAGATTTCTTCTTTGACATTCATATTTCACTACCAATAGACATTACTATACTTGACCACCATAATCAAGAGTTAATAAGTATCTTTAGATTATTTATCCAATGAAATATCATTCCTTGAAAGTACTGTCATTCGCGTTATGGTAACATTACTACATAATCTCTAACACGAATAAATTTGCATTAAGAAATCGATATCATTGTAGTTGCCTAGGTGATTATGTCCTAACCCTCGAAGTGGACTCGTAAGTCTTACATACATGTAGATTAAGATTAAATTCAAAGCACATATCATCATCATCGTACTTACTTTCAAATCTTGCATTTTGTGATCGTAATGTGAACGAAGGAAGCCCAATTCGTACAGCTCCAGCGTGAAATCAATCAATCATGAGGTTTTCTATTTTGACTATTCTTCTATCTCAGATTAAGAATAACGCACTTTTCAACACTTACCTTTTGGATAAAGCTGTAAATCAGGCCGAGAGCTTAAACTCTTTCTTTTAGATTCCACACTCTTCCGTGGCACATTCACAATCAAAAAATACAGAAGTTAAAGCAACATTGTCAACTTTCAACAAAAGAACTGTGCACAGATGAACATTTATAACTTCTTAAAAATATATTTGACTTTAGATTTCACACAGGTCGTCGCTTAAACCGGGAGGTTAATACGCAGCCCTTAAACTTCAGCAGTAAGCACTCTGATAACAGGAAACAAAAAGTTTTCCCTCCATTATTCACTGCCTTAGAAACGCGGCTTGCGTACTTCATTTTTTCGAAGACAATCGGAATTCTCTTGAGGTGTGGTGCGTAGTCACCTCGTGATGAAGAGCAGAAACTATGAAATGGCGTTCTAGAGTTGGAATGCCATTTAAAGTGCTTGTAAGTGTTCATATTCGTGGAATAAGTTTGATAACAATGCTTCAGAGTATGTACTTTCTGCATTTATTCGTAGTATTTATCGTAGTGTTTAAAGACGTGAAGTTGTCGATTCCCAAGTGTTTCATGTTAATTTCGCCATTTCTTATCGTTAACTGATTACCTTATTTAACTCGTGGTTAGAACGTTGCATAATAGAACAGCTTCTTGGCTGGTATATCTAGTATTGTTAACAATTAACGAATACCAGTCAAATAATAACATCGAACTGTCGATCAGTGAGTTCCTTGAATAATAGTGGATACGTGTACTATTTTAAATCGGCAATGAAACAACCATCAACGAGACGAGCACTCATGGTGAAGGGATTTCTTATCACGAAGTTCTAAGAGCTCGGAATCCTTCCATCAAACTACATTTACCATCGACGCAAGATGGAGATCATGTAAGTAAGATGAGAGTGGTGTTTGCATTCCTTTGAGTGGCTGTGAATTAACTTCATAGATTAGCAATGAAATATTCATGCAGGCCGATTTACAAATTTCTGCCGAAGCAAATTTATTCCTATTCTAGAATATTTCGTGTTGCATTGAGTGGTCAATAGTGCATTCCTGGTTCGTAAACTATTATATTATATTATAATTCGGTAACATCAACGTTTAATGTATCATTCAATCAACTTTTATGTCTCGTTTTAATAATTCTGCTTCATAAAAAGCATCTTTGGTTGACATCGTAGAAAACGTGTTTGACTAGCGACAGAATTTTTATATTAAAGAGGAATTTCTAAGAGTAAAATAAAAGATATTCTCGCTTTATTCGTAAATATGTACGTCATTTCTTGAAATCCTGCTCTTATTTTGATCAAAACGTATCCTTGCAATGAGATCTTGTTAGTAGTTGTGGGTATATTAATTACATCGATATGGTTGCTACATTTTTATCTTTTGGGATGAATGGTTATTAAATTAATTTGTGAATCGTTATTACATTTTCGGAAATTAAAAAAACCTAAGAGTCTTAAATTTCTGGACACAAATATATATGTTTTTTGAGAACCTATAATATTTAGATCAAGCAAACTTTGATATTTTTCGATCCAGCACTTCGACAATATCGCGAAAATTAAACAAAATAATTAAAATCTACGAAAAATATAAATCATATATATATATATTTATTTTAATAAATTCGTTGAATTATAATTGCTTACGTTAGCAGTGGAAAATTTTCATGACGGTTGGTGGGCGGGGCCAAGTTGAAAGACAGTTAAATTTGGACCAATCAGGTGACAGCAGTATTTTTCATCGATTGCGCGGACGGTTCTTTTGTCAGTTGCTTCCTGGATTTCTGCGAGCGAGGTCGTGCTGACAACCTGTGTTTGAGAAACAGTTGAATTTGAATCTGTTGTCATGCTCAACGGCCATCTTTGTCACCCAGGATTTCCAGTTAAGTCTCCAGTGGTAAGTCTCATTAAATACTTAAGCAATATTTTCTCAGACAATACATAATAAAGTCTGTTGGTAAATTAAATAATTTAAGTTTCTTCCTTTAGTAATATCAGTGTACGACGCATCACTTGAATAATTTTGTGATTGATTTTAATTTAGGGTGAATTAATGACATTAATCTTATTATTTAGAATCGGTACTGTTTAATACGATTTCGTAAGAACTTTCTCAGGTTTAAAAGCTCGTTAAGCATGGTCATTAGCGAATTAAGTAAACAAGTTTTCTTGAAAATAGGAACCTAAGATATTTCATGACAGTTTGAGAGTAAGAAATGAATGTCGCCGGCACGAGAAACCAGTTCTCGCCTATACTTCTCGTGAAATCGAATCCTTAAATTAGCCTACGTGACTCAATTCCCGAATGTAAAAGCTTTTTCTTTTGATTTTTATGTTTCGATGAGTGCAAATATGTCATCGCGTGGGAATGGTCTTGCTTCTATGATTACGAGAATAACTTTATTTTCGCTTCAAGATTGTAATTCATCGTCTTAGGCGATTGTGAAAATTTAAACTGCCTTCTCACTAGCGTCCAAAACCGTACGAGTTAAACTCTTAATTTGCATATAAAAAACAAGAGAAAAATTCCTATAAAGCCTCGGCTTTGCCGCATGTTTTTTTCAATTTCCCAAGAATCTGAAGTCCCGTTTTTCTCAGTTTATGCCCAGTGACTTGTTTTATCTGAATATATTTTTAAAATATTTCTGTCGTTAATTTTTATGCTTCCGTAAGTGCATGACGTTATCACACAAACAAGGGAAGATCGGATTTGAATTTTAACGGAAATTGTGGACGCATCGTAGCTGTTTATTTTTAATTTATTTGTAGTTTGTATTACCTTAGTATAATGGAAGGGTAATATTAGGTAATAGATCTATATCGTCTTTATATCTACGTAATCCTGTTATTATTTCTATTAAATTCGCAGAAGCAATACCGGTCTTCTCGCGTCTATTATAATGTTATAATGATATTAAGTGGCAACATCCCTCTAATGCAAATAATAATTTTTTCAAACCTAATTAGTTTCGGATTCAGTATTGAGTGATGCATTTTTTAGGAATATTTATTTATTTGGAAGTTGGATTCTTGTTTCGTTAAACATCTATTCTCGCAATCGGAATTAAACTTCTGAATTGTTTCTCTAGTGAATATTTCGTACGTATGCGATTAGCTATTTCAAGTCGTCATCGGAGATTTATTTTGAAAGCAAAATTCTTGCAAATTTCAACTGCCTTTTCATTACGAGTAACAAGTTGAAATTGAAATTAAGAAACGAGGGAACAAATTCCGAGTGAACCTGGACTCGAATTTGGTGCAGTTTTAATGTTTGTAATAATATAGATTTAAATTTAGCCTAATAATTTCAGGAATACTATTCCATACTGTACCAATTTTTATATTAATTCCCGTCAGCGGTCGTTATTTTTTAAACTTATTCTCAATACTGTCCGTTGAAGTAGCCATATTTATTATTTATTTATATTAAAATTGCGAGTTTTACTTTACATTTTCACGGGTTTAGCTCTTCCGATTTTTATCAATTTAGTAGACTTTTCAGAAGTTTTAATTGCTATAGTTTCCAAGTTCCTTGTTGTCTTTAACGTTTCGTTTCGTTTTGTTTGTTTCGTGTCATTAATTCAATATCTTCAGCCAATTTCTAAGACTTTAATTAAGGCTTCTTTAAATGATTATAATTAGTTATTATCTTTTTAATATTGTCCGATGATGTAACAATATATTTGAAACTGTTTGGTCAACGGTTGCAAATGAACAGGAATACGTAGTTTTCAAATTACTTACTTCGCTTTACATTTGCATGGCTTTAGATTATAATTCCGATTTTTATCCATATTTATATTTTCTTAATTTGGAATTTCTCTTTTTTAATTGTTTGGGAGGCAACGTCGATATTGTCTTGGCGTTATGCTCATTGGCGTCTTCAGGAAGTGAAATTTGTACAGGAGATCCTTCGACGGTACAAGTCAGTGGATTGGAGCTTCGGCTTAGGTAACAACAATTTATATATTTTTATATCAATCTCTAATATAACGTATTTTGAAAATCTCCTTCCGTTATGGACTGTGAACTTTTATTTTTCACATCGTGTAAAATATAATAAAAACCTGTGGAACGGACTATCAATTAAGTGATTTATTGATCAATAGTTTTGGAGGTGAATAAAAGGTTTTTAATAAGAACTTTGAGCAACATAATCTGAACGACCATGTAGTAAGTTGCTATCTTTTATTATTCTCATATGGTGTAATTTAATGGAGAATAAATAGTACAGTACAGCAATGCAATGGTCATACATGCCATTTCCCTTTTTCTGTAATTTTCTGTGAATAGGTTCAGAAATTCAGTTTATCTTTCTTCGATGAGCTCTTTCCAACACCTATTGATATTTTGCTTCCCTTCACCGTTGCTTTCACTTTCAAAGCACTGTAAAAAGAAGCTATGATCACGTAAACAGTCATTCTTAGACCAGTTATCGGTTTCCAACGTCCTTGAACTCATTTCAAATTTTCCAAGCATCGTTTTCATTTCCTTTACTGTTGCTTTCACTTTCGAGGAATCAGAAAAGAAGTAGCCTCATGCTAACAATGCCAAAAGACGAGTAATGACTTCCAAATGGCCTTCAATTCTTTGCCTTGCTTTCCTTCAAGTTCAAGGCAAACTCATCGTTTGCTTCTGTGAGAACTATGTAATTGTTTTGTTTCGTACATTTACCGCCTTGTCTGGGAAAAAGATGCAACCAAAGAATGCAATGGATACTAAAATTGAATGTATTTTTTAGATTACCACAAGTTTCAAATAATATTATAATTTTTGCATATTCCTGACATTCGATTTATATCCAATCAAATAAAATATACGTCGAGTGATACTAAATCTCGAATTTTTATGCTGCAATGACGAGAGGCGTAATCTTCACGACAAGACATTTGATAAAATCCAGCGATTACTTCCTTCATTAATATCTCCACCGTTTGTGGTCCTTTAAACGATATTTGTTACACAATTATCTATTTGTATGTTTAAAGATATTCTCATGGAGTGATTAACTGAATTTTAATCAAAATAGAATTATTTAGATGATTTTCAGGGACTTATCAAACTCAAATCAAGTCGAACTGAATAACTATTCTCCTCTTAAATTTCTTGGTTTCTAAACTGAATTCCACTCTAATTTAAAGATAATACTGCATTAATTATCCGTGATTAACACCATGGCAAAGAGAATTTCATTGCTTCTTTCATCATTTCCAACTAAACTAAGAATACTTAATTTCCTTCTGCGTCATCGTTTGAAAGCAAACGTTTGTCTAAGATGGCCAGTATTGTTATTAGGCGTTGTAGCTTATTTAGGAGTTACGGTTTCTAAATTGAATGTTCGATTCAGCAAATTAGAACCCGATTTAAAGTTATTTGAGCAAACTCAATTACGATAGAACTTCTTTGACCAACTTAAAGATCGTATACCGTTCCACTTTAGTTCATTCTTCTTTGTAACTCATAAGTTTCCTTACGTTTTTCTAAATCTATTAACCAATCATTTATTAGTTTACCTACTTATTGATGCTTTATTGTTAGAAATTACTTGTGAATATTTATAATAGCAAACGTGAACTTTCCGCGTTGACCACAGAGTAGTCACTCAACATTACATTTTCATTGAATACATCTCACTACATTTTCCCAATAAAAGTTGCACTTTCGTGTCTTTAAAACGTATCTGAAGCACAGACCAGAGTTATAAATTGTGACGTCATATAACTAGGCGAACCTTTTTATTTAAGGACATTTTTAACATTGTTAAATGCTGCCTTCTTGTAAGTATTCGCTTCTCATTCCAAGCTCGCAATTCTGTACCGATTGAAAACATTAATTGTATTTATAGACATTATTTCATAAGTATTGGGCATAACTTCAACTATTATATCTGCATTTGATTGATATCCAGAATAGCTCGTATTTTTCATATCTTATTATTACTAATTTAGAATGTATTTAACTATACTAAAGAAGGAGGTTTATTCCCATTATTAGAATTTGATTGATTATGTTTGCATCATCAAGGCTGTTATTTTATTGCCAGAGCTATTGAGAAACCCGAGGCTAATTAAAATATAAATGCCATACTCTTTAATTTAAATCGCTGAATCAGCAGTCAGTGAATATATTTGAGCCCAATCGTTATATAGATCAATAGAGATTTGAGACGTACGTAAAATAAATACATTTTACCTCATTCTGTCAATCGCAAAAACCTTACATACGATTTCTACCTCGGCTTAACTTCATTAAAGGCAACTTAGTGATTCCACCATCCCGGCTCTGAAAAACACTTTGTCATAAATAAATGATCTTTAAGTATTAACGCAAATAATTTAAACATAATGTCATTAAACCGACACAATTTAAGAATATGCAAATAAATCCTTCGTCAGTTGTGAGTCATCTCAATGTTTTAGAGTGCTACTTCCCAGTAATATATCCCTCGTACCAATTCCCCCCGGACCAATTTACCGGGCGCCGGTGAATTCGTACGCAGTGAATTCGTACGCGGAGAATTCGTACGCAGGGAGTTGATCCCCCGCGCTTATGTTGTACTATTGTTATCCAGTCTTATGTTAATCTACAGGCCCTGATTATTGGTTAATGTTATAAATAAATGAACGGGGGGGTGGGTTGGGTGGTAGTTCAACATCATCGCGGGGGATCAATTCCCCGCTAATGAATTCCCCCCGAACAAATTCACTGGGCGCCTTTTCATAGGTTTACTGTGTTCATTAAAGGCAAATTAATCCTAAATAATGCAGAGATTTACTAATTCTATCGCTGGAACGCCTTCCAATGTCATTCTTACGCATTCTATCACTTGCAAATGTTAACCACAACTTTTTAAGGGTTTGATCGAGTCTGCAATTCGTTCCATGGCAATATCTCCCATCTTAAATGAGAATTGACATCTCTTTTATGAACAGAAAGGAAGAACTTACTATAATACTTAATAAATATTAGAGAGAAATGGTCAGACAACAATAAATCTATTATATTTGCATATCCTCATGCCAAAAGAAGCCGTTTAATTAAAATTACGCATTCCTCTTTCTTTAAGAAATACTATTTCCATCTCTCGGCAGTAATTAACTATGATTAATGGATCAACACAAAAGGCTTCTCCGTCGTGGATTACAAAATCAACATTCCCGATTCGATCTTTTTTTGTTTTCATAGAGAAAATTGTGCATTTCATTAACAATATTCTTTGTAAATTTTAGACTATTTTGAAGGAATATGACGATGTTGGATGATAAAAGGTGTTGAATAGCACATACAATGTAACAGTAGAAGAAAAGGTAATCGTTATTGTCATTAGCATTAAGTATTCAGATCTGTGTACAGTGATTATTTGTATGTTCGCTTTCAGAACCAAAGAAAACGTCCATGTATGAAGGATTTATTCTTTTACCAAATTTTGAATCAAAATCACTTAGAATAAAACATTCTTCAAAATTGGATCGTTTCATATTCACTTTGGCAAGAATTTGGAAGAAAATTTGAGATAATATATATACACAATTACATCACTTTCAATCTATAAATCTTTAAAGCAATAAGAAACTAGGAAATTAATTTTCGAGCAAATTCCAGCACTGGTCACGTTTTTAAATTCATCAATCTGACTGAATTACATCGATGTTAGTCTGATTACTTTGATGGATCATCAATTATTGATGGATTTAAGAACAGTCCGTAGGTTTTTTCTGCTTTTTTACTAGATTGCTTCCGTTGAATTTGCAATTTGTTCCATCTCCATAATTCCTTACACTCAGGTGAAAATATATAATCGCATCGTTTTTTTTGCATTATAAATACGTTATATTTGTAAGTTTCCATTTACTGGCTTTTTTATGAGGTTATTCACGTTTGAATGTCCCACTAATGTCGTCAGAACCCTGCGGCTCTTCATCGGGAATTAATCTAAGCGATGGACATTGGTGGAAAGCATCGTAAATGCATCGGTGAATAGATCGGTTTATTGGATGAATTTAAAAAGTTCCCACTCACTCGAATCTTTGATTGGTGTTACTTAAGCTACCTCGGCAAGTCGTATTGTTTATTGTAAGCATTTCAAAGAGTATTACAATCAATTATACATTATCATACAGCATTTCAGAATACGTTACTAATTTCGCTGTGAATTCTGATATCAGAGAGCCAAGTAGAACCACTCTTTGCTTAGCCACGAGGTGAAATTTCATATTCACATGCATCTAGATTCAAATCAATGCACCATGTCATTGTACGTACAGTAGAATCCTGTATTTTGCTGTTGTAACATGATCGAAGGATTTCCAATTCCCGTGAACTGCAGCACGAAATCAATGAATCATCAGAAGTATCTCCTTGGGATTTTTTCGATCACAGATTTAGAACAACACATTTTTCGACACTTGATTTACGATATTGCTGTGAGTCAAGTCGAGGCTTTCAACTGTCGATAAACGTTCTTCATGGATGTTCCCCGTACGTATACTCTAACGAAACACAGGTAAAATACAGAAATCTAGAGGAAAAGGACTTCTTTCAAACAAATCAACTTCACAAAGACGAGCAATTTTGAGGCACTTTGAAAATTCTTTCGATTGCACAGTAGACCATTTCCCAATGCATTTGAATTTGAAGTTACGTCAGTCAGACGAGGAAAGAAAGAACATCGAGTTCCGACAGTTCTGGAATTTTCGGAAGGCAACTTGAAGCGTTGTCATTTCATGCAAGGGAGAAGCGAGTTTAATGGATGAGATAAGGTTGGTTTGTGGTGTAAATTCTGCTCCTGTGAAATCTTCTAGCAAAATTGGAATACGTTCACTTAACTACACGGTATTATATAGATCGACCATGGTTTCACAGCGTGCCTCCAAGATCAGCTGACACA
Source organism: Sympetrum striolatum (assembly GCA_947579665.1). Taxonomy (NCBI): domain Eukaryota; kingdom Metazoa; phylum Arthropoda; class Insecta; order Odonata; family Libellulidae; genus Sympetrum; species Sympetrum striolatum. The sequence continues at coordinate 23,273 of CANPUZ010000078.1, forward strand.
TAATATAATGTAATAATGTTTTGTTTAGTAAACATTTTCCTATGGAGCGAAGTGTTTAATTCACGATTGATAAAAGTGTATTTGCTGCAAAGTTGAAGACATAGAATCAATGGGGAGAAGAGAAGTTGGGATAATGGTCAAGAAGAACGGTTCAGATTAAGTGGTGGAGTAAGTACGATATCAGCGAAATGCCTAATTCTATTCATCGCTATTTCCTACCTGAAAACGTCTGAAAGAAAGGTTTGCCTCTCGGCAAAATTTGCCTTCGGCAATTTTTCCTTAGCTTTCGAAATCACGAGGTCATTGCTAATGACGATGTCACCTTCGGAAACGCTTCGTTCGACTGTCTTTTATTTTCAGAAGAATTGCGTGTAGCGAAGGGAAGTACGGTGAGTGCAAGGATTGACTATGTTTCTACGAATGTATGACTTCCATGTGGTTGTGCCGACTAAATAGTATAATTTATTACGTTTCGTAGTGAATATATTTAAATATTCCGTGAGTTTGTGAGTGGTGTGGTAGCTATAATAACCAGGAAGTGGAATTGAGAGTTCTGCTGGAAGATCGAACCTGGTTCCTTGGATTGTGCAACATGTGCCAGTGAATGACATGCCGTACAGCTTCTATGGTTTGGAATATCTACTTCTATTCGAAGGTAATAATTATACGGGAGCAATCCTTTACGAAATCGATCTTTCTTCCGATGAACGTGTTATTGAAGGGCGTGGAAAGTAGAATTATCGAATGACATACATTATACAAGTCGTGCATTAACAAAGTTTGGTATTATTTCAACATAGTGTTAGATTGGGTTTCAAATACCGATTTAAACTATCGATTAGAAAAGTTTTGAGATGGTTTTGTTCATCGTGCTGGAGTTTCCATGGATTTTCCGTTACCATAGCATTCATTTCTTTAGTATTCCTTCCAGAATGTTGTTATTTTATGTCGCTACTCAAAATCGTATACGGTGTTATCGATTCAAATAGAGGAATCAATTTCCCAATGAAACATTCATAACTTGGTGTGTTAATCAGATACAGAGAGGTGGGATTATTTAAAAACGTGTGTCGTAATATGATCACTGGTCGACTTAAAGATTGCACTCGCTGGAAACGTTGATTTAGGGGAACATTTTAACTAAATACTAACCTTATTTGTAAAGTATAAATTCAGTGTTTGTCATCAATTAGAGTCCACAGCGTTTGTCCGAACCGGCTAAAAATTTGCACAAGTATTCTTCGAGATCAGGAAAGAAGTGCCGATTTATTTTTGTTCGATACTTTTTCTGGGTTCGAACCAAGATTGCTCTAACAGTTTTCCATAATAAATACACCTAAACTTCTCTTTTATCGTTTGCAGGCTTCTTTTCTTTCGAAGAATTAAATTAGAAAGTATGGTCGTGCTGAGTCGAGACAAGCACCAAAGGAACAGAAATTGAACGAAGATTATTATTTTGGTCGTGAAATATCGTTTTCGAAACTTTCTCTCGAGCATTTTAACAAAATGTACGTAAATTTACCAAAATTTTTGATATTATAAACAAGCAGTTCTCTTGACGGTCAATGCGATATTTGAATCCATGCAATTTCCGGTAAAGTGAGAATGGGATATTATAAGTGTTAACCAAAAGGATATTTACTCACTTTACGACTGAAAACTTAATTTAATTTTGAATTGTAATCAACTTCCATACTCTAACTAAGATGCTTATCTCAATACGATTCTTGTCGTAACGTTTATCCGAACCCAGTTAATACCAGACATCGTTAACTTCGAGGTTATTATAAAACTCGTTTATAGTTAAAAGTAGTGTTTTACAATTAATTCCATTTTCAAAAATGTAATTATTTAAACAAAATTCTGTTAATTAAAATCAACATATAATTATTTTCATTATCTTTGGTGATTTTAAATGTAACGGTTGTCGGCGGTAGGGGTGGGGGAAAACAAATTTCACCAATCAGAACGCAGCTTCTCTTTTGTAATGGTTTTCCGTGACAAAATTTGCAGTTCTCGGTGAGACTTCGTGGGGGAAAGGTCGTGGTGGTTCACTTCCGGAGTAACGGTAAGAATTTGAATCTTTTTCGTTATGTTTAAACTTTTGAAGTGCAGTTATATGTTAAAAGCATATTGTATTTGGATGCAATGCACTTAATCTATCTATTGCTAATCTACCATGACACGGAATATTTCTGTGAACGAGTTTTTCCGAATGAGCTTGCGGGAGATTGAACATTCGGCAAATTAAATTTGTATCGTATTTTCAACATTCGGAAATTCAAATTATTAGATTTTTACTGACGCGGAAGAATTGTCTGTTCTAAGGGAATCTCAAATGCCAAGAGATGATACTTCCGATGTTTCGTTAGACATTAATGCGAAATATATCACTTCCAAGTGAAAAAAATCCAAGAAAGAAAGTTTGCGCGTAATGAAGATTCTTACTAAGTCTGCGCTTATTAATGTGATTTATCGATATTCTATCGCGATGAAAATATTTCCGGCGAATAGTTGTCTTGAATGAGCAGGAATTTCAATGTTCGGGAAATTACATTCGGTTTTCTGTTCTTAGGGAATCTCAGATTAAATAATTTGCCTGCTACGGTGACGAAGTGATTAGCGCGCTAGCTACACCAACGCAAAGGTCTCGGGTTCGAACCCCGGCAAGTTGGAATTTTCTGGCTAGGGAATGGTTTTGTGTCTTTGTAAGTAGCAATAATTTTTTTAAATGGATGTAATTGGGGTCTTTTAATTTCCATTAGAGACGTTATTATTATCATTTGCTTTGCGAAGTTTTCTCTTAAAAGCGAAGTCATCTCTTAAGTTGAGAAGTTGTCATTCTGTAAGCGGAATTATCATTTGCTAAGCAGAGCTTTCACTTAAAAATATAAGTTACAGTTTTTAGAATTATTATTTACTAAGTCTTAAGCTAAGTTATCGCTTGAGAAGCGGAGTTATTATCTCCTAAGCGGAATTATCACTTAGGAAAAGAAGTTATCACATGCTAAGCTTAGTTATTATGTGCTAAGTTTAGTAATCATTTAATAAGCAAAGTTATCGTTCGTTAAGCTAACCTGTGATCCAATAAGCGAATATGCCTTGGGTGATTCTACTGAAGTTTCGTTTTATGTCTTTGCGAAATATTCGTTGCTGGAGCCGTGAATAACTCATTAACTTCGAAACTGTTCCAATTGTGTTCTCCTGCACGCCTCAGGTTTATTGGAAGTAAATATTTTTAAATAATTCTGATCTCATGAAACAAAATTTTGAACACGGCTTTTAATGAATTAGAGGTTTAAAATCTCGTTAAAGACCTTTCGAGTTCTACACGAGAAGTCACCAACGGCAACGGACATCGGGAGTTCAAATTGCATTACGTCATATAGATTTATCAATGCATACTTTAAGTGATTATTTATTATAACGCTTATAAGGTAACTGCTTCATTACTATGTATCCAATTACTGAGTTTATTCCTGTCGTATTTGCCGCGCGATCTTTCTATTATGTAATACATGTTACAACACAGTACAGTGATTAAATAACTGGAATTCAGTGGAAACCAAGCGTCACCATCAAGCTGTTTGTTTGAGATAATGAAGCTCTTTCCCATACCTTGACCTTCGTCCACGAAACTACCTCTTTACTCCTGCTTTCAATATCACAATTTCGAAATATACTTTTTCATGAATTGTCAATTAAAATTTTAACGTATCAATTGCCGAAGATCACTTCTAGAAGAATTTGCCCGAGTAATTCAGTCTCTCATCATTTTTGATTTTTGTCTAGGAATCAAGAATTAGTTGCTTTTTCATCCGTCATTAATGGGTGTTCTGTAAATATAAACAAATATTAAGGAACGCATTTTCAATATCCGTTTTAAAATATTTTCCAGTTTCTTGCGAGATTTCGCCAACGGGAACTCTAATGGAATTCGAGATTTCAAATTCAGTGTCGATTCCAGTGGCGTAAATATTTATCAGCCTAGCCTATTGTAGTATTTCTTCTTTCCGGTAGTACAAATCAATTCATATGTAAAGAATGAAAATTTGTTACACGGCTGCTAATGAGTTGGAGGTTTAATATCTCAGAAAACCGTGGTTGTCGGCGATCCTTGTTTTTTCCCCGGTACTCGGAGAAAACAAGAAGTGGTTGTTCCTAAAAGCCTACTGTATAATCGATTTAAATTTTAACGTATCACCTGCCGACTTTTAGAAGAAAAAAGTAATTCGGTCGTGTGTCTTTTTGGATACGATAATTAGAAATTAAGAATGCCTTATATGTTTTAAATCGATCACTATTAAATATTCTGAAACTTTCAGTAACTACTTAGGAATGAGTTTTGCACGTTCCTTTTTAAAAAATTTTCTTTACGTATCTTCCGATGAGATATCATGGTAATTGTTACCATAAGGGACTTAGGGATTTCAAAATCTCAGCAGCGATGCCAGTGGTATAAATAATTATTAACTACATTGAATCAGAATATAGTTACCTAAATAGTATAACCTGTAATATATTTTAGCAAACCATATGATGACCATTTGTGATAATTTTTAACAATACAAAAGTGCATTGTGCCAAGTCACGATAATTGTTAATATTATTATTCTGTATTTGGTGTACTATACTGTATTCTTATTCATGCCATATTCAAAATAAAATTTTCATTCTTTTTAGATTTGTCATTCTTATTATATTAAATCAATAGATTTTATTCTTGTTTGTAACAAAATGAGTACGTCATTTTCAATACATTTAATTCAATCATGAATTTTAATCGCGTAAGCCGATTTCAGGCAAGTTTTACTCATGTAATGATTATGATGTCGTATTGTAAATTTAATAAGTCCTTGCTACATTATTGTCAATTCATATTAATAATAGTAATAACTGTGAACTGACAATTCGTAATGCAACTTAATTAAAGCAAATATTTATTTACAGCAAACCAGTAACTGGGATGTTTTCTCCTCCTTGGTACTCTGCTGATTTCCCTGCCGACGTAGAAAGTGAAACTCAGTCGTAAGAGAAAGTCACGTCCTAGGTAAAAAGACAGCTGATTCCTTAAAGTAAGTGCCTTTACTTAGGTAGTGAGCACAACATTACAGGCTTCACTATTAAAATAACCAATTCCTTTGATTATCTTTTGCACATTTCATATATTTTTCATTTTATAATTTCCCAACCTTTGTCGCATTCGTTGACCTTAATATTTCCTCTAAAAATTGTTAGTATTTAGAAAAATAATAATAAAAAAATATTTTTTAAGCCTAAATTGAATATTATTTCTGTATTTCTACAAAATTCATATACAATTACGGTTCAATAGCTATTCCTTTCAATATTTTTCCATTATGGTTTTAAGGATTGTGAAGTTTTACTAGCGAATTTACGGAGTTTTAGGATAATCTAGTCCAATCTTTGTTTCTCTGTTCTGATTTCATGATTCCCTTTATCCGTTTCTCTCAATAATCCTTAGCAAATCACTATTTATATATTAGATTTAATTTTTCCTGTGGTTAGTATGCCAATGCATTTTACTAAGTAATCACCTTTGCAACAAGAGTTTATTTGCAATTGACTCAAGTGATAAATTTTCATTGTAGTTGGTGATGGTAATCATATTTCATTTGGGTGTAACTTTGCCATTTTCTTATGTATTCTAGAATCCCCATTCCTGTTTTTGCCCTTCCTCGCGATCCTTCTATTTTTACTTCAATTATTCTCCTTTGTTCCTGCTATCATACTCTGATGAATGGACTGTTTCCATTTGTCATGTGGTACAGGATAGAGAAAAATGTATCTCTCATTTTCTTTTGTCCCAGTCTTGATCATGGCTGCGATGAAATGAAAGCTACCGAGGCATGAGTGAACAATTGCACTGATCAAGGTCTCTCCTTACAGAATTCCAAGAAAATTGTTAATGTAATTGAAACTGATCTTAAATGTTTTCCTCCTGCATGACACTTACTGCTAAGAAATAATTTCGAGCTGATGAATGCATTGTTGAACTGTGGGATGTTTTCACACTTTTAATGATGGAAAAGGAGTGGATATCGATAAATAATAATCTGGAGAGGTGAGATAATTTCTATAAAGTAAATAAACTTGTGATAACTAAACTAAGCTAGCTTTATGGTAAAACTTAATCCAAAATTTAAAAATTATTATAAATTTTTGAGTGCATTTAATGCTTTTCTCACAACAGAGATGAAATAAACATTGAAAAAACTAGAAACAGATGGTAAACAAAAGCAAACAACTCCTATGAGCACGAAGATGAAGATCGTAAGTTTGCATTAGTTGAGGTCAACCTAATTTTGGACTAAGCAGTGCCGTACCTATGTTCATTAAACCCAAGCAGCTGTGGACAGAGAAATTAGAAATCTTTGGATGTTGTTGGATAGGCAATGGGAAAAATTTCTACTTCTTCAATAAATTAACTGGACTTTCGAGGTAATCGATCATCATATGGTTACAAATTTTAGAGTAAATAGGTTCAAGCCTAAAATAATTTTAGAAATATATAAATAAAATTGGACAAAATGATTCAATTATTTTAAGGCCATAATTATCAACTTTTGCTTTATAGGTACCCATATGGAGAGGTCTTCTGGTAACTTCAAAAGAGAGCTACCCTAGCAGAATAAAATTCTCACTATGGAGTGGTGTGATGCCACCCCCAAGTCGAGAGCTTCTGCCCATCGAGTGGGTCTCGGGACCACTGGGTAACTCTTAAATGTAAGGTACCATTTTCAGAATACAGTTCTCTTCAGGGGAGGTGTAATGCCTCTCCTGTTTGAGAGGTTCTGCCCATGGAAAGAGGGTCTGCGTACCTCATGGTATCACTCAATAGAAAGCTACCTTTGGCAAAATAATATTCTCATCGACGATTAGGATTCCGATTGAGATGTTTTGCCCTTCAAGATTTTCTGGTAGCTAACAAAAGAGAGATACCATTTGCAGATACAATTCTCATCACCGAGAGGCATTTTGCCTCTCTTGATTGAGAAGTTCTGCCCATTATGGGACTAAAGCTTGAAAATTTGATGTAGAGGGTCTGATCTGACCTCTCATATCTAGTGAGACGTTTTAATAATCGATGCTCTTTGAAGAAGGCATCTTATTTGAGATTATCGTTGGATGGAGGGATTCCAATGCCTTCCCAATTGGTGATGACAAATTAAGGTATGTTTTTCTAAAAATTTTAGTATATATATTTTTTTTAAGTATTGGCATCTGATTATCATTAGAAAATAATACTTTTTATGATATGAATTTTGTAATTGAATATTCATGGTCTCTTTTCTAACCTTTCAGGAATGGGGAGATAATAAATACATTATTGATATAGTGACTGGTGTTCCTACCTTAAAATTTCCTCCTTAGTTTGAGAAGGTTCGTGCAGGCTCTCCTCTTGAATAATCTAAGGTAACTCTTTTATCATTTAATAGATCCTCATTTCAATAAGGGTTTAGCACTATGCATCCCAAATTGTAATTTCCTTGTTTAATTGATTTGTAATCATCTAATATGATCTGCTGCTATTACTGGAATTTCAATCGGCGTTTATAATTATAATAAATATATTATGTGTTTGTCCTATTATTCATATAGAGAATATGCACTGAATGTTCCTCTAATAATACCAGAAGCTCCAGAGTGCTGCAACTTGGGAGTAGAGTGGAGAATGGTGGAAATGGACCAATGCAGTGTACAGTATGGGACAGTTCTTAAGGGAGACACCAAGTTGCGGAGAAATTATTGGAAGAATGTACGAGGCCTCTCGATGGCTCCTGTTTAGGGCGAGGGTAGTATAACGACAGCCACTGAGTGCTTTAAGGGTGGCTACAGAGTAAGATATTATTACATATATTGTTTTCAATTCATTGTTTTGAAATGCGTCTCTAAGGTTTCTAATACAATGAAAGACCTAATTATTTCTTTGATCAAGTTTCAATGGTGTTATATCATGTCAATTTATGTTTAGAATCGGTAGTGATAAGTTAATTGGGTTTCAAGTATGATAAACTAGATTTAGATGGTATGATGGGGAAAAGCAGGAATTTTTTTCATATACGTTGCTCCAGTTTGCCTCTGTTGAATTGTTATGGTTTTCCGTTGGTTCTGTTGAAGTACTGTTAAATCCTCTCCTTTCAAAATATCTTTGCTCCGGCTTTTCCTTTCACATTGCTCTATGTTCCATTCGGGGGTATATGATCATAATATTCTGCGGAATTTATAATTTTTTATATATATTTCATGCCTTATTTAGTTATAATATATTTTTAGATATAATATTGCAATTACTGTCAATATATTCCGTTTTTCAGATTGCAATATGATTTTGTCAATATGCTTGTGTAAGCCAATGTCTGCCAATTATATTATTACGTATATTATTTTCAATTCATTGTTTTGAAATGCATCTCTATGTTTTCCTAAAACAATGCAAGACCTAATTATTTCTTTGATCAAGTTTCAATGGTGTTATATCATGTAAATTTATGGTTTTAATCGGTAGTGATAACTTAATTGGGTTTCAAGTATGATACACTAGATTTAGATGGTATGATGGGGAAAATCAGGAATTTTTTTCATATACGTTGCTCCAGTTTGCCTCTGTTGAATTGTTATGGTTTTCCGTTGGCTCTGTTGAAGTACTGTTAAATCCTCTCCTTTCAAAATATCTTTGCTCCGGCTTTTCCTTTCACATTGCTCTATGCTCCATTCGGGGGTACATGATCATAATATTCTGCGGAATTTATAATTTTTTATATATATTTCATGCTTTATTTAGTTATAATATATTTTTAGATATAATATTGCAATTACTGTCAATATATTCCGTTTTACAGATTGCAATATGATTTTGTCAATATGCTTGTGTAAGCCAATGTCTGCCAATTATATTATTACGTATACTATTTTCAATTCATTGTTTTGAAATGCATCTCTATGTTTTCCTAAAACAATGCAAGACCTAATTATTTCTTTGATCAAGTTTCAATGGTGTTATATCATGTAAATTTATGGTTTTAATCGGTAGTGATAACTTAATTGGGTTTCAAGTATGATACACTAGATTTAGATGGTATGATGGGGAAAATCAGGAATTTTTTTCATATATTTTGCTCCAGTTTGCCTCTGTATAATTGTTGTGGTTTTCCGTTCGTTCTGTTGAAGTACTGTTAAATCCTCTCCTTTCAAAATAGCTTTGCTCCGGCTTTTCGTTTCACATTGCTCTATGCTCGATTTGGCGGTGCATGATCATAATATTCTGGGGAGTTTAAAATTTTTTATATATATTTCATGCCTTGTTTAGTGATAATATATTTTTAGATATAATATTGTTATTACTGTCAATATATTCTGTTATACAGGTCGCAATATGATTTCGTCAATATGCTTGAGTAAGCCAATGTCTGCCGTCTTAACTAGCAGATTTTATTGTAGTTATAGGAAAATTTCCAATTGGAGATCATGGACGAAGTTTATGGGATGTATTTCTGGAAATCTGATATTTTCAATGATCATCCTTGTGGTTACTTTACATTTAAGCAATCTTTTGGTTTGCTTTGTTGGATTTATTTTTCTTAAATTCAATGAAATAATGGAAGTGTAAAATGGCAATGGGTGGTCTGTAACCAAAATAGTTTAGACTCTTTGAATAGTGGTAGAAGATGTTTTGTTATTGCCAACATGAAATATACAATGTATTTTAGGGTCAGTTCCTTCATGCTAATTGGGTTTTTACTTTCTCCATATTCATAGTATATAGAAAGTATTGTTTTCATGAAAAAATTTGACTTCGAGATTTCAACCGAAATACATGTTTTGGGGTCCCTAGAATACGTTCTGACCATTTTTGGAATGATGTCAGCATCTGTGTGTGTTTGTGTGCTTGTGGGCACTCTAACGTGAAAACTATTAGCCCTATCAGTACCAAACTTCACATATATACTGTGGGGTGCTGACAGAGTTGATAATTTTTTGGAGTAAATCTTTTAACCAGAAGTTGAGCTTTTTCATTCTTGGAAGCAAATTTTCTTTGTTGTGAAATATCTCAAAAAAATGGTATTTAGGTTTATACTATTGTTTTAGAAAATGTAATTTTCCATAACTGCTGTATTGAACATATTTTTTATCACTGATTGGTAAGGAGTTATTGGTGAAATACTGATAAACCGGAAGTAGCTGATTATGTACTTTGTGGGCACTGAAATATGAAAACTGTTTGTTTTATCAACGTCAAATTTCATATATAGTACTTTGGTTGGTGTCGTTAGAGTTTCAGGTTTAAATCGGTTAGCTGGAAGTCTAGTTCTACTTTTGAGGCTCGTTTCTGATTTTTGCAAAATATCTCCATTAATCTGATACTTAGGTATATACAATTATTTACAAAAGTTTTAGAGAATGCATTTTAATATAACTTTTGTGTGAAAGATATTTTTGTATAACTGATTGTTTAGGAGTTATTCATGAAATACTGATCAATGGGAAGTTGCTGATTATCTACTTAAGGAAAAATATGAGACCTAAGTTTTAAAATTTTCATCTGTTATATATTAATATTATTCTTTATCAGGTGCGTAATTGCTGTTCTCTATTGGCAACGTATCCATTTCCAATAGAACTTCCTATGGAAATATAATAGGTTCATAGAAATTTATTGAAATATATTCATTGTGTATCCAGTTGTTCGGAGCATAGAGTATGCCTAGCTAGTTTGGTTTGAGTGCATTCAATTTTTAACACAAGCTCCGCACGGCTTTGGGCACAAGGTTATGGGTCGACTGTTTAGTAGTAGTTTTTCCACAGGCCATTTTGGGAACTTTGTTTGCAAGGGCAAGTGTGGTCTCGTCCGACTGTGCATCATCGTCCACTGCCATGGCCTCATTGAGGCACTGGTAGCACAAAGTGCTGTATCAAAAATGACTTTATGATGTTTACAAATTACAGTTATATCTGTTAATCCATCTCCTATCTATTACATATAGAAGTTTCCAATATTATACCTAATTAAACATTCACTGATTCATTCATGGGGGATAAAAATTGTAACCATATTTCATAAGTGTCACTGACTTGAAATTTTTTCAACGTCCTGGCCATAATGTTTAACCACATAGAAAAAAACGATTCATAGCATCAGTGTCATGTGTTCGATGGCAACTACTATGGAAAAGCAGTGGATATCAGTCACTAATGATCCGGAAAGGTAAGCAAATATCTATATAGTCAATGAACGTGTGATAACTAAACTAAACTAGCTTTATGGTAAAACTTAATCCAAAGTTTGAAAATTATAATAAATATTTGAGTACATTTGATGCTTTATTTGCAGCAGAGATACAATAACCATAGACGGCATTAGAAAGAGATGGTTAACAAAAGAAAAAAACTCCTATGAGCACGAAGATGAAGATCGTAAGTTTGCATTAGTTGAGGTCAACCTAATTTTGGACTAAGCAGTGCCGTACCTATGTTCATTAAACCCAAGCAGCTGTGGACAGAGAAATTAGAAATCTTTGGATGTTGTTGGATAGGCAATGGGAAAAATTTCTACTTCTTCAATAAATTAACTGGACTTTCGAGGTAATCGATCATCATATGGTTACAAATTTTAGAGTAAATAGGTTTAAGCCTAAAATAATTTTAGAAATATATAAATAAAATTGGACAAAATGATTCAATTATTTTAAGGCCATAATTATCAACTATTGCTTTATAGGTACCCATATGGAGAGGTCTTCTGGTAACTTCAAAAGAGAGCTACCCTAGCAGAATAAAATTCTCACTATGGAGTGGTGTGATGCCACCCCCAAGTCGAGAGATTCTGCCCATCGAGTGGGTCTCGGGACCACTGGGTAACTCTTAAATGTAAGGTACCATTTTCAGAATACAGTTCTCTTCAGGGGAGGTGTAATGCCTCTCCTGTTTGAGAGGTTCTGCCCATGGAAAGAGGGTCTGCGTACCTCATGGTATCACTCAATAGAAAGCTACCTTTGGCAAAATAATATTCTCATCGACGATTAGGATTCCGATTGAGATGTTTTGCCCTTCAAGATTTTCTGGTAGCTAACAAAAGAGAGATACCATTTGCAGATACAATTCTCGTCACCGAGAGGCATTTTGCCTCTCTTGATTGAGAAGTTCTGCCCATTATGGGACTAAAACTTGAAGATTTCATGAAGAGGGTCTGATCTGACCTCTCATGTCTAGTGAGACGTTTTAATTATCGATGCTCTTTGAAGAAGGCATCTTATTTGAGATTATCGTTGGATGGAGGGATTCCAATGCCTTCCCAATTGGTGATGACAAAATAAGGTATGTTTTTGTAAAGATTTTAGAATATATATTTTTTTAAGTATTTGCATCTGATTATCATTAGAAAATAATACTTTTTATGATATGAATTTTGTAATTGAATATTCATGGTCTCTTTTCTAACCTTTCAGGAATGGGGAGCTAATAAATACATTATTGATATAGTGACTGGTGTTCCTACCTTAAAATTTCCTCCTTAACCATTCTGTGGGAGAGAAAAATTGTAAAATACGTAGGAATAGCAGCAGCACATTCCTAATTGCTTTGGCAAGATAAGTCATTCTGTACCTAATGGTCTTGAGTAAAAACCATGACCTACTATAAAGCTGAGATGTGGAAGAAATCGATGAACCAGATACTACTGGTTAGTTTGAGAAGGTTCGTGCAGGCTCTCCTCTTGAATAATCTAAGGTAACTCTTTTATCATTTAATAGATCCTCATTTCAATAAGGGTTTAGCACTATGCATCCCAAATTGTAATTTCCTTGTTTAATTGATTTGTAATCATCTAATATGATCTGCTGCTATTACTGGAATTTCAATCGGCGTTTATAATTATAATAAATATATTATGTGTTTGTCCTATTATTCATATAGAGAATATGCACTGAATGTTCCTCTAATAATACCAGAAGCTCCAGAGTGCTGCAACTTGGGAGTAGAGTGGAGAATGGTGGAAATGGACCAATGCAGTGTACAGTACGGGACAGTTCTTAAGGGAGACACCAAGTTGTGGAGAAATTATTGGAAGAATGTACGAGGCCTCTCGATGGCTCCTGTTTAGGGCGAGGGTAGTATAACGACAGCCACTGAGTGCTTTAAGGGTGGCTACAGAGTAAGATATTATTACATATATTGTTTTCAATTCATTGTTTTGAAATGCGTCTCTAAGGTTTCCAATACAATGCAAAACCTAATTATTTCTTTGATCAAGTTTCAATGGTGTTATATCATGTCAATTTATGTTTATAATCGGCAGTGATAAGTTTATTGGGTTTCAAGTATGACAAACCAGATTTAGATGTTATGATTGGGAAAAGCAGGAATTTTATTCATATACGTTGCTCCAGTTTGCCTCTGTTGAATTGTTATGGTTTTCCGTTCGTTCTGTTGAAGTATTGTTAAATCCTCTCCTTTCAAAATATCTTTGCTCCGGCTTTTCCTTTCACATTGCTCTGTGCTCCATTCGGGGGTACATGATCATAATATTCTGCGGAATTCATAATTTTTATATATATTTCATGCCTTATTTAGTTATAATATATTTTTAGATATAATATTGCAATTACTGTCAATATATTCCGTTTTACAGGTTGCAATATGATTTTGTCAATATGCTTGTGTAAGCCAATGTCTGCCAATTATATTATTACGTATATTGTTTTCAATTCATTGTTTTGAAATGCGTCTCTAAGGTTTTCCTAAAACAATGCAAGACCAAATTATTTCTTTGATCAAGTTTCAATGGTGTTATATCATGTAAATTTATGGTTTTAATCCGTAGTGATAACATAATTGGGTTTTAAGTATGATACACTAGATTTAGATGGTATGATGGGGAAAATCAGGAATTTTTTTCATATATTTTGCTCCAGTTTGCTTCTGTATTATTGTTGTGGTTTTCCGTTCGTTCTGTTGAAGTACTGTTAAATCCTCTCCTTTCAAAATAGCTTTGCTCCGGCTTTTCGTTTCACATTGCTCTATGCTCGATTTGGCGGTGCATGATCATAATATTCTGGGGAGTTAAAATTTTTTATATATATTTCATGCCTTGTTTAGTGATAATATATTTTTAGATATAATATTGTTATTACTGTCAATATATTCTGTTATACAGGTCGCAATATGATTTCGTCAATATGCTTGAGTAAGCCAATGTCTGCCGTCTTAACTAGCAGATTTTATTATAGTTATAGGAAAATTTCCAATTGGAGATCATGGACGAAGTTTATGGGATGTATTTCTGGAAATCTGATTTTTTCAATGATCATCCTTGTGGTTACTTTACATTTAAGTAGTCTTTTGGTTTGCTTTGTTGGATTTATTTTTCTTAAATTCAATGAAATAATGGAAGTGTAAAATGGCAATGGGTGGTCTGTAACCAAAATAGTTTAGACTCTTTGAATAGTGGTAGAAGATGTTTTGTTATTGCCAACATGAAATATACAATGTATTTTAGGGTCAGTTCCTTCATGCTAATTGGGTTTTTACTTTCTCCATATTCATAGTATATAGAAAGTATTGTTTTCATGAAAAAATTTGACTTCGAGATTTCAACTGAAATACATGTTTTGGGGTCCCTAGAATACGTTCTGACCATTTTTGGAATGATGTCAGCATCTGTGTGTGTTTGTGTGCTTGTGGGCACTCTAACGTGAAAACTATTACCCCTATCAGTACCAAACTTCACATATATACTGTGGGGTGCTGACAGAGTTGATAATTTTTTGGAGTAAATCTTTTAACCAGAAGTTGAGCTTTTTCATTCTTGGAAGCAAATTTTCTTTGTTGTGAAATATCTCAAAAAAATGGTATTTAGGTTTATACTATTGTTTTAGAAAATGTAATTTTCCATAACTGCTGTATTGAACATATTTTTTATCACTGATTGGTAAGGAGTTATTGGTGAAATACTGATAAACCGGAAGTAGCTGATTATGTACTTTGTGGGCACTGAAATATGAAAACTGTTTGTTTCATCAACGTCAAATTTCATATATAGTACTTTGGTTGGTGTCGTTAGAGTTTCAGGTTTAAATCGGTTAGCTGGAAGTCTAGTTCTACTTTTGAGGCTCGTTTCTGATTTTTGCAAAATATCTCCATTAATCTGATACTTTGGTATATACAATTATTTACAAAAGTTTTAGAGAATGCAATTTAATATAACTTTTGTGTGAAAGATATTTTTGTATAACTGATTGTTTAGGAGTTATTCATGAAATACTGATCAATGGGAAGTTGCTGATTATCTACTTAAGGAAAAATATGAGACCTAAGTTTTAAAATTTTCATCTGTTATTTATTAATATTATTCTTTATCAGGTGCGTAATTGCTGTTCTCTATTGGCAACGTATCCATTTCCAATAGAACTTCCTATGGAAATATAATAGGTTCATAGAAATTTATTGAAATATATTCATTGTGTATCCAGTTGTTCGGAGCATAGAGTATGCCTAGCTAGTTTGGTTTGAGTGCATTCAATTTTTAACACAAGCTCCGCACGGCTTTGGGCACAAGGTTATGGGTCGACTGTTTAGTAGTAGTTTTTCCACAGGCCATTTTGGAAACTTTGTTTGTAAGGGCAAGTGTGGTCTCGTCCGACTGTGCATCATCGTCCACTGCCATGGCCTCATTGAGGCACTGGTAGCACAAAGTGCTGTATCAAAAATGACTTTATGATGTTTACAAATTACAGTTATATCTGTTAATCCATCTCCTATCTATTACATATAGAAGTTTCTAATATTATACCTAATTAAACATTCACTGATTCATTCATGGGGGATAAAAATTGTAACCATATTTCATAAGTCTCACTGACTTGAAATTTTTTCAACGTCCTGGCCATAATGTTTAACAACATAGAAAAAAACGATTCATAGCATCAGTGTCATGTGTTCGATGCTAACTACTATGGAAAAGCAGTGGATATCAGTCACTAATGATCCGGAAAGGTAAGCAAATATCTATATAGTCAATGAACGTGTGATAACTAAACTAAACTAGCTTTATGGTAAAACTTAATCCAAAGTTTGAAAATTATAATAAATATTTGAGTACATTTGATGCTTTATTTGCAGCAGAGATACAATAACCATAGACGGCATTAGAAAGAGATGGTTAACAAAAGAAAAAAACTCCTATGAGCACGAAGATGAAGATCGTAAGTTTGCATTAGTTGAGGTCAACCTAATTTTGGACTAAGCAGTGCCCTACCTATGTTCATTAAACCCAAGCAGCTGTGGACAGAGAAATTAGAAATCTTTGGATGTTGTTGGATAGGCAATGGGAAAAATTTCTACTTCTTCAATAAATTAACTGGACTTTCGAGGTAATCGATCATCATATGGTTACAAATTTTAGAGTAAATAGGTTTAAGCCTAAAATAATTTTAGAAATATATAAATAAAATTGGACAAAATGATTCAATTATTTTAAGGCCATAATTATCAACTATTGCTTTATAGGTACCCATATGGAGAGGTCTTCTGGTAACTTCAAAAGAGAGCTACCCTAGCAGAATAAAATTCTCACTATGGAGTGGTGTGATGCCACCCCCAAGTCGAGAGATTCTGCCCATCGAGTGGGTCTCGGGACCACTGGGTAACTCTTAAATTTAAGGTACCATTTTCAGAATACAGTTCTCTTCAGGGGAGGTGTAATGCCTCTCCTGTTCGAGAGGTTCTGCCCATGGAAAGAGGGTCTGTGTACCTCATGGTATCACTCAATAGAAAGCTACCTTTGGCAAAATAATATTCTCATCGACGATTAGGATTCCGATTGAGATGTTTTGCCCTTCAAGATTTTCTGGTAGCTAACAAAAGAGAGATACCATTTGCAGATACAATTCTCGTCACCGAGAGGTATTTTGCCTCTCTTGATTGAGAAGTTCTGCCCTTTATGGGACTAAAACTTGAAGATTTCATGTAGAGGGTCTGATCTGACCTCTCATGTCTAGTGAGACGTTTTAATTATCGATGCTCTTTGAAGAAGGCATCATATTTGAGATTATCGTTGGATGGAGGGATTCCAATGCCTTCCCAATTGGTGATGACAAATTAAGGTATGTTTTGTTAAAGATTTTAGTATATATTTTTTAAGTATTGGCATCTGATTATCATTAGAAAATAATAATTTTTATGATTAAAATTTTTCATTGAATATCAATGGTCTCTTTTCTAACCTTTCAGGAATGGGGTGCTTATGAATACCTAATTGATAAAGGTGTACTGGTTTACCTACCTTAAAATCTCCATTTAAGACTTCCTGCTGAATGGTCTGCTGGTCTTCTGGTAACTTCAAAAGAGAGCTACCCTAGCAGAATAAAATTCTCACTATGGAGTGGTGTGATGCCATCCCCAGGTCGAGAGATTCTGCCCATCGAGTGGGTCTGTGAACCACTAGGTAACTCTCAAATGTAAGGTACCATTTTCAGAATACAGTTCTCTTCAGGGGAGGTGTAATGCCTCTCCTGTTTGAGAGGTTCTTCCCATGGAAAGAGGGTCTGCGTACCTCATGGTATCACTCAATAGAAAGCTACCTTTGGCAAAATAATATTCTCATCGACGATCAGGATTCCGATTGAGATGTTTTGCCCTTCAAGATTTTCTGGTAGCTAACAAAAGAGAGATACCATTTGCAGATACAATTCTCGTCAACGAGAGGCATTTTGCCTCTCTTGATTGAGAAGTTCTGCCCATTATGGGACTAAAACTTGAAGATTTCATGTAGAGGGTCTGATCTGACCTCTCATGTCTAGTGAGACGTTTTAATAATCGATGCGCTTTGAAGAAGGCATCTTATTTGAGATTATTATTTGATGGAAGGATTCCAATGCCTTCCCAATTGGTGATGACAAAATAAGGTATGTTTTTGTAAAGATTTTAGAATATATATTTTTTTAAGTATTGGCATCTGATTATCATTAGAAAATAATACTTTTTATGATATGAATTTTGTAATTGAATATTCATGGTCTCTTTTCTAACCTTTCAGGAATGGGGAGCTAATAAATACATTATTGATATAGTGACTGGTGTTCCTACCTTAAAATTTCCTCCTTAATCAATCTGTGGGAGAGAAAAATTGTAAAATACGTAGGAATAGCAGCAGCACATTCCTAATTGCTTTGGCAAGATAAGTCATTCTGTACCTAATGATCTTGAGTAAAAACCATGACCTACTATAAAGCTGAGATGTGGAAGAAATCGATGAACCAGATACTACAGGTTACTTTGAGAAGGTTCGTGCAGGCTCTCCTCTTGAATAATCTAAGGTAACTCTTTTATCATTTAATAGATCCTCATTTCAATAAGGGTTTAGCACTATGCATCCCAAATTGTAATTTCCTTGTTTAATTGATTTGTAATCATCTAATATGATCTGCTGCTATTACTGGAATTTCAATCGGCGTTTATAATTATAATAAATATATTATGTGTTTGTCCTATTATTCATATAGAGAATATGCACTGAATGTTCCTCTAATAATACCAGAAGCTCCAGAGTGCTGCAACTTGGGAGTAGAGTGGAGAATGGTGGAAATGGACCAATGCAGTGTACAGTATGGGACAGTTCTTAAGGGAGACACCAAGTTGCGGAGAAATTATTGGAAGAATGTACGAGGCCTCTCGACGGTTCCTGTTTAGGGTGTGGGTAGTATAACGACAGCCACTGAGTGCTTTAAGGGTGGCTACAGAGTAAGATATTATTACGTATATTGTTTTCAATTCATTGTTTTGAAATGCGTCTCTAAGGTTTCCAATACAATGCAAGACCTAATTATTTCTTTGATCAAGTTTCAATGGTGTTATATCATGTCAATTTATATTTATAATCGGCAGTGATAAGTTTATTGGGTTTCAAGTTTGACAAACTAGATTTAGATGGTATGATTGGGAAAAGCAGGAATTTTATTCATATACGTTGCTCCAGTTTGCCTCTGTTGAATTGTTATGGTTTTCCGTTCGTTCTGTTGAAGTACTGTTAAATCCTCTCCTTTCAAAATATCTTTGCTCCGACTTTTCCTTTCACATTGCTCTATGCTCCATTCGGGGGTACATGATCATAATATTCTGCGGAATTTATAATTTTTTATATATATTTCATGCCTTATTTAGTTATAATATATTTTTAGATATAATATTGCAATTACTGTCAATATATTCCGTTTTACAGATTGCAATATGATTTTGTCTATATGCTTGTGTAAGCCAATGTCTGCCAATTATATTATTACGTATATTGTTTTCAATTCATTGTTTTGAAATGCATCTCTATGTTTTCCTAAAACAATGCAAGACCTAATTATTTCTTTGATCAAGTTTCAATGGTGTTATATCATGTAAATTTATGGTTTTAATCGGTAGTGATAACTTAATTGGGTTTCAAGTATGATACACTAGATTTAGATGGTATGATGGGGAAAATCAGGAATTTTTTTCAAATATTTTGCTCCAGTTTGCCTCTGTATAATTGTTGTGGTTTTCCGTTCGTTCTGTTGAAGTACTGTTAAATCCTCTCCTTTCAAAATAGCTTTGCTCCGGCTTTTCGTTTCACATTGCTCTATGCTCGATTTGGCGGTGCATGATCATAATATTCTGGGGAGTTAAAAATTTTTATATGTATTTCATGCCTTGTTTAGTTATAATATATTTTTAGATATAATATTGTTATTACTGTCAATATATTCTGTTATACAGGTCGCAATATGATTTCATCAATATGCTTGAGTAAGCCTTTGTCTGCCGTCTTAACTAGCAGATTTTATTATAGTTATAGGAAAATTTCCAATTGGAGATCATGGACGAAGTTTATGGGATGTATTTCTGGAAATCTGATTTTTTCAATGATCATCCTTGTGGTTACTTTACATTTAAGCAGTCTTTTGGTTTGCTTTGTTGGATTTATTATTCTTAAATTCAATGAAATAATGGAAGTGTAAAATGGCAATGGGTGGTCTGTAACCAAAATAGTTT
This sequence comes from Sympetrum striolatum, assembly GCA_947579665.1. Taxonomy (NCBI): domain Eukaryota; kingdom Metazoa; phylum Arthropoda; class Insecta; order Odonata; family Libellulidae; genus Sympetrum; species Sympetrum striolatum. The sequence continues at coordinate 43,307 of CANPUZ010000078.1, forward strand.
AGACTCTTTGAATAGTGGTAGAAGATGTTTTGTTATTGCCAACATGAAATATACAATGTATTTTAGGGTCAGTTCCTTCATGCTAATTGGGTTTTTACTTTCTCCATATTCATAGTATATAGAAAGTATTGTTTTCATGAAAAAATTTGACTTCGAGATTTCAACCGAAATAAATGTTTTGGGGTCCCTAGAATACGTTCTGACCATTTTTGGAATTATGTCAGCATCTGTGTGTGTTTGTGTGCTTGTGGGCACTCTAACGTGAAAACTATTAGCCCTATCAGTAACAAACTTCACATTTATACTGTGGGGTGCTGACAGAGTTGATAATTTTTTGGAGTAAATCTTTTAACCAGAAGTTGAGCTTTTTCATTCTTGGAAGCAAATTTCCTTTGTTGTGAAATATCTCAAAAAAAAATGGTATTTAGGTTTATACTATTGTTTTAGAAAATGTAATTTTCCTTAACTGCTGTATTGAACATATTTTTTATCACTGATTGGTAAGGAGTTATTGGTGAAATACTGATAAACCGGAAGTAGCTGATTATGTACTTTGTGGGCACTGAAATATGAAAACTGTTTGTTTTATCAACGTCAAATTTCATATATAGTACTTTGGTTGGTGTCGTTAGAGTTTCTGGTTTAAATCGGTTAGCTGGAAGTCTAGTTCTACTTTTGAGGCTCGTTTCTGATTTTTGCAAAATATCTCCATTAATCTGATACTTAGGTATATACAATTATTTATAAAAGTTTTAGAGAATGCATTTTAATATAACTTTTGTGTGAAAGATATTTTTGTATAACTGATTGTTTAGGAGTTATTCATGAAATACTGATCAATGGGAAGTTGCTGATTATATCTACTTAAGGAAAAATATGTGACCTAAGTTTTAAAATTTTCATCTGTTATTTATTAATATTATTCTTTATCAGGTGCGTAATTGCTGTTCTCTATTGGCAACGTATCCATTTCCAATAGAACTTCCTATGGAAATATAATAGGTTCATAGAAATTTATTGAAATATATTCATTGTGTATCCAGTTGTTCGGAGCATAGAGTATGCCTAGCTAGTTTGGTTTGAGTGCATTCAATTTTTAACACAAGCTCCGCACGGCTTTGGGCACAAGGTTATGGGACGACTGTTTAGTAGTAGTTTTTCCACAGGCCATTTTGGGAACTTTGTTTGCAAGGGCAAGTGTGGTCTCGTCCGACTGTGCATCATCGTCCACTGCCATGGCCTCATTGAGGCACTGGTAGCAGAAAGTGCTGTATCAAAAATGACTTTATGATGTTTACAAATTACAGTTATATCTGTTAATCCATCTCCTATCTATTACATATAGAAGTTTCTAATATTATACCTAATTAAACATTCACTGATTCATTCATGGGGGATAAAAATTGTAACCATATTTCATAAGTCTCACTGACTTGAAATTTTTTCAACGTCCTGGCCATAATGTTTAACCACATAGAAAAAAACGATTCATAGCATCAGTGTCATGTGTTCGATGCTAACTACTATGGAAAAGCAGTGGATATCAGTCACTAATGATCCGGAAAGGTAAGCAAATATCTATATAGTCAATGAACGTGTGATAACTAAACTAAACTAGCTTTATGGTAAAACTTAATCCAAAGTTTGAAAATTATAATAAATATTTGAGTACATTTGATGCTTTATTTGCAGCAGAGATACAATAACCGTAGACGGCATTAGAAAGAGATGGTTAACAAAAGAAAAAAACTCCTATGAGCACGAAGATGAAGATCGTAAGTTTGCATTAGTTGAGGTCAACCTAATTTTGGACTAAGCAGTGCCGTACCTATGTTCATTAAACCCAAGCAGCTGTGGACAGAGAAATTAGAAATCTTTGGATGTTGTTGGATAGGCAATGGGAAAAATTTCTACTTCTTCAATAAATTAACTGGACTTTCGAGGTAATCGATCATCATATGGTTACAAATTTTAGAGTAAATAGGTTTAAGCCTAAAATAATTTTAGAAATATATAAATAAAATTGGACAAAATGATTCCATTATTTTAAGGCCATAATTATCAACTATTGCTTTATAGGTACCCATATGGAGAGGTCTTCTGGTAACTTCAAAAGAGAGCTACCCTAGCAGAATAAAATTCTCACTATGGAGTGGTGTGATGCCACCCCCAAGTCGAGAGATTCTGCCCATCGTGTGGGTCTCGAGACCACTGGGTAACTCTTAAATGTAAGGTACCATTTTCAGAATACAGTTCTCTTCAGGGGAGGTGTAATGCCTCTCCTGTTCGAGAGGTTCTGCCCATGGAAAGAGGGTCTGCGTACCTCATGGTATCACTCAATAGAAAGCTACCTTTGGCAAAATAATATTCTCATCGACGATTAGGATTCCAATTGAGATGTTTTGCCCTTCAAGACTTTCTGGTACCTATCAAAAGAGAGATACCATTTGCAGATACAATTCTCGTCACCGAGAGGCCTTTTTGCCTCTCTTGATAGAGAAGTTCTGCCCATTATGGGACAAAAACTTGAAGACCTCATGTAGAGGGTCTGATCTGACCTCTCATGTTTAGTGAGACGTTTTAATAATCGATGCGCTTTGAGGAAGGCATCTTATTTGAGATTATCGTTGAATGGAGTGATTCCAATGCATTCCCAATTGGTGATCGCAAAAAAGGTATGTTTTTCTGAAGATTTTTGAATATATTTTTTAAGTATTGGTATCTGATTAACATTAAAAAATAATAAATTTTATGATTAAAATTTTTTAATTGAATATTAATGGTCTCTTTTCTAACCTTACAGGAATGGGGTGCTTATAAAAACATTATTGATAAAGGTCTACTGGATTACCTAACTTAAAATATCCACCTGAACCTACCTGTGGAAGAGGAAATAGGTAAAATGCATAGGAAAAGCAGCACATTCTAAATTGCTCTGGCAACATAAGTCATTCTGTACCTATTGATCAATACTCAATAACCATCACTTACTACTAAGCTGAGATGTGGTAGAAATTGTTGAACCAGATACTACAGGTTAGTTTGGTAAGGTTCGTGCAGGCTCTCCTCTTGAATAATCTAAGGTAACTCTATAATCATTTCAAAGATCCTCATTTCAATATAGGTGTAGCACTAAGCATCCAAAATTGTAATTGCCTTATTTGGCTGCCTTGTAAATATCTAACAGGATCTTCTCTTATTACTGGAATATCAATTGGAATATATATTATATTTAATATATTATGTGTTTGTCCTATTATTCATGTATAGAATATGCACTGAATTTCCTCAAATAATTCGAGAAGCTCCAGAGTGTTCCAGCTTGGAAGTAAAGTGGAGAATGGTGGAAATGGACAACTACTGTCTACAGTATGGGACATTTGCTTAAGAGGGACACCACATTGCTGATAAATTCGTTGGAAGAATGGACAAGGCCTCTCCACGGCTCCTGTGGAGAGCGAGGGAAGTATAACGGCAGCCACTGAGTGCTTTAAGGGTGGCTTCAGAGTAAGATATTATTACATATATTTTTTTCAATTCATTGTTTTGAAATGCGTCTCTAAGTTTTCCAAAACAATGTATGACCTAATTATTTCTTTGATCAAGTTCCAATGGGGTTATGTCATGTCAATTTATGTTTTTAATCGGTAATGATAAGTTAATTGGGTTTCAAGGATGATACAGTGGGTTTAGGATGTGTGATGGGGAAAACAAGCCATTTTTTTCATAAGCTATTGCTCCAGTTTGCCTCTGTTGAATTGTTGTGGCTTTCCGTTAGTTCTGTAGAAAGTACTGTTAAATCCTGTCATTTCAAAATATGTTTGCTCCGGGTTTTCCTTTCATATTGCTCTATGCTAGATTGGGGTCTCTTGGTTTTCCAAAACAATGTATGACCTAATTATTTCTTTTATCAAGTTTCAATGGTGTTATGTCATGTCAATTTATGTTTTTAATCGGTAATGATAAGTTAATTGGGTTTCAAGGATGATACAGTGGATTTAGGATGTGTGATGGGGAAAACAAGCCATTTTTTTCATAAGCTATTGCTCCAGTTTGCCTCTGTTGAATTGTTGTGGCTTTCGGTTAGTTCTGTAGGAAGTACTGTTAAATCCTGTCATTCCAAAATATGTTTGCTCCGGCTTTTCCTTTCACATTGCTCTATGCTAGATTCGGGGATACATGATCATAATATTCTGGAGAGTTCATAATTATTTTATATATATTGCATGCCTTAATTGAGTTATGATATATATTTAGATATAATATTGCAATTACTGTCAATATGTTCTGTTATACAGCTTGCATTACGATATCGTCAATTTTCATTGAAGTCAGCCATCTTAACTAGCAGATTTTATTATAGTTATAAGAATATTTCCAATTGGAGATCATGGACGAAGGTTGTGGGATGTATTTCTGGAAATCTGATTTATTTCCATGATCATCCTTGTGGTTACACTACATTTAAGCTATCATTTGGTTCGCTTTGTTGGATTTCTTTTTTTAAATTCAATGAAATAATGGAAGTGGAATTGGCAATGAGTGGTCTGTAACCAAAATTGTTTAGACTCTTTGAATAGCGGTAGAATATTTTACACTTTTGTTATTGCTAATGTACAATTACAATGTATTTTAGGGTCAAATCCTTCATACTATTTGGATTTTTACTTTCTCCATATTCATAGTATATAGAAAGTATTGTTTTCATGAAAGAATTAGACTTCGGGATTTCAACGGAAATACATGTTTTGGGGTCCCTAGAATACATTCTGACCATTTTTAGAAAGAAGTTTGTGTGTGTGTGTGTGCTTGTGGGCGCTCTAACGTGAAAACTATTATCCCTATTAGTACCAAACTTCACATATATACTGTGGTGTGCTATCAGAGTTGAATATTTTTTGGAGCAAATGGTTTAACTGGAAGTTGAGCTTTTTTTATTCTTCGAAGCAACTGTCCGTTATTGTAAAATATATCTAGATAATAATATATTATGTATATACGATTGTTTATAAAAGTTTTAGTAAATGTAATTTCATTATTTTATCAAACATGTCCCCAAAAACATTACTTATAATGTTTGTGATGTAAAAGATATTATGATATAAATTATTCACTTATCTTCTAAGTTTAGTTTGAATATAGATTTTGAAAATACTGTCGTAAATTAATATTACATCTTATACATGAAGAAAGTCATGTGCTGGACACATCAGATTTTTTTTGTGATGCATTGGAGCTACTTCTTAAGTATCCAAAAATAGCGTTTTAATGACATGTAGGTGTTTTCCTAGCTCTCGTTTCGATTGTTGTTATTGGTGTTTTTGAAAGGGACAGAATTTCATCGCATTTGAACAACGGTTTCCTTTTCATGGTTAGGTTTTACCCACGTACTGGTCTGGATATTTTAATGTTCCAATATAGATTTTAAAAATTATAAATTACGTATAAAATATATGCAATAACAAATATAAATAAATACTTTATGATATCAATTTTGGTAAATGTTTGTCATATTATAGGTTACCGTAAAATACTTGCATATTGTAACACAGAACTATTATGATTTACAATATTAATTTTGTATTTTTACTGAAAATGGGTTGATACTTAAGATGTAATGTGTTCTATTTTTCTGACAAACCCTTACTGAAGGAAAATTATGAGTCCAAATTTTAAAAATTTACATTAGTAAGTTATTAATTTTATTCTTTTTCAGTTGCGTAATTGCTATTCTTTATTGGAAAGGTATCCATTTCTAATTGAACTTCTTATAGGAAAATAATAGGTTCATAGAAATTCATTGAAATATATTCTTTGTGTATCGAATCCTTTGGATCATAGAGTATGCCAAGCTAGTTTGGTTTGAGTGCATTAGATTTTTAACACAAGCTCCACACTGCTTTGGGCACAAGGTTATGGGTCGACGATTTAGTAGTAGTTTTTCCACATGCCATTTTGGGAACTTTGCGTGCAAGGGCAAGTGTGGTCTTGTCCGAATGTGCATCATCGTTCACTGCCATGGCCTCATTGAGGCACTGGTAACACAGAGTGGTGTATCAAACATGACTTTATGATGATTACGAATTAAAGTTGTATCTGTTAATCCATCTTCTACCTATAACATTTAGATGTTTATCCAATTATACCTAATTATACATTCACTGACTCATTCATTCATAGGGGATTAAAATTGTAACCATATTCATAAGTGTCACAGACTTGAAATTTTCAATTCATTGTTTTGAAATGGGTCTGTAAGTTTTCCAAAACAATGTATGACCTAATTATTACACATAGTTAGAGGTGGTGATCTTCTGTTTAACTGCATAGGAAAAATCACCAGACCTGGGTTTGATACTGGGCGGTAAATATATCTGTCAAATAAAACAAATTGAGATGGTTTTTAATTATTCCTTTCATGCACTTATCAAAATAATACGGAGTCCTTGCTGCGATGGAAGAAGTATATTAAGACTGTTTGAAAAACAATTAGATAAGACCATGCTGTTTCTGGGTTCGATGCTAGAGCACTTTAAAATTTCTCTCATGAGGAATATATCGGAAAAGTAAGATGTTGTTTGAGGCAGTTGAAGCAACCATTTCTGCCTTAATTTTCACACATAGTAAGAGATGGTGATCTTCTGTTGTGCTGCATAGGAAGTACCTCCAAAAAGACCCCGGTTTGTTGCCAGACGATTAAATTGCAGCAAATGTTAAGAATACTTTCAATACTTTTTTTTTCTTTTGAGGACAGTACCGATATGATGCCAACATATAATTAATGTTGTCGATCTGCTTGCATGATGGTGATGGCAAAATAAGGTATGTTTTTCTGAAGATTTTAGAATATATTTTTTAAGTAATGGTATCTGATTATCACTAGAAAATAATAATTTTTATAATTAAAATTTTTTAATTGAATATTAATGGTCTCTTTTCTAACCTTTCAGGAATGGGGTGCTTATAAATACATTATTGATCAAGGAAAACTAGTTTACGTACCTTAGAATCTCCCCCTTAACCCTCCTGCTGAGTGCCTTCTGGTAACTTCAAAAGAGAGCTACCCTAGCAGAATAAAATTCTCACTATGGAGTGGTGTGATGCCTCCTCCAGGTCGAGAGATTTTGCTCATCGAGTGGGTCTGGGTACCACGGGGTAGCTCTCAAATGTAAGCTACCATTTTCAGAATACAGTTCTCTTCAGGGGAGGTGTAATGCCTCTCCTGTTCGAGAGGTTCTGCCCATGGAAAGAGGGTCTGCGTACCTCATGGTATCACTCAATAGAAAGCTACCTTTGGCAAAATAATATTCTCATCGACGATCAGGATTCCGATTGAGATGTTTTGCCCTTCAAGACTTTCTGGTAGCTATCAAAAGAGAGATACCATTTGCAGATACAATTCTCGTCACGGAGAGGCATTCTGCCTCTCTTGATAGAGAAGTTCTGCCCATTATGGGATTAAAACTTGAAGATTTCATGTAGAGGGTCTGATCTGACCTCTCATGTTTAGTGAGACGTTTTAATAATCGATGCGCTTTGAGGAAGGCATCTTATTTGAGATTATCGTTGGATGGAGTGATTCCAATGCATTCCCAATTGGTGATCGCAAAAAAAGGTATGTTTTTCTGAAGATTTTTGAATATATTTTTTAAGTATTGGTATCTGATTAACATTAGAAAATAATAATTTTTATGATTAAAATTTATTAATTGAATATTAATGGTCTCTTTCCTAACCTTACAGGAATGGGGTGCTTAAAAAAACATTATTGATAAAGGTCTACTGGTTAACCTACCTTAAAATATCCACCTGAACCTACCTGTGGAAGAAGAAATAGGTAAAATGCATAGGAAAAGCAGCACATTCTAAATTGCTCTGGCAACATAAGTCATTCTGTACCTATTGATCAATACTCAATAACCATCACTTACTACCAAGCTGAGATGTGGTAGAAATTGTTGAACCAGATACTACAGGTTAGTTTGGTAAGGTTCGTGCAGGCTCTCCTCTTGAATAATCTAAGGTAACTCTATAATCATTTCAAAGATCCTCATTTCATTATAGGTGTAACACTAAGCATCCAAAATTGTAATTGCCTTATTTGGCTGCCTTGTAAATATCTAACAGGATCTTCTCTTATTACTGGAATATCAATTGGAATATATATTATATTTAATATATTATGTGTTTGTCCTATTATTCATGTATAGAATATGCACTGAATATCCTCAAATAATTCGAGAAGCTCCAGAGTGTTCCAGCTTGGAAGTAAAGTGGAGAATGGTGGAAATGGACAACTACTGTCTACAGTATGGGACATTTGCTTAAGAGGGACACCACATTGCTGATAAATTCGTTGGAAGAATGGACAAGGCCTCTCCACGGCTCCTGTGGAGAGCGAGGGAAGTATAACGGCAGCCACTGAGTGCTTTAAGGGTGGCTTCAGAGTAAGATATTATTACATATATTTTTTTCAATTCATTGTTTTGAAATGCGTCTCTAAGTTTTCCAAAACAATGTATGACCTAATTATTTCTTTGATCAAGTTCCAATGGGGTTATGTCATGTCAATTTATGTTTTTAATCGGTAATGATAAGTTAATTGGGTTTCAAGGATGATACAGTGGGTTTAGGATGTGTGATGGGGAAAACAAGCCATTTTTTTCATAAGCTATTGCTCCAGTTTGCCTCTGTTGAATTGTTGTGGCTTTCCGTTAGTTCTGTAGAAAGTACTGTTAAATCCTGTCATTTCAAAATATGTTTGCTCCGGGTTTTCCTTTCATATTGCTCTATGCTAGATTGGGGTCTCTTGGTTTTCCAAAACAATGTATGACCTAATTATTTCTTTTATCAAGTTTCAATGGTGTTATGTCATGTCAATTTATGTTTTTAATCGGTAATGATAAGTTAATTGGGTTTCAAGGATGATACAGTGGATTTAGGATGTGTGATGGGGAAAACAAGCCATTTTTTTCATAAGCTATTGCTCCAGTTTGCCTCTGTTGAATTGTTGTGGCTTTCGGTTAGTTCTGTAGGAAGTACTGTTAAATCCTGTCATTCCAAAATATGTTTGCTCCGGCTTTTCCTTTCACATTGCTCTATGCTAGATTCGGGGATACATGATCATAATATTCTGGAGAGTTCATAATTATTTTATATATATTGCATGCCTTAATTGAGTTATGATATATATTTAGATATAATATTGCAATTACTGTCAATATGTTCTGTTATACAGCTTGCATTACAATATCACCAATTTTCATTGAAGTCAGCCATCTTAACTAGCAGATTTTATTATAGTTATACGAATATTTCCAATTGGAGATCATGGACGAAGGTTGTGGGATGTATTTCTGGAAATCTGATTTATTTCCATGATCATCCTTGTGGTTACACTACATTTAAGCTATCATTTGGTTCGCTTTGTTGGATTTCTTTTTTTAAATTCAATGAAATAATGGAAGTGGAATTGGCAATGAGTGGTCTGTAACCAAAATTGTTTAGACTCTTTGAATAGCGGTAGAATATTTTACACTTTTGTTATTGCTAATGTACAATTACAATGTATTTTAGGGTCAAATCCTTCATACTATTTGGATTTTTACTTTCTCCATATTCATAGTATATAGAAAGTATTGTTTTCATGAAAGAATTAGACTTCGGGATTTCAACGGAAATACATGTTTTGGGGTCCCTAGAATACATTCTGACCATTTTTAGAAAGAAGTTTGTGTGTGTGTGTGTGCTTGTGGGCGCTCTAACGTGAAAACTATTATCCCTATTAGTACCAAACTTCACATATATACTGTGGTGTGCTATCAGAGTTGAATATTTTTTGGAGCAAATGGTTTAACTGGAAGTTGAGCTTTTTTTATTCTTCGAAGCAACTGTCCGTTATTGTAAAATATATCTAGATAATAATATATTATGTATATACGATTGTTTATAAAAGTTTTAGTAAATGTAATTTCATTATTTTATCAAACATGTCCCCAAAAACATTACTTATAATGTTTGTGATGTAAAAGATATTATGATATAAATTATTCACTTATCTTCTAAGTTTAGTTTGAATATAGATTTTGAAAATACTGTCGTAAATTAATATTACATCTTATACATGAAGAAAGTCATGTGCTGGACACATCAGATTTTTTTTGTGATGCATTGGAGCTACTTCTTAAGTATCCAAAAATAGCGTTTTAATGACATGTAGGTGTTTTCCTAGCTCTCGTTTCGATTGTTGTTATTGGTGTTTTTGAAAGGGACAGAATTTCATCGCATTTGAACAACGGTTTCCTTTTCATGGTTAGGTTTTACCCACGTACTGGTCTGGATATTTTAATGTTCCAATATAGATTTTAAAAATTATAAATTACGTATAGAATATATGCAATAACAAATATAAATAAATACTTTATGATATCAATTTTGGTAAATGTTTGTCATATTATAGGTTACCGTAAAATACTTGCATATTGTAACATAGAACTATTATGATTTACAATATTAATTTTGTATTTTTACTGAAAATGGGTTGATACTTAAGATGTAATGTGTTCTATTTTTCTGACAAACCCTTACTGAAGGAAAATTATGAGTCCAAATTTTAAAAATTTACATTAGTAAGTTATTAATTTTATTCTTTTTCAGTTGCGTAATTGCTATTCTTTATTGGAAAGGTATCCATTTCTAATTGAACTTCTTATAGGAAAATAATAGGTTCATAGAAATTCATTGAAATATATTCTTTGTGTATCGAATCCTTTGGATCATAGAGTATGCCAAGCTAGTTTGGTTTGAGTGCATTAGATTTTTAACACAAGCTCCACACTGCTTTGGGCACAAGGTTATGGGTCGACGATTTAGTAGTAGTTTTTCCACATGCCATTTTGGGAACTTTGCGTGCAAGGGCAAGTGTGGTCTTGTCCGAATGTGCATCATCGTCCACTGCAATGGCCTCATTGAGACACTGGTAACACAGAGTGGTGTATCAAACATGACTTTATGATGATTATGAATTAAAGTTGTATCTGTTAATCCATCTTCTACCTATAACATTTAGATGTTTATCCAATTATACCTAATTATACATTCACTGACTCATTCATTCATAGGGGATTAAAATTGTAACCATATTCATAAGTGTCACAGACTTGAAATTTTCAATTCATTGTTTTGAAATGGGTCTGTAAGTTTTCCAAAACAATGTATGACCTAATTATTACACATAGTTAGAGGTGGTGATCTTCTGTTTAACTGCATAGGAAAAATCACCAGACCTGGGTTTGATACTGGGCGGTAAATATATCTGTCAAATAAAACAAATTGAGATGGTTTTTAATTATTCCTTTCATGCACTTATCAAAATAATACGGAGTCCTTGCTGCGATGGAAGAAGTATATTAAGACTGTTTGAAAAACAATTAGATAAGACCATGCTGTTTCTGGGTTCGATGCTAGAGCACTTTAAAATTTCTCTCATGAGGAATATATCGGAAAAGTAAGATGTTGTTTGAGGCAGTTGAAGCAACCATTTCTGCCTTAATTTTCACACATAGTAAGAGATGGTGATCTTCTGTTGTGCTGCATAGGAAGTACCTCCAAAAAGACCCCGGTTTGTTGCCAGACGATTAAATTGCAGCAAATGTTAAGAATACTTTCAATACTTTTTTTTTCTTTTGAGGACAGTACCGATATGATGCCAACATATAATTAATGTTGTCGATCTGCTTGCATGATGGTGATGGCAAAATAAGGTATGTTTTTCTGAAGATTTTAGAATATATTTTTTAAGTAATGGTATCTGATTATCACTAGAAAATAATAATTTTTATAATTAAAATTTTTTAATTGAATATTAATGGTCTCTTTTCTAACCTTTCAGGAATGGGGTGCTTATAAATACATTATTGATCAAGGAAAACTAGTTTACGTACCTTAGAATCTCCCCCTTAACCCTCCTGCTGAGTGCCTTCTGGTAACTTCAAAAGAGAGCTACCCTAGCAGAATAAAATTCTCACTATGGAGTGGTGTGATGCCTCCTCCAGGTCGAGAGATTTTGCTCATCGAGTGGGTCTGGGTACCACGGGGTAGCTCTCAAATGTAAGCTACCATTTTCAGAATACAGTTCTCTTCAGGGGAGGTGTAATGCCTCTCCTGTTCGAGAGGTTCTGCCCATGGAAAGAGGGTCTGCGTACCTCATGGTATCACTCAATAGAAAGCTACCTTTGGCAAAATAATATTCTCATCGACGATCAGGATTCCGATTGAGATGTTTTGCCCTTCAAGACTTTCTGGTAGCTATCAAAAGAGAGATACCATTTGCAGATACAATTCTCGTCACGGAGAGGCATTCTGCCTCTCTTGATAGAGAAGTTCTGCCCATTATGGGATTAAAACTTGAAGATTTCATGTAGAGGGTCTGATCTGACCTCTCATGTTTAGTGAGACGTTTTAATAATCGATGCGCTTTGAGGAAGGCATCTTATTTGAGATTATCGTTGGATGGAGTGATTCCAATGCATTCCCAATTGGTGATCGCAAAAAAAGGTATGTTTTTCTGAAGATTTTTGAATATATTTTTTAAGTATTGGTATCTGATTAACATTAGAAAATAATAATTTTTATGATTAAAATTTATTAATTGAATATTAATGGTCTCTTTCCTAACCTTACAGGAATGGGGTGCTTAAAAAAACATTATTGATAAAGGTCTACTGGTTAACCTACCTTAAAATATCCACCTGAACCTACCTGTGGAAGAAGAAATAGGTAAAATGCATAGGAAAAGCAGCACATTCTAAATTGCTCTGGCAACATAAGTCATTCTGTACCTATTGATCAATACTCAATAACCATCACTTACTACCAAGCTGAGATGTGGTAGAAATTGTTGAACCAGATACTACAGGTTAGTTTGGTAAGGTTCGTGCAGGCTCTCCTCTTGAATAATCTAAGGTAACTCTATAATCATTTCAAAGATCCTCATTTCATTATAGGTGTAACACTAAGCATCCAAAATTGTAATTGCCTTATTTGGCTGCCTTGTAAATATCTAACAGGATCTTCTCTTATTACTGGAATATCAATTGGAATATATATTATATTTAATATATTATGTGTTTGTCCTATTATTCATGTATAGAATATGCACTGAATATCCTCAAATAATTCGAGAAGCTCCAGAGTGTTCCAGCTTGGAAGTAAAGTGGAGAATGGTGGAAATGGACAACTACTGTCTACAGTATGGGACATTTGCTTAAGAGGGACACCACATTGCTGATAAATTCGTTGGAAGAATGGACAAGGCCTCTCCACGGCTCCTGTGGAGAGCGAGGGAAGTATAACGGCAGCCACTGAGTGCTTTAAGGGTGGCTTCAGAGTAAGATATTATTACATATATTTTTTTCAATTCATTGTTTTGAAATGCGTCTCTAAGTTTTCCAAAACAATGTATGACCTAATTATTTCTTTGATCAAGTTCCAATGGGGTTATGTCATGTCAATTTATGTTTTTAATCGGTAATGATAAGTTAATTGGGTTTCAAGGATGATACAGTGGGTTTAGGATGTGTGATGGGGAAAACAAGCCATTTTTTTCATAAGCTATTGCTCCAGTTTGCCTCTGTTGAATTGTTGTGGCTTTCCGTTAGTTCTGTAGAAAGTACTGTTAAATCCTGTCATTTCAAAATATGTTTGCTCCGGGTTTTCCTTTCATATTGCTCTATGCTAGATTGGGGTCTCTTGGTTTTCCAAAACAATGTATGACCTAATTATTTCTTTTATCAAGTTTCAATGGTGTTATGTCATGTCAATTTATGTTTTTAATCGGTAATGATAAGTTAATTGGGTTTCAAGGATGATACAGTGGATTTAGGATGTGTGATGGGGAAAACAAGCCATTTTTTTCATAAGCTATTGCTCCAGTTTGCCTCTGTTGAATTGTTGTGGCTTTCGGTTAGTTCTGTAGGAAGTACTGTTAAATCCTGTCATTCCAAAATATGTTTGCTCCGGCTTTTCCTTTCACATTGCTCTATGCTAGATTCGGGGATACATGATCATAATATTCTGGAGAGTTCATAATTATTTTATATATATTGCATGCCTTAATTGAGTTATAATATATATTTAGATATAATATTGCAATTACTGTCAATATGTTCTGTTATACAGCTTGCATTACAATATCACCAATTTTCATTGAAGTCAGCCATCTTAACTAGCAGATTTTATTATAGTTATACGAATATTTCCAATTGGAGATCATGGACGAAGGTTGTGGGATGTATTTCTGGAAATCTGATTTATTTCCATGATCATCCTTGCGGTTACACTACATTTAAGCTGTCATTTGGTTCGCTTTGTAGGATTTCTTTTTTTAATTTCAATGAAATAATGGAAGTGGAATTGGCAATGAGTGGTCTGTAACCAAAATTTTTTAGACTCTTTGAAATGGAGTAGAATATTTTACACTTTTGTTATTGCTAATGTACAATATACAATGTATTTAAGGGTCAAATCCTTCATACTATTTGGATTTTTACTTTCTCCATATTCATAGTATATAGAAAGTATTGTTTTCATGAAAGAATTTGACTTCGGGATTTCAACGGAAATACATGTTTTGGGGTCCCTAGAATACATTCTGACCATTTTTAGAAAGAAGTTTGTGTGTGTATGTGTGTGCTTGTGGGCGCTCTAACGTGAAAACTATTATCCCTATTAGTACCAAACTTCACATATATACTGTGGTGTGCTGACAGAGTTGAATATTTTTTGGAGCAAATGGTTTAACTGGAAGTTGAGCTTTTTTTATTCTTCGAAGCAAATGGTGTTTTTGAAAGGGACAGAATTTCATCGCATTTGAACAACGGTTTCCTTTTCATGGTTAGGTTTTACCCACGTACTGGTCTGGATATTTTAATGTTCCAATATAGAGTTTAAAAATTATAAATTATGTATAGAATATATGCAATAACAAATATAAATAAATACTTTATGATATCAATTTTGGTAAATGTTTGTCATATTATAGGTTACCGTAAAATACTTGCATATTGTTACACAGAACTATTATGATTTACAATATTAATTTTGTATTTTTACTGAAAATGGGTTGATACTTAAGATGTAATGTGTTCTATTTTTCTGACAAACCCTTACTGAAGGAAAATTATGAGTCCAAATTTTAAAAATTTACATTAGTAAGTTATTAATATTATTCTTTTTCAGTTGCGTAATTGCTATTCTTTATTGGAAAGGTATCCATTTCTAACTGAACTTCTTATGGGAAAATAAGAGGTTCATAGAAATTCATTGAAATATATTCTTTGTTTATCCAATCCTTCGGATCATAGAGTACACCAAGCTAGTTTGGTTTGAGTGCATTAGATTTTTAACACAAGCTCCGCATTGCTTTGGGCACAAGGTTATGGGTCGACGATTTAGTAGTAGTTTTTCCACACGCCGTTTTGGGAACTTTGCGTGCAAGGGCAAGTGTGGTCTTGTCCGAATGTGCATCATCGTTCACTGCCATGGCCTCATTGAGGCACTGGTAACACAGAGTGGTGTATCAAACATGACTTTATGATGATTACGAATTAAAGTTGTATCTGTTAATCCATCTTCTACCTATAACATTTAGATGTTTATCTGATTATACCTAATTATACATTCACTGACTCATTCATTCATAGGGGATTAAAATTGTAACCATATTTCATAAGTGTCACGGACTTGAAATTTTCAATTCATTGTTTTGAAATGCGTCTCTAAGTTTTCTAAAACAATGTATGACCTAATTATTTCTTTGATCAAGTTCCAATGGGCTTATGTCATATCAATTTATGTTTTTAATCGGTAATGATAAGTTAATTGGGTTTCAAGGATGATACAGTGGATTTAGTAGGTGTGATGGGAAAACAAGCCATTTTTTTCATAAGCTCTTGCTCCAGTTTGCTTCTGAAGAATTGTTGTGGCTTTCCGGTAGTTTTATAGAAAGTACTGTTAGATCCTGTCATTTCAAAATATGTTTACTCCGGCTTTTCCTTTCACATTGCTCTATGCTAGATTGGGGGATACATAATCTAAAAAAAATTTTGGGAAGTTCATAATTATTTTATATATATTGCATGCTTTAATTGAGTTATAATATATATTTAGATATAACATTGCAATTACTGTCAATATGTTCTGTTATACAGCTTGCATTACGATATCGTCAATTTTCATTGAAGTCAGCCATCTTAACTAGCAGATTTTATTATAGTTATATGAATATTTCCAATTGGAGATCATGGACGAAGGTTGTGGGATGTAATTCTGGAAATCTGATTTATTTCCATGATCATCTTTGTGGTTACACTACATTTAAGCTGTCATTTGGTTCGCTTTGTTGGATTTCTTTTTCTTAAATTCAATAAAATAATGGAAGTTGAATTGGCAATGAGTGGTCTGTAACCAAAATTGTTTAGACTCTTTGAATAGGTTTAGAATATTTTACACTTTTGTTATTGCTTATGTACAATATACAATGTATTTTAGGGTCAAATCCTTCATACTATTTGAATTTTTACTTTCTCCATATTCATAGTATATAGAAAGTATTGTTTTCATGAACGAATTTGACTTCAGGATTTCAACGGAAATACATGTTTTGGGGTCCCTAGAATACATTCTGACCATTTTTGGAAAGAAGTTTGTGTGTGTGTGTGTGCTTGTGGACGCTATAACGTGAAAACTATTATCCCTATTAGTACCAAACTTCACATTATACTGTGGTGTGCTTACAGAGTGGAATATTTTTTGGAGCAAATGGTTTAACTGGAAATTGAGCTTTTTTCATTCTTCAAAGCAAATGTCCGTTATTGTGAAATATCTCAAGATAATAATATATTTAGGTATATACGATTGTTTATAAAGGTTTTAGAAAATATAATTTCATTATTTCATCATACATGTCCCCAAAAACATTACTCATAATGTTTGTGATGTAAAAGATATTATGATATAAATTAATCACTTATCTTCTAAGTTTAGTTTGAATATAGATTTTGAAAATACTGTCGTAAATTAATATTACATCTTATACTTGAAGAAAGTCATGTGCTGGCCACATCAGATTTTTTTTGTGATGCATTGGAGCTACTTCTTAAGTATCCAAAAATAGCATTTTGATGACATGAAGGTGTTTTCCTTGCCCTCATTTTGATTGGTGTTATTGGTGTTTTTGAAAGGGACAGAATTTCATCGCATTTGAACAACGGTTTCCTTTTCATGGTTAGGTTTTACCCACGTACTGGTCTTGATATTTTAATGTTCCAGTATGGATTTTAAAAATTATAAATTACGTATAGAATATATGCAATAACAAATATAAATAAATACTTTATGATATCAATTTTGGTAAATGTTTGTCATATTATAGGTTACCGTAAAATACTTGCATATTGTTACACAGAGCTATTATGATTTACAATATTAATTTTGTATTTTTACTCAAAATGGGTTGATACTTAAGATGTAATGTGTTCTATTTTTCTGACAAACCCTTACTGAAGGAAAATTATGAGTCCAAATTTTAAAAATTTACATTAGTAAGTTATTAATTTTATTCTTTTTCAGTTGCGTAATTGCTATTCTTTATTGGAAAGGTATCCATTTCTAATTGAACTTCTTATAGGAAAATAATAGGTTCATAGAAATTCATTGAAATATATTCTTTGTGTATCGAATCCTTTGGATCATAGAGTATGCCAAGCTAGTTTGGTTTGAGTGCATTAGATTTTTAACACAAGCTCCACACTGCTTTGGGCACAAGGTTATGGGTCGACGATTTAGTAGTAGTTTTTCCACATGCCATTTTGGGAACTTTGCGTGCAAGGGCAAGTGTGGTCTTGTCCGAATGTGCATCATCGTTCACTGCCATGGCCTCATTGAGGCACTGGTAACACAGAGTGGTGTATCAAACATGACTTTATGATGATTACGAATTAAAGTTGTATCTGTTAATCCATCTTCTACCTATAACATTTAGATGTTTATCCAATTATACCTAATTATACATTCACTGACTCATTCATTCATAGGGGATTAAAATTGTAACCATATTCATAAGTGTCACAGACTTGAAATTTTCAATTCATTGTTTTGAAATGGGTCTGTAAGTTTTCCAAAACAATGTATGACCTAATTATTACACATAGTTAGAGGTGGTGATCTTCTGTTTAACTGCATAGGAAAAATCACCAGACCTGGGTTTGATACTGGGCGGTAAATATATCTGTCAAATAAAACAAATTGAGATGGTTTTTAATTATTCCTTTCATGCACTTATCAAAATAATACGGAGTCCTTGCTGCGATGGAAGAAGTATATTAAGACTGTTTGAAAAACAATTAGATAAGACCATGCTGTTTCTGGGTTCGATGCTAGAGCACTTTAAAATTTCTCTCATGAGGAATATATCGGAAAAGTAAGATGTTGTTTGAGGCAGTTGAAGCAACCATTTCTGCCTTAATTTTCACACATAGTAAGAGATGGTGATCTTCTGTTGTGCTGCATAGGAAGTACCTCCAAAAAGACCCCGGTTTGTTGCCAGACGATTAAATTGCAGCAAATGTTAAGAATACTTTCAATACTTTTTTTTTCTTTTGAGGACAGTACCGATATGATGCCAACATATAATTAATGTTGTCGATCTGCTTGCATGATGGTGATGGCAAAATAAGGTATGTTTTTCTGAAGATTTTAGAATATATTTTTTAAGTAATGGTATCTGATTATCACTAGAAAATAATAATTTTTATAATTAAAATTTTTTAATTGAATATTAATGGTCTCTTTTCTAACCTTTCAGGAATGGGGTGCTTATAAATACATTATTGATCAAGGAAAACTAGTTTACGTACCTTAGAATCTCCCCCTTAACCCTCCTGCTGAGTGCCTTCTGGTAACTTCAAAAGAGAGCTACCCTAGCAGAATAAAATTCTCACTATGGAGTGGTGTGATGCCTCCTCCAGGTCGAGAGATTTTGCTCATCGAGTGGGTCTGGGTACCACGGGGTAGCTCTCAAATGTAAGCTACCATTTTCAGAATACAGTTCTCTTCAGGGGAGGTGTAATGCCTCTCCTGTTCGAGAGGTTCTGCCCATGGAAAGAGGGTCTGCGTACCTCATGGTATCACTCAATAGAAAGCTACCTTTGGCAAAATAATATTCTCATCGACGATCAGGATTCCGATTGAGATGTTTTGCCCTTCAAGACTTTCTGGTAGCTATCAAAAGAGAGATACCATTTGCAGATACAATTCTCGTCACGGAGAGGCATTCTGCCTCTCTTGATAGAGAAGTTCTGCCCATTATGGGATTAAAACTTGAAGATTTCATGTAGAGGGTCTGATCTGACCTCTCATGTTTAGTGAGACGTTTTAATAATCGATGCGCTTTGAGGAAGGCATCTTATTTGAGATTATCGTTGGATGGAGTGATTCCAATGCATTCCCAATTGGTGATCGCAAAAAAAGGTATGTTTTTCTGAAGATTTTTGAATATATTTTTTAAGTATTGGTATCTGATTAACATTAGAAAATAATAATTTTTATGATTAAAATTTATTAATTGAATATTAATGGTCTCTTTCCTAACCTTACAGGAATGGGGTGCTTAAAAAAACATTATTGATAAAGGTCTACTGGTTAACCTACCTTAAAATATCCACCTGAACCTACCTGTGGAAGAAGAAATAGGTAAAATGCATAGGAAAAGCAGCACATTCTAAATTGCTCTGGCAACATAAGTCATTCTGTACCTATTGATCAATACTCAATAACCATCACTTACTACCAAGCTGAGATGTGGTAGAAATTGTTGAACCAGATACTACAGGTTAGTTTGGTAAGGTTCGTGCAGGCTCTCCTCTTGAATAATCTAAGGTAACTCTATAATCATTTCAAAGATCCTCATTTCATTATAGGTGTAACACTAAGCATCCAAAATTGTAATTGCCTTATTTGGCTGCCTTGTAAATATCTAACAGGATCTTCTCTTATTACTGGAATATCAATTGGAATATATATTATATTTAATATATTATGTGTTTGTCCTATTATTCATGTATAGAATATGCACTGAATATCCTCAAATAATTCGAGAAGCTCCAGAGTGTTCCAGCTTGGAAGTAAAGTGGAGAATGGTGGAAATGGACAACTACTGTCTACAGTATGGGACATTTGCTTAAGAGGGACACCACATTGCTGATAAATTCGTTGGAAGAATGGACAAGGCCTCTCCACGGCTCCTGTGGAGAGCGAGGGAAGTATAACGGCAGCCACTGAGTGCTTTAAGGGTGGCTTCAGAGTAAGATATTATTACATATATTTTTTTCAATTCATTGTTTTGAAATGCGTCTCTAAGTTTTCCAAAACAATGTATGACCTAATTATTTCTTTGATCAAGTTCCAATGGGGTTATGTCATGTCAATTTATGTTTTTAATCGGTAATGATAAGTTAATTGGGTTTCAAGGATGATACAGTGGGTTTAGGATGTGTGATGGGGAAAACAAGCCATTTTTTTCATAAGCTATTGCTCCAGTTTGCCTCTGTTGAATTGTTGTGGCTTTCCGTTAGTTCTGTAGAAAGTACTGTTAAATCCTGTCATTTCAAAATATGTTTGCTCCGGGTTTTCCTTTCATATTGCTCTATGCTAGATTGGGGTCTCTTGGTTTTCCAAAACAATGTATGACCTAATTATTTCTTTTATCAAGTTTCAATGGTGTTATGTCATGTCAATTTATGTTTTTAATCGGTAATGATAAGTTAATTGGGTTTCAAGGATGATACAGTGGATTTAGGATGTGTGATGGGGAAAACAAGCCATTTTTTTCATAAGCTATTGCTCCAGTTTGCCTCTGTTGAATTGTTGTGGCTTTCGGTTAGTTCTGTAGGAAGTACTGTTAAATCCTGTCATTCCAAAATATGTTTGCTCCGGCTTTTCCTTTCACATTGCTCTATGCTAGATTCGGGGATACATGATCATAATATTCTGGAGAGTTCATAATTATTTTATATATATTGCATGCCTTAATTGAGTTATAATATATATTTAGATATAATATTGCAATTACTGTCAATATGTTCTGTTATACAGCTTGCATTACGATATCGTCAATTTTCATTGAAGTCAGCCATCTTAACTAGCAGATTTTATTATAGTTATAAGAATATTTCCAATTGGAGATCATGGACGAAGGTTGTGGGATGTATTTCTGGAAATCTGATTTATTTCCATGATCATCCTTGTGGTTACACTACATTTAAGCTATCATTTGGTTCGCTTTGTTGGATTTCTTTTTTTAAATTCAATGAAATAATGGAAGTGGAATTGGCAATGAGTGGTCTGTAACCAAAATTTTTTAGACTCTTTGAAATGGGGTAGAATATTTTACACTTTTGTTATTGCTAATGTACAATATACAATGTATTTAAGGGTCAAATCCTTCATACTATTTGGATTTTTACTTTCTCCATATTCATAGTATATAGAAAGTATTGTTTTCATGAAAGAGTTTGACTTCGGGATTTCAACGGAAATACATGTTTTGGGGTCCCTAGAATACATTCTGACCATTTTTAGAAAGAAGTTTGTGTGTGTATGTGTGTGCTTGTGGGCGCTCTAACGTGAAAACTATTATCCCTATTAGTACCAAACTTCACATATATACTGTGGTGTGCTGACAGAGTTGAATATTTTTTGGAGCAAATGGTTTAACTGGAAGTTGAGCTTTTTTTATTCTTCGAAGCAAATGGTGTTTTTGAAAGGGACAGAATTTCATCGCATTTGAACAACGGTTTCCTTTTCATGGTTAGGTTTTACTCACGTACTGGTCTGGATATTTTAATGTTCCAATATAGAGTTTAAAAATTATAAATTATGTATAGAATATATGCAATAACAAATATAAATAAATACTTTATGATATCAATTTTGGTAAATGTTTGTCATATTATAGGTTACCGTAAAATACTTGCATATTGTTACACAGAACTATTATGATTTACAATATTAATTTTGTATTTTTACTGAAAATGGGTTGATACTTAAGATGTAATGTGTTCTATTTTTCTGACAAACCCTTACTGAAGGAAAATTATGAGTCCAAATTTTAAAAATTTACATTAGTAAGTTATTAATATTATTCTTTTTCAGTTGCGTAATTGCTATTCTTTATTGGAAAGGTATCCATTTCTAACTGAACTTCTTATGGGAAAATAAGAGGTTCATAGAAATTCATTGAAATATATTCTTTGTTTATCCAATCCTTCGGATCATAGAGTATACCAAGCTAGTTTGGTTTGAGTGCATTAGATTCTTAACACAAGCTCCGCATTGCTTTGGGCACAAGGTTATGGGTCGACGATTTAGTAGTAGTTTTTCCACACGCCGTTTTGGGAACTTTGCGTGCAAGGGCAAGTGTGGTCTTGTCCGAATGTGCATCATCGTTCACTGCCATGGCCTCATTGAGGCACTGGTAACACAGAGTGGTGTATCAAACATGACTTTATGATGATTACGAATTAAAGTTGTATCTGTTAATCCATCTTCTACCTATAACATTTAGATGTTTATCTGATTATACCTAATTATACATTCACTGACTCATTCATTCATAGGGGATTAAAATTGTAACCATATTTCATAAGTGTCACGGACTTGAAATTTTCAATTCATTGTTTTGAAATGCGTCTCTAAGTTTTCTAAAACAATGTATGACCTAATTATTTCTTTGATCAAGTTCCAATGGGCTTATGTCATATCAATTTATGTTTTTAATCGGTAATGATAAGTTAATTGGGTTTCAAGGATGATACAGTGGATTTAGTAGGTGTGATGGGAAAACAAGCCATTTTTTTCATAAGCTCTTGCTCCAGTTTGCTTCTGAAGAATTGTTGTGGCTTTCCGGTAGTTTTATAGAAAGTACTGTTAGATCCTGTCATTTCAAAATATGTTTACTCCGGCTTTTCCTTTCACATTGCTCTATGCTAGATTGGGGGATACATAATCTAAAAAAAATTTTGGGAAGTTCATAATTATTTTATATATATTGCATGCTTTAATTGAGTTATAATATATATTTAGATATAACATTGCAATTACTGTCAATATGTTCTGTTATACAGCTTGCATTACGATATCGTCAATTTTCATTGAAGTCAGCCATCTTAACTAGCAGATTTTATTATAGTTATATGAATATTTCCAATTGGAGATCATGGACGAAGGTTGTGGGATGTATTTCTGGAAATCTGATTTATTTCCATGATCATCTTTGTTGTTACACTACATTTAAGCTGTCATTTGGTTCGCTTTGTTGGATTTCTTTTTCTTAAATTCAATAAAATAATGGAAGTTGAATTGGCAATGAGTGGTCTGTAACCAAAATTGTTTAGACTCTTTGAATAGGTTTAGAATATTTTACACTTTTGTTATTGCTTATGTACAATATACAATGTATTTTAGGGTCAAATCCTTCATACTATTTGAATTTTTACTTTCTCCATATTCATAGTATATAGAAAGTATTGTTTTCATGAACGAATTTGACTTCATGATTTCAACGGAAATACATGTTTTGGGGTCCCTAGAATACATTCTGACCATTTTTGGAAAGAAGTTTGTGTGTGTGTGTGCTTGTGGACGCTATAACGTTAAAACTATTATCCCTATTAGTACCAAACTTCACATATATACTGTGGTGTGCTTACAGAGTGGAATATTTTTTAGAGCAAATGGTTTAACTGGAAATTGAGCTTTTTTCATTCTTCAAAGCAAATGTCCGTTATTGTGAAATATCTCAAGATAATAATATATTTAGGTATATACGATTGTTTATAAAGGTTTTAGAAAATATAATTTCATTATTTCATCATACATGTCCCCAAAAACATTACTCATAATGTTTGTGATGTAAAAGATATTATGATATAAATTAATCACTTATCTTCTAAGTTTAGTTTGAATATAGATTTTGAAAATACTGTCGTAAATTAATATTACATCTTATACTTGAAGAAAGTCATGTGCTGGCCACATCAGATTTTTTTTGTGATGCATTGGAGCTACTTCTTAAGTATCCAAAAATAGCATTTTGATGACATGAAGGTGTTTTCCTTGCCCTCGTTTTGATTGGTGTTATTGGTGTTTTTGAAAGGGACAGAATTTCATCGCATTTGAACAACGGTTTCCTTTTCATGGTTAGGTTTTACCCACGTACTGGTCTTGATATTTTAATGTTCCAGTATAGATTTTAAAAATTATAAATTACGTATAGAATATATGCAATAACAAATATAAATAAATACTTTATGATATCAATTTTGGTAAATGTTTGTCATATTATAGGTTACCGTAAAATACTTGCATATTGTTACACAGAGCTATTATGATTTACAATATTAATTTTGTATTTTTACTCAAAATGGGTTGATACTTAAGATGTAATGTGTTCTATTTTTCTGACAAACCCTTACTGAAGGAAAATTATGAGTCCAAATTTTAAAAATTTACATTAGTAAGTTATTAATATTATTCTTTTTCAGTTGGGTAATTGCTATTCTTTATTGGCAACGTATCCATTTCTAATTGAACTTCTTATGGGAAGATAATAGGTTCATAGAAATTCATTCAAATATATTCATTGTGTATCCAGTCCTTCGGAGCATAGAGTATGCCTTGCTAGTTTGGTTTGAGTGCATTAGATTTTTAACACAAGCTCCGCACTGCTTTGGGCACAAGGTTATGGGTCGACGATTTAGAAGTAGTTTTTCCACAAGCCATTTTGGGAACTTTGCGTGCAAGGGCAAGTGTGGTCTTGTCCGAATGTGCATCATCGTCCACTGCAATGGCCTCATTGAGACACTGGTAACACAGAGTGGTGTATCAAACATGACTTTTTGATGATTACGAATCAAGTTGTATCTGTTAATCCATCTTCTACCTATAACATTTAGATGTTTATCCAATTATACCTAATTATACATTCACTGACTCATTCATTCATAGGGGATTAAAATTGTAACCATATTTCATAAGTGTCACAGACTTGAAATTTTCAATTCATTGTTTTGAAATGGGTCTCTTGGTTTTCCAAAACAATGTATGACCTAATTATTTCTTTGATCAAGTTCCAATGGTGTTATGTCATGTCAATTTATTTTTTAATCGGTAATGATAAGTTAATTGGGTTACAAGGATGATACAGTGGATTTTGGATGTGTGATGGGGAAAACAAGCCATTTTTTTCATAAGCTCTTGCTCCAGTTTGCCTCTGTTGAATTGTTGTGGCTTTCGGTTAGTTCTGTAGGAAGTACTATTAAATCCTGTCATTCCAAAATATGTTTGCTCCTGCTTTTCCTTACATATTGCTCTATGCTAGATTCGGGGATACATGATCATAATATTCTGGAGAGTTCATAATTATTTTATATATATTGCATGCCTTAATTGAGTTATAATATATATTTAGATATAATATAGACGTTACTGCTCCTGGGTTTGATGACGGGGCATATTAAAATTTATCTCATAAGAAATATAAGGGAAAAGTAGGATGTCGTTTGAGGCAGTTGAAGCCAATATTTCTGCCTGAATTGTTACACATAGTTAGAGGTGGTGTTCTTCTGTTGTACTGCATAGGAAAAATCACCAGACCTGGGTTTGATACTCGGCGGTAAATATATCTGTCATATAAAACAAATTGAGATGGTTTTTAATTATTCCTTTCATGCACTTATCGAAATAATACGGAGTTCTTGCTGCGATGGAAGAAGTATATTAAGACTCTGTTTGAAAAACAATTAGATAAGACCATCCTGTTTCTGGGTTCGTTGCTAGAGCACTTTAAAATATCTCTCCTGAGGAATATATGGGAAAAGTAAGATGTTGTTTGAGGCAATGGAAGCAACCATTTCTGCCTTAATTTTCACACATAGTAAGAGATGGTGATCTTCTGTTGTGCTGCATAGGAAGTACCTCCAAAAAGACCCGGGTTTGTTGCCATACGATTAAATTGCAGCAAATGTTAAGAATACTTTCAATACTTTTTTTTTTCTTTTGAGGACAGTCCCGATATGATGCCAACATAAAATTAATGTTGTCGATCTGCTTGCAGTATGCAAGCTACATTTTACTCCTAAAATATATTTCTCTTGTGCTTGTTCATTGATTCCGATATCCATTTGTGCCTTTCCTAAAATATCTCCTTATACATGATGCTTCTTATCCTAATGCTATCTTCGAATAAATTTTTATTATCCTCAAACAAATGTTGTCTTCATCATATAAATTTTTCATTCAAAGGATATGATTACTAATATATAGGTGATTTTACATATTTTATTATAAATTTATTTTGCTTGTTTATTGGTTTGGAAATAATTATAGCCTAGTGTTTTCTATGTAGCCTTAATTATGAGGTTTGTGTTACTATCAGCTCTAAAACAATTGTGTTTATCAATTTAAATATTCCCCTTGAGAATCAATGAGCACTTCAACTAGACTTTTATATGAATAAATATGTCAAATATAAAATAGTGTGTGTGTATGTTTACTAAATATTCGAGAACCAAGAGTCACACAACTTAGAAATATTCTACATTATTAAAAGTCAACCCTGTGCAGTGCTACTCTTAGGCTACTTACAGGATACTCTTTATTTCCCTGGAGTACCTAGACGGGTGAGAACGTTTTCTTAAGAAATAAATGTCAGGATAATTTTTTTGTTACAAATTTTTTTTTTTTTCAAAATGGAATTAGAAATAATTGTTTTTGGAAGTCAAAATAAGCACCATAAGAAAAAGAATAGAATCAGGATTCTTTTTCTGATCCTGGAATATCATTTTATATTTAAACTTGCGCACATTTTGAGAAAGTGCATAAATAATTATTTGGTTTTGAAATGCTTCTCTAATTTTTCCAATACAATCTAAGACCTACTTGTTTCTTTGATCAAGTTTCAATGGTATTATATCATGTCATTTTATGTTTCTAATCGTTAATGATAATTTAATTGGGTTTCAAGGATGATACAGTGGATTTAGGATGTGTGATGGGGAAAATCAGGCATTTTTTTTATATGCTCTTGCTCCAGTTTGCCTCTGTTGAATCCTTGTGGTTTTCTATTAGTTCTGTTGAAGTCCAGTTAATGCTTGTAGTTTTCCGTTAGTTCTGTTGAAGTGCTTTTAAATCCTTTTCTTTTAAATTTTCTGTACTGCTGCTATTTTTTCACCTTCCTCTATGATAGATTTGTGGATAGATAATTATAATATTCTATGGAGTGAATAATTTTGATATATAATTTAAAGCCTTATTTTAGTTATAATATATATTTAGATATAATATTGCAATGACTTTCAATATGTTCTATTATACAGGTATACAATTAGATTTTGTCAATTAGAATTTTTAATCCTCACATGTCTGCCACCTTAACAAGCAGATTTTATTATAGTTATGGGAATATTTCAAACAGGAAAGCATGCACGAAGTTTGTGGGATGTGTTTCTGGGAATCTGAATTTATTTCAATGATCACCCTTTTGGTTACATTACCTTTAAGCTGTCTTTTGGTTCACTTTGTTTGATTTCCTTTTCTTAAGTTCAATGAAATATTGGAAGTGGAAAATGGCAATGAGTGGTCTGTAGCCCATATTGTTTTGGCTCTTGAAATAGCAGTAGATGATTTTAAACTTTTGTTTTTGCAAAGGTACAATATGCAATGTATTTTAGGATGATTTCCTTCATACTAATTGGTTTTTTTGTGATGCGTTTGTGCTACTTCTTAGGCATTCTTGAAACAGCTTTTTGATGACATGTAGGTAAATTCTTTGCTCTCATTTTGTGTGTTTTAGTGGTTTTTTTTTATAGGGGCAGAATTTCATTGCATTTGAACAATGGTTTCCTTTTAATGGTAAGGTTTTACCCATGTAATGCTCTGGATATTTTAATGTTCCAATATAGAACTAAAGAACTATAATATATGTATACAATATATGCAATAAGAAACAAGAATTATCTTCTTTATGATATCAATCTCAGAATATGTTTGTCATATTATAGTTTACCATAAAATACTTGCATATTATTAAACAGAACTATTATGATTTACGATATTTATTCTGTATTTTTACTGAAAATGTATTATTTATACTTATGTATACTTAAGATGTACATTGTTCTATCTTTCTGACAAACCATTCATATAGGATAATTATGAGACCTAAATTTTACATTTTATATCATAATTGATTAATTGTATTCTAATTCAGTTGCATTATTGCTATCTTTATTGGTAATGAATCCATTTCCATCAGAACTTCATAGTGAAATATAATTGGTTGATACAAATTAATTGAAATACATTCTTTGTTTATCCAGTCCTTCTGAGCAGAGAGTATGCCTTACTTGTTTGGATAATGTACACTAAATTTTAAACGGAAGCTTAGCACTGCTTTGGGCACAAGGTTATGGGATGACTATTTAGTAGTAGTTTTTCCCCAGGCCATCTTGGGAACTTTGTGTGCAAGGGCAATTGTGGTCTCGTCCGACTTGGCATCATCGTCCACCGCCATGGCCTCAAAGAGGCACTGGTAACATAAAGTGTGTAAAGGATACACCTACCTTAAGGAATCACAAGGAACGTTCTAAGGGTACTTAGTACATAAGGGCATCCAGCAAGAAAAAATCCTAAGGAAAAACAGACTCGAAACAAATCTAATTGGGCCATAAATCTTTTAGGGTATGAAAAGGTTGGTACAGATGGTGTGGTCGGCAGCCATTTATCTCGCTAAGAGGAGGGTGGGTTACCATGTTTCTGATGACCTCAGCTATGGGTTTGGTAGAGGTTAATGGATGATGTTGGGGGTAATGATGGAGTCTGAACAACACTGTTTCTCTGACTTCTAAAGTGGATGTTCACCATATCAGGTCTTCCTCAGAAATACTGGCTGAGAACTTATTTTGATTTTATTGTTCTTGCTTTTCATTTGTCATCTCTGATGACGGCACATCAGCACCACTGATAATGGTGGTGGTGGACAACAATGGCTTAGCGACAGAAAAGGTTGCCAATTTCCAAGGACAACAATATAAACCACTGGTTTGATGGCAGCTTTGGTGAGAGTGACTCCTGAGAACCACATGAAAGGACAGTGCTACAGAAACTTTCCAGGGACTTACAAGGATGGCAACTGAGTACCATACATGCCGGTAGATGGCATTGATTGAGACTTGTCAATGAGATTTTCAGATGAGTACCTTCACTAATGCCTCCTACTCATCATCTCCTACCAATATTTCTTCATTTATTCCGTTTCAGTATTCTCTGAAGTAGCATTTATATAGGCATTAGGTTTAGAAATAGTTGATATTATCAGACTCAATTAAAATTACTTTAAGATGATTACAAATTTAAGTTATATCTGGCAATCCATCTCCCATGTATTACATATAGATGTTTCTCCAATTATGCATTCACTGGCTCATTCATTCATAGGTGATTAAAATTGTAACCATATTTCATAAGTGTCACTGACTTGTAATTTTTACGACGTACTGGCCATAACCTGTAATCACCAAAAAAAAAGTGATTTTGAGGTTCAGTGTCGTGGGTTTGATGCTAGTTGGCCCCAAACGAAGGTAAAGATGCATTTTGGGGATTTTCATAATTTTTTGAGGCATTTCCCAGTAAATTAGAGTTGAAATTCGAGGGAACACTGGCAGCTGTGAATATACAACGAAAATCAAAATGATATCTTTGACGAATATTCTTTGTTCGATGCTAGGTCAAGGAAAATATTCTTCCATTTAAATTGCATTGGGACAATATATATAAGATTTTTTTCAATCTTTTCCCCATGACATGGAAACTTGAAATTCTGCGTGTGGGTAGAGTTTATGAATATATTTTATATACACATTTTTAAGTTTTGCTGAAGGTCCTTGGTTCAATCCCATAGAGTTTTTTCCATTCATAAATACATTTCTTAGGGGAAAAATGGAACCCAATTTTAGTGCCTTCCCAGTATGATATCGACTTTAAAATTTGCACTAAATAAATTAAATTCCTATCAAGCTATACTGTGTATTCACATCTGCAAATAGGTCCTGGGTTCGACACCAGGCATCTCTAAAATTAGAAATTACTATGATTTTTAAGATGTTTTTAAAACTTCTCATGATATCACAGAAACTTTAAACTTGTCTTGTGAATAGAGGTCTTTAACACTTTTTATATAAATTACTCATTGTTTCCCTGATGGTCCTTGGTTTGATCCTAGAGAGCCATTTACATTCCTCTATGCATTGCAAATGAGGATAATAGAAACTTATCGTATGTTTTTCCTGTATATATATCAACTTCAATCTTTGGGTTAAGTATGTTCCATTCCTTTCAGGACTTTCTACGTATTCAAAACCTCCAAATGTTTTTGGGTTTTACACTAGGCTTGTCTACTTTTTTAAAAGAATGAATATCGAGATTTTCAAATTTTTTATGATTGGTTTAAGGTTGAAATTATGACCATGTATATGAACAGAAGTAATGGATGTGTCATGAACGCAGCTAATAATTTACCTTATGATCATTGGTTCGATGCACGGTTTGGAATCCGTCATTCAATTATACGCAAATATAGAGTTCCATTCTAAGGCATTTACAATAATTGACTTGGGATTTTAGAAATGGTCAGATTATCCCAAAGCAAATTTTTTCATGTCATTTCGTCAGAAAAAAATACTCGGTTCGGCACCAGATCTGCTGAATACAAAGTCGATTTCTATATGGAATAATTTAGGTTCCTATGCCTTGGGTGGGTGAAAATTTCTTCTATTTAAGAAAAATTGTTGCGATTTTTAAGAATTTTTTCAATCTCTTATCCGATTAAATTCAAACGTAAAATCCTGCATGTAAATAGAGATCATAAGTACATTTCATGTCAGAATTTAACGGTTTCTTACATGATCTTTGGTTTGAGCACAACACCATTTGCATTTCTCTATGCTATGAAAATGTGGATAAAGGATTCTTTTTTAAGGATAACCCAGAAATGATATCCTCTTAAAACCTTGTATAGTTTTATTACTACATGGTCATTCTATGTATTCACATTATTGGAAAAGTCATGGGTTCAAGACCAGTTAGCTCTACCATTTGAAATGCTTTGCAGGAATTTCAATTTTTATATTCGTTAACCAAAAGTTGAAAATTCTCTAGCCAGGCATGTGAAGAGATTTCATAAATATTTCTTTAAAATAGTTTGTCTATCACCTTATGAAAATTGATTCTAGCTAGGGCACCATTTGTATTCAACCATATATTTGTAAGAGGGAATACAAAATTAGGTTTGAGGGACTACTTGATTTGATACCGTCTTTTCATTTGCCTTATCAATATGCTTTTATATAACTTTTGCTCGTACATGCTATGATTATATTGTTAATAGATTATTAATTATTATTAGTTATTATTATTCTGGAACACAGTAAACCCTCACTAACACAAATTTCAAGTGACCGGGCAAAGAGTTTGCTTTAAGAAACATTCATGCTAACTGTAGTTCAGTAAAAATTGTACAGATATTCTGATTTCTATTATGTTTTTTAACTATAAGTAACCATCACACCATTTTCTATTAACTCCTTCTTTACCTCTTTGATAGGTTAAAATATGCCATCATTAATTTTAAGCGACAGACTTACAATAAATTGGTTTAATATTTTTATTTTAAATCACAGTCAGGTATGAATTACATGAAAAATAACCAGTCTTCAAAATCAGAATTTTTCGTTATTAATTTGCTATAGAAGTTAGTTTTAGCATTTTTTAGGCTTAAAATATCATGCAAATACTTTTGCATAAGAGCAAGGAGCATATGTGGTTTGAGATGTGGACTTGAGCTTTTAAATTATTGGTCGAGATAAATATATTGGCATTTGGCAGAATTACCTTATTCCATGAGTAAAGAAACTCAAGTGCAAATGCGTCACAAGAATGTGCATTAACAGTTGTAGCATTTATGTTTGCATTAGTATTCCAGAATATGTTTAAAAATCAACTAAATATACCTCAAAGTTTATACTTTTATTCCTCTTTTTGATGGTGTTAATTTTCAGTCCATCAGTAGCATGATAAATAATGTATCTATGTTATAATTGACGCTACATAAACATTCTACAGATGTCACAATTAGGCCATTTTGATTTTTACTGATCATTTTCCAACAATTCTTTACTACTTATATCACATCTGTATTTGTTCGTGTTCTTGAGTTTTGAGCGATAAAATTACGACTTAATATTTATGACCAAACAACATGATTATAGCAAGAAGCCATCAATGCTTGTTTCTACTTTTTAATCGTAAATTTCAGGAAAAATCGCGACATTGTAGATGAGTGGACTTTTAGAGGTGACTAAGACGTATTCCTCAAAGCGAATCGGTAACTTTGGATTATTTATATATATTATTACTTTATTACTCTCATAATATAAATTGACCGGAAAATTGCCCACAATCTTGAGTTTTATCATCATATATATTTTTTTAAAGTGCTGCAAATTGTATTCTCATCATCGGAAGGTAGATATGTTAACGGACCACAGTAACAGTGAACAGACTACCGTCAACATTTTATTCTCAATGATAAAGATTTTAATATTTTCTGAATAATTACTTTATATTTTATAAATAAATATACACCATATATTTATATAAATTAGACTGCGGGTGTGTTTCTCTATATCTTCTCTAAAAACTCATGAGTTGCAAAACTTTGAGATTTTCTACATTATTAAAGGTCGTGCAGAGTATAGGCTACTTTTTATTTACTAAGGTAAAGTCCACCGTACAAACCTAGAAGGGTCAAAACATTTTCATGAGATATAGACATAAAATTCATTTCTTTTGTTGAAGGGTCCATTTCTTTTTCAAAATATAATTAGAAATAACTGTCTTCAAAAGTCGATTTAAGCACCAAAAGAAGGCAAATAGAATAAAGATTCTTATATTAGTCGTTGAATGTTGTGCTTGATTCGAAATTGCAAATATTTTCATTAAATATGTGAATATTTTATCGATATTTTTAATTTGAAAACAACCCATCCCCCTGATAATCAAAGTATTTGTTTTTTCCTAGTTAATGCATTTATTGGTAAGAACAAATTGAGAAGATATGAGTACTTCAAATTAATGTCGGCAATAATTGATAGATTATAGGAAGAGGGAGAAATTAAATGAGATCTTAGTAGTTTCAGCTATGGATGATATGCTGAAAACCAGCGAGTTGTCATGTTGTAGCAAATCTCCAATACCATATTCCTTGATCGTAGAGGTAAAGCAAGTTTATGTTTTGTTATATGCAGAATGCAAAAAGTAATTCATAGTATTTTTACTTTCTCCATATACGTAGTATAGAGAAAGTATTGTATTTGCAAAAAATTCAACCTCCAGATTTCATCCGAAATAGATGTTTTAGGGGCCAATATTGTTTGTTTTTGCTATTTTCCCGAACATGTCTGTCTGTGTGTCTATCTGAGGTAAAAAAAATCGTAGGCGCTCTATCTTAAAAGGTAATTATGCAATCATTTCCCAAATTCATATTTAGTGTTTTCCTAACATTGCCAATAGTTGATTAGTTTTTGATGAATACCGCTTAACCGGAAGTTGTGGTTTGGCTGGAACAAAATTTTTTTTCATCAACATCTCTGTCAGAATGCAGTGTAGGTATATACAATGATGCAAAAACGTTATAGATGATGCACTTTACTACAACCATTGTTTGAAACATTTTTTCGCTACACTGATGATTTAGGTGTTATTCTTGAATAATCGTGAACCAGAAGTTGTTGTTAATCCAGAAATGGAAGTTTTTCATACATATCTCTGTCACAATGCAATGTAGGTATATACAATTATCCACAAAAGTTACAATTAATATAATTCACTACAATTTTTTTTTCAATATTTTTCTGTAACACTCATTGTTTTTGAGTTATTTATATATTGCCGGCATATGCTTCTGTTTTCAATAAATATAGAGAAATTCATGTGTTGGCCACATCAGATTTTTTTGAGTGCTTCCATTTCATATACATTTGATATTTTTCAGTTATTGGTGTTTAATATCTGCATCTGTCTAGGCACTGTGACTGCATTTGTGTTATTTGATCGAGCTCCATGTTACGCATTTTAGCATTCAGGCACAAGTCAGACCCGTAATACACTTACTTTCCCCAAAGAATATTTATTGGTTATTTTAGAGTTATGTCTATTATATATAGATGCTTCTCCAGATTCATTCATGTATATACCCAGATAGGATACTAATTCACAGGCTAAACTACTAGCGCCATTGACTCAAAATTTTTACCACATATTGGCTATAACATACAACTGCCAGAAAAATGTTGCGATATTCAACCTCAGTGTCATAGGTTCGATTCCAGAAGGACCCAAATTCCCGATTTTTTCCATTTAAATGCATTGCTTTGATTTTCTGTAATTTTTAAAAAATAATTCCCAGATAGGTAGAGAATCAAAACTCAAGGAGCATATATAAATGGTCATTTTCTATTGAAAAAATAAATTACTTTCATGGAAATTATCCTGGGTTCGATGCTAGAATGATGCAAAAATCGGCCGTTTAAAATACATTGAGGTAGATTTTCATTATTGTTTTTCATGCACTTATAGAAATGATAGGAAGTTAGTGCTCGGCTAAAAGTTGTATATATATATATACGAGTAAAATGTTGCTTGCATACTGCAAGCAGATCGACAACACTAATTTCATATCGGCATCATATCGGGACGGACATCAAAAGAAAACAAAAATTCAAAATATTCGTAGAATTCGCTGCAATTTAATCGCCTGGCAGCGAACCCCGGTCTTCCTGGTGTACTTACTATGCAGCAAAATAGAAGATTACCATATCAAACTATGTGTGAAAATTCAAGCAAAACTATTAGGTTCAACTACCTCAAACGACGTCCTACTATTCACATACACTCCTTATTTGAGAAATTATAATGTGCTCTGGCATCGAACCCAGGAACAGCATGGTCTTATCTATTTTTTTTCTTAAACAAAGTGTTAATATACATCTTCCATCTAAGCAAGAGCTCCCTTACATATCAATAAATGCATAAAAAAATTATGAAAAGATACCCCATATTATATATGGGGGATATTTTTACCGCCCGGCATCGAACCCGGGTCTTTCAGGCAATACTTTCTATGCAGCACAACAGAAAAACACCATCTCTAACCGCGCATGCAAATTCAAGCAGAAATATTGGTTATAACTGCCTCAAATGACGTCCTACTTTTCCTTTATATTCCTTATGAGAGAAACGTTATTGTGCTCTGGCTTCGAACCCAGGATCAGTACGGTCTTATGAAAATTTTTTTCTAAAACTTATTCGTACCATACATCTTCCAGCCAAGCACGAACATCCTATCATTTCGATAAGTGCATCTAAAAAAATAATGAAAAACGGCTCCCATGTATTTTAAAGGGCAGATCTTTGCATCGTCCTAGCATCGAACCCAGGATAACTTTTGTAAAAGTCATTGATGTTTTCGAAAGTCCAAGACCATAAATATAGGCACCTTGAGTTTTACTTCTCTACCTATCCGGAAAGTATTTTTTTTTAATTCCCGAAAATCACGGCAATGCATTCAAACGGGAAAAATCGGGACTTTGGGGCCCTCTGGAATCGAACCTATGACACTGAGGATCAAAGTCTCTTTTTTCCTGGGGGTTTCACGTTATGGCCAATATGTCATAAAAATTTCAGATCAATGACACTTGTAGTTTAGGCTGTGAATTTGTATCCTATCTATCTATATAGGTATATATATGAATGAATCCGGAGAAGCATCTATATATAATAGATATATATATATATATGTTACACATAGAGGTGGTGATCTTCTGTTGTACTGCATAGGAAAAATCACCAGAAAGACCCGGGTTCGATGCCGGGCCGTAAATGTATCTGTCATATAAAACACATTGGGATGGTTTTTAATTATTTCCTTCATGCACTTATCGAAATAATAGGGAGTTCTTGCTGCGATGGAAGAAGTATATTAAGTCTCTGTTTGAAAAACAATTAGATAAGACCATGCTGTTTCTGGGTTTGATGCCAGAGCACTTTAAAATTTCTCTCATAAGGAATATATGGGAAAAGTAGGATGTTGTTTGAGGCAGTTAAGGCATTTCTGCCTTAATTTTCAAACATAGTAAGAGATGGTGATCTTCTGTTGTGCTGCATAGGAATTACCTCCAAAAAGACCCGGGTGTGTTGCCAGACGATTAAATTGCAGCAAATGTTAAGAATACTTTCCATCCTTTTTTTTCTTTTGAGGACAGTCCCGATATGATGGCAACATGAAATGAATGTTGTCAATCTGCTTGCAGTATGCAAGCTACATTTTACTTGTAAAATATATTTCTTTTGTGCTTGTTCATTGATTCCGATATCCATTTGTGCCTTTCCTAAAAAATCTCCTTAAACATGATGCTTCTTATCCTAATGCTATCTTCGAGTGAATTTTTATTATCCTCAAACAAATGTTGTCACCATCAAATAAATTTTTCATTCAAAGGATATGATTTCTAATATATGGGTGGTTTTACATATTTTATTATAAATTTATTTTGCTTGTTTATTGGTTTGGAAATAATTATAGCCTAGCATTTTCTATGTATCCTTAATTATGAGGTATGTGTTACTATCAGCTCTATAAGAATTGTATGTATCAATTTAAATATTCCCCTTGAGAATCAATGAGCACTTCAACTAGTCTTTTATATGAATATATATGTCAAATATAAAATAGTGTGTGTGTGTATGTTTACTAAATACTCGAGAACCAAGAGTCACACGACTTAGAAGTATTCTACATTATTAAAAGTCAACCCTGCGCAGTGCTACTCTTAGGCTACTTACAGGATACTCTTTATTTCCCTGAAGTCCATGTTTTGTACCCAGATGGGTGAAAACGTTTTCTTAAGAAATAAATGTCAAGGTAATTTTTTTGTTGCAATGTTAATTTGTTTTTCAAAATTGAATTAGAAATAATTATTGTAGGAAGTCAAATTAAGCACCATGAGAAAAAGAATAGAATCAGGATTCTTTTTCTGATCCTGGAACATCGTTTGATATTTAAGCTTATGCACATTTTGATAAAGTGCGTAAATATTTTATGGAAACATTGTGTTTGTAAATAACCCATCCCCCTGACAATGAAGGTGATTGTTGTGTTCCCAGCTCATGTATATATCGGTAAGAATACATTGAGAGAATATGCCCAACTCAAATTAATGTTATGAATAAGTGATAGATTATATGAAGTTGGAGAAATTTAAGGAGATATTTGTAACTGCAGCTTTGAATGATATACTGTAAAGAATCAAGCATAAAAATGTACAAATACCAGTATTTTAAAAAGTTTTTCTAATTTTTTGGAAGTGTCTGTATCAACCAAGTTTAATTTATATCAATGTTATTGTTTACTGACTATTTTGTGGGATAAATGGGTTTATAGCAGTTTGTTAGATAAATTGCTTTGTCTCGATCAATACAACAGTGATTGGATGTAAAAATCCTAAAAAAGGTAAAGTAAATTTATGTTTATTTATTTGAAGAGGCAATAAGTTATAAAAATATATTCTTATATTTAGGCAAATTTGTAGACTTAATTTCTACTCCCTTTTCTATGTTTATTGGTTTTGAAATATTTATAGCCTGGTATTTGCTATCTGCCTAAAATTATGAGGCATTGATACAATCAAGGTTGTTACACTGGTATTTATCAACTGCAATTCCTCCATTGAGATTCAATGGACAATTCTGCTAGTATATATATAAGCGATCAAAACTCTAACCATGTTCCACAAGTTTCATTGATTTGAAATTTTTGCTACATACTGGCCATATTCTGTAATGGGCAGAGAAAGTGTTGCTTTACACCTCAGAGCCATGGGTTTGATGCCAGAAGGTCCCAAAGTCCCGATTTTCTCCTTAAAGATCCATTGTAGTGATTTTGAAAAATATTTTGAGGAACTTCTTGGCAAAGTAGAGAAAATAAATTCAAGAGATTTCTGGAAATTGTGCATATCTGATAAAACAAAAAAAATATCTTCTACAATTATCCTTGGTCGACTCTATGTTGGTGCAAATATTCTCCCATTTAAAATGCATTGTGTCAATTTTTAAGATTAAAAAAAACTATTCCCCAATAACATAGAAGCATGAAACTCGGCATTTAATTATGGATCATAATCACATTTTTTATCCATTTTTCATAGGTTTTTTAATGGTCCTTGGTTCGATCCCTGAGAGCCATTTACATTTCTTTCTGCATTTCAAATGGGGATAACGATGTGTTATTTTAGGACCTTTCTGGTAAGATATCTACCTCAATATTTCAATTATATAAGTTATATATCTACCATGGAATTATATGTATTCACTCCTTCCTTTGTTCCTTCAATAGGGAATTCAAAATCATAGATTTCCCAAAAAATAATATATATCTATAAAAATGTCACCAAATAGGTGTTAGTTTGCCACCAGGTTGGTGATGATTTCAACAAATTGCTGCAATTTTTAAGAATATTTCCAACTATTAATTTTTTGAGGGACCTTCTTGATATATTATAGACATGTAGTTTGTATAATGAATATGCTTACAAAATGCAAGCAACTCTTATATACATTCATAGGAGATCATATTTCTAACCATGTTCCACAAGTGTCATTGCTCTACTAACAT
The DNA here is from genome assembly GCA_947579665.1 of Sympetrum striolatum. Lineage (NCBI taxonomy): Eukaryota > Metazoa > Arthropoda > Insecta > Odonata > Libellulidae > Sympetrum > Sympetrum striolatum. The sequence goes on from CANPUZ010000078.1 coordinate 82,146, forward strand.
CCCATGACTCTGTGGAGCTACACAAATTAATTTTCATCCAGCCCTTTTCACAGCAACTAGCACTAATTCTTCACAGATGTTCTACTTACTTAATTGGATACCATAGAACAAAAGTAAAATTATATCTTGACTTTTGAAAACTCTATTTTGGTTAATATACGCTACTGCTATAATTTGTTTTTGTTTCCGACTCATGTAATACTCATGCACATATATTTGTTATATAGCTTAGACTTTTACTTTACTCTTATGCTAACCTTTATATTGATGGGTGACGCTTAGTATGTTCATGTATCCATTGCCTCTCAGTCTAGGAGAGGTTTCATTATCACTGAATGTACTCTTGACTGAATGTACTGATTCATGGGTCAATAGAGATGCCTCACACTCATCTGCTGTCACAGAATATTTATAGTTGAAATTCGAGGGATCGCTAGAAGCCGTGCATATCCAACGAAAATCAAAAAGACATCTTCGAATATTGTCCATGGTTCGATGCTAGATCGGGGCAAAAATCGGCCGTTTAAAATGCATTGTGGCGATTTTTAAGATTTTTTTTGGACCCCTTCCCGATGGCATGGAAACTTTAAATTTGTCATGGCCTTAGATATCATAAATATCATACATAATAAAATTTTCCATATTCGCGGATGGTCCTTGGTTCGATCCCAGAGGGCCATTTACATTCCTCAATGCATTTCTTATGGAGATAACGGAAACAAATTTTAGGTACTTCCCGGCATGATATCGACTTCAAACTTTTTACAAAATAAGATCACGTACTTAAAACTTATACTGTGCATTCACAGCTGCCAATATGTCCTGGGCTTGACACCAGGCGTCTCTAAAATCAGTAACTGATCCGATTTTTAAGAAATATATTGAACCCTTTTACAATAATATAGAAACTTGAAATTCCGCATATAGATAGAGATTATAGATTAATTTCAAAAACAGGTTTTAGATTTCCAAGATTGTCCTTGGTTCGAATCCAGAGAGCTATTTACATTCGTGAAAAGTAGGACGTCGTTTCAGGCTATTGCAGCCAATATTTCTGCTTGAATTTTTACACATATTTAGAAATGGAGATCTTCTATTGTAGTGCATAGTAAGTTCACCAGGAAGGCCCGGGTTTGATGCCAGAGGATGAAATTGCAGCGAATTTTAAGAATATTTTCAATCCTTTGATTTTTTCTTTTGATGACCGTCCCGATATAATGCCGATATGAAATTAGTGTTGTTGATCTGCTTGCAGTATGCAAGCAACATTTTACTTGTGTATCTATTATATATAGATGCTTCTCCGGATTCATTCATATATATACCTATATAGATAGATAGGATACAAATTCACAGCCTAAACTACAAGCGTCATTGATCTGAAATTTTTATGACATATTGGCCATAACGTGAAACCCCCAGGAAAAAAGAGACTTTGATCCTCAGTGTCATAGGTTCGATTCCAGAGGGCCCCAAATTCCCGATTTTTCCCGTTTGAATGCATTGCCGTGATTTTTGGGAATTAAAAAAAAATACTTTCCGGATAGGTAGAGAAGTAAAACTCAAGGTGCCTATATTTATGGTCTTGGACTTTCGAAAACATCAATGACTTTTACAAAAGTTATTCTGGGTTCGATGCTAGGACGATGCAAAGATCTGCCCTTTAAAATACATGGGAGCCGTTTTTCATCATTTTTTTAGATGCACTTATCGAAATGATAGGATGTTCGTGCTTGGCTGGAAGATGTATGGTACAAATAAGTTTTAGAAAAAAATTTTCATAAGACCGTACTGTTCCTGGGTTCGAAGCCAGAGCACAATAACGTTTCTCTCATAAGGAATATAAAGGAAAAGTAGGACGTCATTTGAGGCAGTTGTAACCAATATTTCTGCTTGAATTTGCATACGCGGTTAGAGATGGTGTTTTTCTGTTGTGCTGCATAGAAAGTATTGCCTGAAAGACCCGGGTTCGATGCCGGGCGGTAAAAATATCCCCCATATATAATACTATGGGGAATCTTTTCATAATTTTTTTATGCATTTATCGATATGTTAGGGAGCTCTTGCTTAGATGGAAGATGTATATTAACACTTTGTTTAAGAAAAAAAATAGATAAGACCATGCATTTGCTGGGTTCGATGCCAGAGCACGTTATAATTTCTCTAATAAGGAGTGTATGTGAATAGTAGGACGTCGTTTGAGGTAGTTGCACCTAATAGTTTTGCTTGAATTTTCACACATAGTTTGATATGGTAATCTTCTATTTTGCTGCATAGTAAGTACACCAGGAAGACCGGGGTTCGCTGCCAGGCGATTAAATTGCAGCGAATTCTACGAATATTTTGAATTTTTTTTTCTTTTGATGTCCGTCCCGATATGATGCCGATATGAAATTAGTGTTGTCGATCTGCTTGCAGTATGCAAGCAACATTTTACTCGTATATATATAGGAATATAGATAGGAATATAGATAGGATACTAATTCACAGGCTAAACCAGAAGCGTGATTGAGTTGAAATTTTTACGGTGTATTGGCCGTAACGTGTAACTGCCAGAAAAATTGTCTACAATAAAGTCTAAAAAACCACAATAACTCAATATTTTATCTCACATCTTTTGAATGAATAATTCCTTCACCTAAGACAACATTCCTTTTAAAAATATAGATTTAGTTATTATGTTAACATTATTTTATTGATTCTATATTCTAAATAGTATTCTATTGATTGTATTTATTTCCCTGTCTATATTTCTTATTACAATAGTATTTTATAACACTGTAAATGTTTTCATTGTAAACTGTCAATGGGATAACACTCGTAATAAACATATTATTATTATCTGAAAGGTTGTATATGTAGTGAGGTAAGATGCAATATCAGTTACTGTGAAAGAAGAGCATTGAGAAAGAATATATGTCGGTCCACATCATGAACTGGAAAACCTCTTCTCAGCCTATGCTCCAGATATAAGTTGAGGATAGAAATGTTGTTAGATGGATGCCATTCGAAAAGCATGGAATAAAGTAAGGTATTGATGTGTTCTTTATCTATTTTCTCATCTACTACTACATTCTAATTAATTAAAATTTTCCATAGAAATAGAAAGATTTTGTATCTTTGATGAATAATTTCCTCTCAAAACTTTGGAATTTATTGTGAGATAAATAATTATTTTGCAAAATATGCCAATGCGAAGTCAAATTCGGATTTTTGTATACACTTTAGTAGCTTTCTCACAATTTTTCATGCTGACAAACGTTTTTTTAAATTTCCGTTTCTCCTCTTTGTTGTTGGTTAGAGTATGAACTTGGTAATGTATATTAGGGTAATGTAGAAGTAATGTGTAATGGTAAGGTAATAGTGAATGTTGATTGAGTTACTTTTCTGCATATATCCTCATTGCAAGGCTTATTATTATGTATCACTTGGTATTATTATTATTTGTCAGCGAAATATAATGTTATATGCAAAAAATCATGGATGTGCTATGGTTTTTAGTCTTTAAACTACAGCAGGCCGTATTAATTTATTTATTAGCTCACCCTTGATAAATTAATGTATACCAAAGTACAAAATCATATTCTAAGTCACAAATAAGGGATTTTATTTTAATTATTTTGAGGAAATGCTTATTCTTGTCATAGATATACATTACAAACATGCATTTGCTAGTGGTATTTAATTTTTAAAGGAAAACATAAAAAATTGTAGGAATTATGATTGCGTGTTGAACATATGATGATACTTTAAGATTAGCAAAAATCGTAATGTAATAGTGAAACGTTATGACTATTCAATACATATATTTTGTTGACTGTAATGTTACAGATAATTGTTATATGTTCTATAGTAGTTATATAGTCATGTATTATATTGTAATTATCAGTGTATAACGTACTGTATCACTGTACAGAATGGATTTTTGGTAGTGGAAAGAAGGTTTTTATAACTATACCACTAAGAAAATAGGTAATCATTCTGCATCACAAAGTTAATGTTGTGCTGATTATCATTTTATTATTTGAAGACTTAGCTTAGTTTGTAATGATATTCAAGGTACATTGTGAAGGGGTTTCTCCATGCATGTTTTAATTTTCCCTGAAATTATCATGTAACAGTGTAAGTGATTACATTTTAAAGTTTTGAAGATATCACACCAAGTATGATGATCAATTCTATATTTTTCGTAATTTCGACAAAAGAATGGGCAAAATTGAATAATTTCTCCCAAATTTGAAGTTTTTCTGGCTTAAAATGCCCAATAACAACTGGTTTTTAAGAATTCAACGAAATTGAACCAAATATGTTCAAAATTCTAAAATGTTTCAAAATATATACTGAAAATAAGAGAATAACTCGCGCATTCAGTAAAAAAATAAATTATATTGGCGCGAAATTGCTAAAAATCGGAAATCCTAGTCAAGTATGGACTAGTTTTAAAGCTTTCGAAGATATCTACCCAAGTAGTATAACGAATTCCAATATAAATGAAATGGATACGAAAAAATCTGATGTGGCCAGCACATAACTCTCTCGATATATAAGGGTCGCGGGGGAACGGGGTTGGGCGGGTTAGGGCGGAGGGTGGATGAGGGTTGGGGGGTTGGGAATTTGTTAGGGTCGAGGCTGAGCCCTGGTGAACTCGGCGAGGGGGGCTCTCGGGATTATTTAGGAAGGTAGGACGGCCGCACTGGGAGGGGGTGCGGGCAAGGGGCCCGCACCGCCCCATTCACGCCAGACGGCCGTTTTGGAGCATTGTGTACGCTCCCTACCTGGGATAAAATAATAATAATAATAATAATAATAAACACACACCTGACGCCGACGAGACCAGACGTGTTCACATCGAGCTCCCGCTGAGGATTGTTTATCTTGATCTTCCGATCGCCTTTTTATCATCCGATCATCACCTTGTTCATCACATCGTTTTGCCACACATTCACGCATTGGGTGAGTCATTTCACAAGCCATTTAGTCATCGTTCATTCAATATAAGTGATTCCGCGTAATTTATTACGCGACATCGCGGTGTCCATCCCGAGATCTTCTCCTGCCACCTCGGTGGCGGCAGACGGAGCCTCGAGCACTTCGCAGATGGATAGCTCTCACGATTCCCGTTCATCAGGTATCAATAGGAGCTAAGCATATCATTCCCTGATATATTGGCAAAAATTGTTTCGCCCATAGATGCATTTGTTCTGCCATTTTTGCCATGTGCTTCGCCTTCACCGCGACCTTCACCGGCGAAACCGGATTCCCCACCCCCTGCGCCCGCTTCCTCAAAGAAAACACACTCCTTCCCCCCGTTAAGACGGCCTGTTCAGCTACCGCACCTCTAGAGTCGGCAGGAAGATTTTCCGCCCCTCCCAGCTCTTGCCGCCCCCACCTCCACAGGCGCGCGCAACGAAGAGACACCTGCGCCGAAAACTTCTCGGCAGGCCGGAGGAGCCCCCTTCCCCCACAGCGCGAGAACCCTCGCCCCACTCCATCCCCGTCTCCCGGAGGGACGAGCGCGTACCAAAATCCTCACTCGTACGCAAACAGCGTTAAAAAACACGTCGTGGGCTCGTCGAGCGCCCGAGAAGATGCACCATCGGCTAACTTTATGTTTTCAAAAAAGGTCATCACACCTAACACAAACGGACACAACTGGAAGATGGGTATTATTTTACCGGCGCTTCCGGACGCCCCCCTCTTAGAATACGCGATGGCGGTGGGAAAACTCGTGGGAGGAGGCGAGAAAATAACCCACGCTAACCGTCTCGCGAATCAGAGAATTTGCCTATACCTGGCGAGCGAAGCCCTAGCAACGGAATCTCTGACGGCGCACGGCGGCATCTCCCTAAAAACACATGGGTCCCTGCGAGATGCATGGTCACCGTCTCACAGAAAATCTACCTCAGCAACGTCTTGCCGTAGATACCCAACGACCTTATCACGGAGCTGATGTCCGAGGCCGGCTGGGTGGTGTCGCCCGTTTACAATCTGTCGATGGGTTGGCGATCGGAGGGGTATACGGGAATAACATCTTGGAGGCGGATGGTCCACGTCGTGCTGCGGGACGGTCTCATACTCCCCGAGTCCTTCCTGGTGGACTTCGCCGGCTCCCCGCACTGTATATTCGTCCGCCTCGACGACAACCGCTGTTTCCACTGCGGCACGACCGGCCACATCGCCAAGGACTGCCCGCCGAGAGAGCAACAGGAGGAAAAAATCGCGACCGGCCAGCACACCCAACCATCGTCGGAGCCGGGCGATCGCCACAGCACCTCGCCCCCGACGGCGCCAACTCCAGCACCAACTGCCGCTCCCGATGACGAACCGACATCCGCCTTCCCAGACACGCCTGCAGTCATGGACGTTGACGACACTCCGGACAGTCAACCCCCCGCCACCACCTCGAAGACCCCCCTCTCCCTCCAGGCCCTCGCCAGGTCCGAGGAGGCGAGGCCCGACTCCACCACACCGGGGCCAGAGAAAACCTGCGCCGAGGCTTCTGCGGCGGTCGGCCCCGTCAAGCGGAAAACTAATGCTACCCTTGAGTTGAATTCCCAGTACCTGCCTAGGAAGAGCCCGAGCAGCAAACAGTTGAAGACCGACGCGGCTGCGGGCGGCGACGACGAAGGTCTAAAGCAATTCGCGAATTATTACTGTACCAACCCTGGGGTACCGGCAATCTCGTTCCAAACCCTGAGGAAATTCCTGCAGGAGGCAAAGGGGCTCAATGAAGTGGTGTGGCTCGCGAGGGACTCCTTCGAAAACCTAGAGGACCTCACCACGTTGCTGGCCAGACTCCTGCGAGACAGAGCCATCAGGGACCCGGCCTTGAGGATGAGGGTCAAGAGGATCTTGGCAAAACTCCGAGACTCGGAGTCTGAGTAACCGCTCACTCATCCTTCCCTCCATCCATCCTCCACGAACATGGCAGGTGAGGAAACAACCTGGAGGGCGTTGGGCTACTCCGTGTCGACCCTTAACGTACGATCGGTAAAGAGAAAACGGAAGTGGGCCCTGGGAAGTGGGAAGCTGACCACGTTCCTGAACACCACGGAGCCGGACGTAGTACTGCTGCAGGAGACCAATACCTCCGACGTGCCCCTGCAGACGCTCCCACAGCTCCTACACTTCTGCCCACCCACGACTCCGCAATCCGGCACCGCCATCGGCATAAGGAGGAACCTAAGAACATCCGTGGTGACACCGACGGTCGTGTTCGAGGGGCACGCCCTCGCGGTCACCCTAGACCTTCCGCAGAGCGAGGGGGAACGCTCACCCTCCTCCTCCACTCCGTGTATGGGCCGCACGATCAAAGGCTCGCCATCTCCCTCGTCGACGCCCTCAGGGACCAGCTGACGGTTTTTCGTCAAGCCAACCTCGGTCACTACGCCTTCGTCGTCATAGGGGGCGACTATAACGTGACTCTTTCCCCCGTCACAGACAGGACTTCGGGCAAGGAGAGGCACCCGGCGTACGCCACCGAACTGCGATCGCTCGTGCGGGATTTTGATCTGGTCGACGCCTGGTCCGAGCTGAGGCCCAGAGCGCCGGGCTACACTAACCCCTCTACATCTACATCTACATTAATACCCTACAAGCCACCTTTCGGCGTGTGGCAGGGGGTGTAAACACCAGTCGAATCTAAATTACTTCCTTATTCGGTAATTGTCACGTATTGTTCGCGGAAAGAATGAATCTCTAAAACGATTCGTCCTAGCATCTATTTCTCTTAACTTACGGTCATTATCGGATCGACCGAGGTAGCAGGGGGGTTGATACCGAGTGTATCTTCGGAAAATGTAGTTTCCCTGAATTTATTAAGGAATCGCAGCCTAGCTTCCAATCTCCTTTCTTTCAAGGATTCCCAACCTACGTCTGAGAGCATTTTTGTAACGCTTGCTTTTTTACCGTAGCATTTCTTTACAAAACGAACCGCTTTACGCTGCACTTTCTCGAGTTCGCGGGTACACGTTTCATCTGCCGGATCCCATATACTTGCCGCATATTCCAGAAGGGGTCTGACCAAGGTAAAATAACATCGCTCTCTCACCTTTTCATCGCATTTACCGACAATACGCTTTACAAAGCCAAGTCTTTTACTTGCTTTGCCGCAGATTTTTCGAATATGCGTGCTCCAATTTAAGTTATTAGTAATGTTGATCCCGAGATATTTAACTGAATCTACTACTTTGATACTAATTCCATTAATTTTGTATGGGTGATTTGGACGCATTTTTTTCTTTTCGAAGAAATTAACTACGGAGCATTTACCTACGTTAATATCTAATTCCCATTTTTCGCACCACCTTTGGATAAGGACTAAATCGTTTGAGAGAGATGTCCGGTCTTCCTCATTTGTTATTTCCCTATATATAACCGAGTCATCCGCAAATATACTCACATTACTAACTATCTCGTCACTCAAGTCATTGATATAAATAAGGAAAAGAAGAGGTCCAATTACACTGCCTGGAGGTACGCCAGAGGTAACTTTGACTCTATTTGAGCTAACGCCATCCAGTACAACTTGTTGTTCCCTCTCGTAGAGAAAATCCTTAACCCAGTCGACTACTTCCTTGTTAATGCCCGCTAGTTTTAGTTTGTGAATTAGTTTGTAGTGGACTCTATCGAATGCTTTTTTGAAATCTAGGAAAATAGCGTCCACTTGCTTTTTACATTCGGCAGACTTTAAGATATCGTGTACAAATAGAGCAAGTTGGGTTTCACATGATCGGGATTTTCGAAAACCATGCTGGTTTGAGTCGAGGAATTCATTTCTATCTAAAAATCCCATGATTGAGCTTACGACGATATGTTCCATTACCTTTCCGGACAGAGAAGTTAATGATATGGGTCTATAATTTCCTGGGTCCTCCTATAATCCGCTTTTGTAAACAGGAGTAATATTAGCTAATTTCCAATAGGATGGGACCCTCCAGAAGCTCGCGAGCCAGGCTGGACCGCCTCTACGTATCTGCGGACAGGGTCCACGACGCGACGACCATCAAGACCTTACCATCCTTCACAGACCACAGGGCCGTCTCCCTGACGGTGCCCCTCAGATTCGAGCGGTCGAGGCGTCCCTATTGGCGCTTCGAAAACGTACTGCTCGAGGACGAGGCGTACGTCAGGCACGCGAGGGACCTCGTACGAGCCCTCTGTCAGGAAAGACGCGACACCGAGATGGATTCGCACTCGGGTTGGGAAATAATCAAGTCCGAAGTGAAGGAGCACGCCATCGCCTACGCCGCCGACAGGAGAAGGGGAAGGACGGGGCCCGAGCAGACCACTCTCCTGTAGGAGCAAGCCCACGCCTTCGCGGCAAGGAACGGTTGGGAGTCTATCCTCGCCAACGATCGCCCCGCTGCCACACACGTCGCTCGCTGGGCGACCATAACGTCGCCGAGACCACTCGGCAAACTCCACATCGACGGGCGGAACGTCGAAGAGCACGCGGAAGTCGCCCAGCACGTTCGAGACTACTACGCGGAGCTGTTTCACTCTCCAGACGACGGCGACGACGATTTCGAGGTGGAACGGAACGATTTCTTCCGGCCCCTCGACCGACTGCAAGTCGCTGAGAGAAAGCGGCTGGACCTACCCATCTCCTTCGTCGAACTGCACGAGGCGCTCAAGGCGCTGCAGAGAGGCAAGGCCCCCGGGATCGACGGTCTCACCCCGGAGCTCTAACTCTGCTTGTGGGACGTCCTGCGTCTCCCCTTCTGCGCTATGGTCGAGGCGTCTCTGCGGAGCGGAAGGCTTCCCAGGACGACGAGGACTGCGGTCGTCGGGCTCCTGCCCAAGGGTGGCGACGCCCTGGACATCGGAGGATGGCGGCCGATATCCATCATGACGGCCGACTGTAAAATCGTAGCCAAGGCGATCGCCAACCGCGTCAGAGCGGTCATGCTCGCCCTCACGTTGTGGGAGCAGAGTTACTGCGTCCCGGGTCGCACCATTTTCGACCCTATCGCCACCATCCGCGACGTCGTCCGCCTGAAGAACCGAAGACTCCAACCCCTCGCGATACTGTCCTTGGACCAGTCCAAGGCGTTTGACAGGGTGAGGCATCGTTACCTCTTCGCGGTTCTGGCGGCGTTGGGACTTGGGACAACATCCCTCATCTGCTCCGCACCCTCTACGCCGATGCGACGTGCATGGTGAGACTGGCGGGCGGACTCACCTCACCGATACCGGTCACCAGCGGAATTAGGCAGGGATGCCCAATGTCAGGACTGCTGTACTACCTTGCGATCGAACCCCTGGTGAGGAAACTTAAGTCTACCCTCGCGGGAGCGGCACTACCGCAGGACACGCGCCTGGCCGCGTGTGCGTATGCCAACGACATTAACGTCTTCGTCGACCGCGAGGAGGATTTCCACAAGATCTTGCCGGCCTTTAAAGAATACTCAAGAAGGAGCGGAGCCCGCCTCAACAAAGAGAAGTGCCGGGGGCTGTGGGTCGGAACTTGGACCACCCGAGGTAATCGATCACTCGGATTTGAGGGGCGTCGCGACGGCGCCAATTTCCTGGGACGCTACGTGGACAACCGTACAATGGCTGAGAGAACGGCGCTGGAGAAGGAAAAATACGTGAAGATAGACACCGCTACCACTCGGTGGAAACCTAAGATCGCCTCCATGTCCCTCCGCGGCAGGGTCCTCGCTATCAACCAATTCGTCGCCCCCAGGATCTGGCACCTGGTCCAGACGTTCACGCCGTCCGCTACCGCCGTCAAGGAGATCCAGCGTAGACTCGTCCGTCGGGAACGGGCGAAAGCACTGGGTCTCCGTCGAAAAACTCACGGCGCCAGTCGACCAGGGGGACTGGGACTGGTAGACGTGGAGACCAAGTTACTGGGGTACCGCTTCATCACGGCGCAGAGGATGCACCTCCACGAGGGCACGTCCACGTGGCAACGCGTGTCATCCGCGCTCCTGAGCGACGTGCTGGCCGGTCCGGACATCATCATCTCCCTGTCGAACAACAGACCGTTCCGGGAAGTGGCGCACTCGGACGGTTACCACCAGTCCGTGGCACGAGCCTGGAGGCTCCTTTGGCCGAGTCGACCTCGGTCACCTAGTAGCCAGGAACCAACCGACGGGCCGCTCGAATTCCTGTTCGACAGAGCCCTTTCGAAAACGGAGCGAAGACTGCCTCTGTCGAAGAGAGAGGCGTACAGGGAGTTCTTGCACCTACGAAACAGGGACGTCTGGCCGTTAAGGGGAAAGCGAGACGAAGAGCCGATCAACTGGTGGGAAATGAGGGCTTGGCCGACCCTTGGACACCACGCCGACGCGGCATGGCGTTTCGCCCACGGTGCCTGGGCGGACGCTGTTTTCCTCCACTGGGCCGGAATCAGGCCGGACGGGCTCTGCTCGTGGTGCCCAGACGAGGTCGGGGACGACCGGCACCTGCTATTTGGCTGCCGAAAGTCCAAGCCCGTCTGGGGAGCCGTGACCGGTGCGATCAAGCGGATCACCGAGAGAGCGGTGATCCTCGTCAGAGATCTTTTCGCCGGCCTCAAACCCGCAGGTACCGCCGACAAGCGACATTGCGCCCTCTCGAACTTCCTCATCAACCTCACGAAAGGCGTCGTGTATAACGAGTTGACGTTGCACATGCGAGGCAAGAGGGCGCACGTCGATAACCTCGTCGCCTTCAGCAACGCCCTCAGGAGCCGACTGGTGTCGGAAGGTGGAAGAGCGAATCTGAACGGAACGAAAGCGGCACACATCCGGTTCTGGGCGCATGAGGGTTACCTACTAGATCCCGAAACGGGCAGTTTAAAAGAGTCGTGCAAGCTGCTGGCACCGTCATAGCCATCATCATCATCATCATCACCATCATCATCGTCGGCGTCTCACGCACATGCAAACGACACTCACCGACACCAACCACAACAGCACACGTTTAGCTTCCAGACTCTGGAATAGGGTGGGGGGAACGGGGACTGGGGTAGTTGGGCAGGGGCGGGGGGCAGGGGCAGTGGGGCTGGGGCAGAGGGGCCAAGGTAGTGGGAGGGGGGTTTGGGGGGAGGGTCGCGAGGGAACGGGATTGGGTGGGTTAGAGCGGAGGGTGGGTGAGGGCTGGGGGGTTGGGAATTTGTTAGGGTCGAGGGAAACCAGGTTGAACCCTGGCGAACTCGGCAAGGGGGGTTCTCGGGATTATTTAGGAAGGTAGGACGGCCGCACTGGGAAAAATGGGAATGAGATATCAATGTAGGTTAATTCTCCGTAGTTAATTTCACAAAAAAATTGCGTCCAAATCACCCGTACAAAATTAATATCTAATACCTCAGGATCAACATTACTAGTAACGTAAATTAAAGCACGCATATATAAAAAATCTGCGGAAAAGCAAGTAAAAGGCTTGGCCTCTAACTTGCTTTTCATATTGTCGGTAAATGCGAGGAAAGGTGAGTGAGCGATGTTATTTTCCCTTGGTCAGATCCTTTTAAGAATGTGCGGCAAGTATATGGCGGATGAAACGTGTACTCGCGAACTCGAAAAAGTACAGCGTAAAGTGGTTCGTTCTGTTCAAAGTGCTACGGTAAAAAAGTACAAAATCGCTCTCAGACGTAGGTTAGGAATCCTTCACTTGACTAGTTTTTTTATTTATATGCTGGGGTAGGTGAGGCGCATTTGCCTCTACCCCAGCAGCTCTCCAAGTTATTACAAAGATCGTACATTTTGTTTAGTCAAGTACAATAGTATATAAATAAATAAATACATAAATATACAATAAATAAGAGTATAAAATTGTAAATATGTGAATAAAGGTTTTCATAAAATACAAATAAATGCAAGGTAAAAAACTAATAGAAACACCTTTGGATACATAAGTAAATAAATAAGTAAAAGTGCTAAAAATGGTACATAAAATCAAAGGTAAAAAATATTACGACTGTTAAAAAACACCTTGAGGTATATGAGTAAATAAGTTGGTAAAACGTACATGAAACAAGGTGAAAAAATCTCCCCTATTAAAAAGCACCTTGAAAAATTTAAATAAATACATAGATAAAGATGCGATTGGTGTAAAAACAAGGTGAAAAACATTTCAAATGTAAAAACCACCTTGAGATAAATAAATAAATACATTGGTAAAAGTGCTATGCACGGTATATAACAACAAGGTGAAAAAGGTCTCAACCGTTAAAAAAAACTTTAAAAAAATAAGGTAAAAACATAAATAAAAGTGTAAGTGGTATAAAAACAAGTTGAAAAAGTCTTCACTGTTAAACTACACCTTGAAAACAAAACTAAATAAAACAGGATAAAAGTGCTGGATATATAAAAACAAGGTGAAAAACATTTAACCTGTTAAAAAACACCTTGAAAATAAATAAATAACAGAATAAAAGTACTGAATATGTAAAAAACAATGTGAAAAAATCTTCACTGTTAAAAGAAACCTTGAAAATTAAAAAAAAAAATAAATGGGTACAAGTCTGATCACTGTACATAGAAGAAGGTGAAAAAGATAAACAATTGATAAACAACACCTTGAGAAGTGAAATACACAGAATAAAACCAAGTGCTGATGCACTGTATAGACACAAGGTCAAGTTAAAATGTATAAAGGGATCTCAACCGTTAAAACACGTTGAAATAAATAAATAAATAAATAGACAAAGAAGAGCGGGATAAAAGAACTCAAACAGTTAAAACCCCAAAGAAATAAATAACAGTAGACGATAACAAAACACTGACGAACAGACACACACACCCACACACTGTCACTATTAAGCTAAAGTTTCATCGTCCTTAATATCATTACACAACACGGGTAGCTGGGATGTAGGAAACTATAAGGTCAATAAATAGATAAATAAAAAAATATATAAAAAGACTCCCCATCAGCATTACTGTGTCGTGTAAGGCCGGAGGAGGTGCTTCTCTAACTTCCCCCGCCTTGAAACAGGCCCGCAGCTCCGGTGAGATGTTGGAGGTATCATTGCAGATAAGCAAGATGTAACTGTTTGAAAAAAAAAAAATCGCAGTATATAAAATTACTCAAAATCTATTAATTTATACAGTAGGTGTAATTGTATTTGTTACTGTACATGCAAGGGTTTTGGGATATCATAGCAAATAAGCGGGATATAAGTGTTTGAAAAAAGTAAAAAATCGAATTTTTTAAAATTGCTCGAAATCAAAATCCATTAACTCTGATAGTAGGTTCATTTATTGTTGTTACTTTACATGCAAGGGTTATATGATATCATTGCAAATGAGTGAGATATAAGGCTTTGAAAAAATAAAAAGTCGAATTTTTAAAATTGTAATTTTGATTTGTTTATTTTGTAATAATTATCATCAATAATAGTCAAAAATTATCTTAGATATTTCAGATAGGATATAGAGGCAAAATGAAATAAAAAAATTGCATTTTCAATAAAATTATCCGTTTTCGTTGCTTTTTATTCAAATCTTGATTAAATGTGGTAAATAATCAATTTTATCAATAAATGAGCGAAAAAAGCAACAAAAACGGATAATTTTAGCGAAAATTCAATTTTTTTCCTCTATTTTGCCTTTATTTCCTACATTTAATCAAATTATGAGCGAAAAAAGCAACGAAAACTGATAACTTTAGCAAAACTTCAATTTTTTCCTCTATTTTGCCTTTATTTCGCACATTTAATCAAATTATGAGCGAATAAGCCAACGAAAACTGATAATTTTAGCGAAATTTCAATTTTTCTCCTCTATTTTGCCTTTATTTCGTACATTTAATCAAATTATGAGCGAAAAAAGCATCGAAAACTGATAATTTTAGCGAAAATTCAATTTTTTTCCTCTATTTTGCCTTTATTTCCTACATTTAATCAAATTATGAGCGAAAAAAGCAACGAAAACTGATAATTTTAGCGAAAATTCAATTTATTTCCTCTATTTTGCCTTTATTTCCTACATTTAATCAAATTATGAGCGAAAAAAGCAACGAAAACTGATAATTTTAGCAAAACTTCAATTTTTTCCTCTATTTTGCCTTTATTTCGTACATTTAATCAAATTATGAGCGAAAAAGCCAACGAAAACTGATAATTTTAGCGAAATTTCAATTTTTCTCCTCTATTTTGCCTTTATTTCATACATTTAATCAAATTATGAGCGAAAAAAGCAACGAAAACTGATAATTTTAGCGAAAATTCAATTTATTTCCTCTATTTTGCCTTTATTTCCTACCTTTAATCAAATTATGAGCGAAAAAAGCAACGAAAACTGATAATTTTAGCAAAACTTCAATTTTTTCCTCTATTTTGCCTTTATTTCCTACATTTAATCAAATTATGAGCGAAAAAGCCAACGAAAACTGATAATTTTAGCGAAATTTCAATTTTTCTCCTCTATTTTGCCTTTATTTCATACATTTAATCAAATTATGAGCGATAAAAGCATCAAAAACTGATAATTTTAGCGAAAATTCAATTTTTTTCCTCTATTTTGCCTTTATTTCCTACATTTAATCAAATTATGATCGAAAAAAAGCATAGAAAACTGATAATTTTTGCGAAAATTCAATTTTTTTTCCGCTATTTTGCCTTTATTTCCAACATTTAATCAAATTATGAAAGAAAATTAGCAACGAAAACTGATAATTTTAGCGAAAATTCAATTTATTTCCTCTATTTTGCCTTTATTTCCTACATTTAATCAAATTATGAGCGAAAAAAGCATCGAAAACTGATAATTTTAGCGAAAATTCAATTTTTTTCCTCTATTTTGCCTTTATTTCCTACATTTAATCAAATTATGAGCGAAAAAAGCAACGAAAACTGATAATTTTAGCGAAAATTCAATTTATTTCCTCTATTTTGCCTTTATTTCCTACCTTTAATCAAATTATGAGCGAAAAAAGCAACGAAAACTGATAATTTTAGCAAAACTTCAATTTTTTCCTCTATTTTGCCTTTATTTCGTACATTTAATCAAATTATGAGCGAAAAAGCCAACGAAAACTGATAATTTTAGCGAAATTTCAATTTTTCTCCTCTATTTTGCCTTTATTTCATACATTTAATCAAATTATGAGCGATAAAAGCATCAAAAACTGATAATTTTAGCGAAAATTCAATTTTTTTCCTCTATTTTGCCTTTATTTCCTACATTTAATCAAATTATGATCGAAAAAAAGCATAGAAAACTGATAATTTTTGCGAAAATTCAATTTTTTTTCCGCTATTTTGCCTTTATTTCCAACATTTAATCAAATTATGAAAGAAAATTAGCAACGAAAACTGATAATTTTAGCGAAAATTCAATTTATTTCCTCTATTTTGCCTTTATTTCCTACATTTAATCAAATTATGAGCGAAAAAAGCAACGAAAACTGATAATTTTAGCAAAACTTCAATTTTTTCCTCTATTTTGCCTTTATTTCGTACATTTAATCAAATTATGAGCGAAAAAGCCAACGAAAACTGATAATTTTAGCGAAATTTCAATTTTTCTCCTCTATTTTGCCTTTATTTCATACATTTAATCAAATTATGAGCGAAAAAAGCAACGAAAACTGATACTTTTAGCGAAAAATCAATTTTTTTCCTCAAATTTAATTTTATTTCCCACATTTAATCATATTATAAGCGAAAAAAGCTACAAAAACAGATTATTTTTGCGAAAATTCATTTTTTTCCTCTATTTCTCCATTATTTCCCATATTTAATACAATTATGAGTGGAAAAGGCAACGAAAACTGATAATTTTAGCGAAAATTCAAGTGTTTTCCTCTATTTTGCCTTTATTTCGCACATTTAATCAAATTATGAGCGATAAAAGCATCGAAAACTGATAATTTTAGCGAAAATTCAATTTTTTTCCTCTATTTTGCCTTTATTTCCTACATTTAATCAAATTATGATCGAAAAAAAGCATAGAAAACTGATAATTTTTGCGAAAATTCAATTTTTTTCCTCTATTTTGCCTTTATTTCCTACATTTAATCAAATTATGAGCGAAAAAAGCAACGAAAACTGATAATTTTAGCGAAAATTCAATTTATTTCCTCTATTTTGCCTTTATTTCCTACATTTAATCAAATTATGAGCGAAAAAAGCAACGAAAACTGATAATTTTAGCAAAACTTCAATTTTTTCCTCTATTTTGCCTTTATTTCGTACATTTAATCAAATTATGAGCGAAAAAGCCAACGAAAACTGATAATTTTAGCGAAATTTCAATTTTCTCCTCTATTTTGCCTTTATTTTATACATTTAATCAAATTATGAGCGATAAAAGCATCGAAAACTGATAATTTTAGCGAAAATTCAATTTTTTTCCTCTATTTTGCCTTTATTTCCTACATTTAATCAAATTATGATCGAAAAAAAGCATAGAAAACTGATAATTTTTGCGAAAATTCAATTTTTTTTCCTCTATTTTGCCTTTATTTCGCACATTTAATCGAATTATGAGCGAATAAGCCAACGAAAACTGATAATTTTAGCGAAATTTCAATTTTTCTCCTCTATTTTGCCTTTATTTCGTACATTTAATCAAATTATGAGCGAAAAAAGCATCGAAAACTGATAATTTTAGCGAAAATTCAATTTTTTTCCTCTATTTTGCCTTTATTTCCTACATTAAATCAAATTATGAGCGAAAAAAGCAACGAAAACTGATAATTTTAGCGAAAATTCAATTTTTTTCCTCTATTTTGCCGTTATTTCCTACATTTAATCAAATTATGAGCGAAAAAAGCAACGAAAACTGATAATTTTAGCGAAATTTCAATTTTTCTCCTCTATTTTGCCTTTATTTCGTACATTTAATCAAATTATGAGCGAAAAAAGCATCGAAAACTGATAATTTTAGCGAAAATTCAATTTTTTTCCTCTATTTTGCCTTTATTTCCTACATTAAATCAAATTATGAGCGAAAAAAGCAACGAAAACTGATAATTTTAGCGAAAATTCAATTTTTTTCCTCTATTTTGCCGTTATTTCCTACATTTAATCAAATTATGAGCGAAAAAAGCAACGAAAACTGATAATTTTAGCGAAAATTCAATTTTTTCCAGCAGTTTGCCTTTATTTCCGACATATAATCAAATTATGAGCGAAAAAAGCAACGAAAACTGATAATTTTAGCGAAAATTCAATTTTTTTCCTCTATTTTCCTTTAATTCCTACATTTAATCAAATTATGAGCGGAAAAAGCAACGAAAACTGATAATTTTAGCGAAAATTCAATTTTTTTCCTCTATTTTGCCTTTATTTCCTACATTTAATCAAATTATGAGCGAAAAACGCAACGAAAACTGATAATTTTAGCGAAAATTCAATTTTTCTCCTCTATTTTGCCTTTATTTCGTACATTTAATCAAATTATGAAGGAAAAAAGCATCGAAAACTGATAATTTTAGCGAAAAATTCAAATTTTTTCCTCTATTTTGCCTTTATTTCCTTCATTTAATCAAATTATGATTGAAAAAAAGCATCGAAAACTGATCATTTTAGCGAAAATTCAATTTTTTTTCCGCTATTTTGCCTTTATTTCCAACATTTAATCAAATTATGAAAGAAAATTAGCAACGAAAACTGATCATTTTACCGAAAATTCAATTTTTTTCCTCAAATTTAATTTTATTTCCCAACTTTTAATCATATTATGAGCGAAAAATGCAACAAAAACTGATACTTTTAGCGAAAAATCAATTTTTTTCCTCAAATTTAATTTTATTTCCCACATTTAATCATATTATAAGCGAAAAAAGCTACAAAAACAGATTATTTTTGCGAAAATTCATTTTTTTCCTCTATTTCTCCATTATTTCCCATATTTAATCCAATTATGAGTGGAAAAGGCAACAAAAACTGATAATTTTAGCGAAAATTCAAGTGTTTTCCTCTATTTTGCCTTTATTTCCTGCATTTTATCAAATTATGAGCGTAAAAGCAACGATAACTAATAATTTTAGCGAAAATTCAATTTTTTCCTCTAATTTGCCTTTATTTCCGACATATAATCAAATTATGAAGGAAAAAAGCATCGAAAACTGATAATTTTAGCGAAAAATTCAATTTTTTTCCTCTATTTTGCCTTTATTTCCTACATTGAATCAAATTATGATCGAAAAAAAGCATCGAAAACTGATCATTTTAGCGAAAATTCAATTTTTTTTCCGCTATTTTGCCTTTATTTCCAACATTTAATCAAATTATGAAAGAAAATTAGCAACGAAAACTGATCATTTTACCGAAAATTCAATTTTTTTCCTCAAATTTAATTTTATTTCCCAACTTTTAATCATATTATGAGCGAAAAATGCAACAAAAACTGATACTTTTAGCGAAAAACAATTTTTTTCCTCAAATTTAATTTTATTTCCCACATTTAATCAAATTATGAATGAAAAGAGCTACGAAAACAGATAATTATAGCGAATATTCAATTTTTTTCCTCTATTTCTCCTTTATTTTCCATATTTAATCAAATTATGAGTGGAAAAAGCAACGAAAACTGATAATTTTAGCGAAAATTCAAGTGTTTTCCTCTATTTTGCCTTTATTTCCTGCATTTTATCAAATTATGAGCGAAAAAAGCAACGATAACTAATAATTTTAGCGAAAATTCAATTTTTCCTCTAATTTGCCTTTATTTCCGACATATAATCAAATTATGAGCGAAAAATGCAACAAAAACTGATACGTTTAGCGAAAAATCAATTTTTTTCCTCAAATTTAATTTTATTTCCCAAATTTAATCAAATTATAAGCGAAAAAAGCAACGAAAACTGATAATTTTAACGAAAATTCCATTTTTTCTTCAATTTTGCCTTTATTTCCCACATTTAATCAAATTATGAATGAAAAAAGCTACGAAAACAGATCATTTTACCGAAAATTCAATTTTTTTCCTCAAATTTAATTTTATTTCCCAACTTTTAATCAAATAATGATCGAAAAAAAGCATAGAAAACTGATAATTTTAGCGAAAATTCAATTTTTTTTCCGCTATTTTGCCTTTATTTCCAACATTTAATCAAATTATGAAAGAAAATTAGTAACGAAAACTGATCATTTTACCAAAAATTCAATTTTTTTCCTCAAATTTAATTTTATTTCCCACAATTAATCATATTATGAGCGAAAAATGCAACGAAAACTGATACTTTTAGCGAAAAATCAATTTATTTCCTCAAATTTAATTTTATTTCCCACATTTAATCATATTATGAGCGAAAAAAGCAACGAAAACTGATAATCTTAGCGAAAATTCAATTTTTTTCCTCTATTTTTCCTCTAAATCCTACATTTAATCAAATTATGAGCGAAAAAAGCAACGAAAACTGATAATTTTAGCGAAAATTCCATTTTTTCTTCTATTTTGACTTTATTTCCAACATTTAATCAAATTATGAATGAGAAAAGCTACGAAAACAGATAATTATAGCGAAAATTCAATTTTTTTCCTCTATTTCTCCTTTATTTTCCATATTTAATCAAATTATGAGTGGAAAAAGCAACGAAAACTGATAATTATAAGGAAAATTCAAGTGTTTTCCTCTATTTTGCCGTTATTTCCTGCATTTTATCAAATTTTGAGCGAAAAAAGCAACGAAAACTAATAATTTTAGCGAAAATTCAATTTTTTCCTGCAGTTTGGCTTTATTTCCGACATATAATCAAATTATGAGCGAAAAAAGCAACGAAAACTGATAATTTTAGCGAAAATTCAATTTTTTTCCTCTATTTTCCTTTAATTCCTACATTTAATCAAATTATGAGCGGAAAAGGCAACGAAAACGGATAATTTTAGCAAAAATTCAATTTTTTTCCTCTATTTTGCCTTTATTTCCTACATTAAATCAAATTATGAGCGAAAAAAGCAACGAAAACTGATAATTTTAGCGAAAATTCAATTTTTTTCCTCTATTTTGCCGTTATTTCCTACATTTAATCAAATTATGAGCGAAAAAAGCAACGAAAACTGATAATTTTAGCGAAAATTCAATTTTTTTCCTCTATTTTGCCGTTATTGCCTACATTTAATCAAATTATGAGCGAAAAACGCAACGAAAACTGATAATTTTAGCGAAAATTCAATTTTTTTCCTCTATTTTGCCTTTATTTCCTACATTTAATCAAATTATGAGCGAAAAACGCAACGAAAACTGATAATTTTAGCGAAAATTCAATTTTTCTCCTCTATTTTGCCTTTATTTCGTACATTGAATCAAATTATGAAGGAAAAAAGCATCGAAAACTGATAATTTTAGCGAAAAATTCAATTTTTTTCCTCTATTTTGCCTTTATTTCCTACATTTAATCAAATTATGATCGAAAAAAAGCATCGAAAACTGATCATTTTAGCGAAAATTCAATTTTTTTTCCGCTATTTTGCCTTTATTTCCAACATTTAATCAAATTATGAAAGAAAATTAGCAACGAAAACTGATCATTTTACCGAAAATTCAATTTTTTTCCTCAAATTTAATTTTATATCCCAACTTTTAATCATATTATGAGCGAAAAATGCAACAAAAACTGATACTTTTAGCGAAAAATCAATTTTTTTCCTCAAATTTAATTTTATTTCCCACATTTAATCAAATTATGAATGAAAAAAGCTACGAAAACAGATAATTATAGCGAAAATTCAATTTTTTTCCTCTATTTCTCCTTTATTTTCCATATTTAATCAAATTATGAGTGGAAAAAGCAACGAAAACTGATAATTATAATGAAAATTCAAGTGTTTTCCTCTATTTTGCCGTTATTTCCTGCATTTTATCAAATTTTGAGCGAAAAAAAAAACGAAAACTAATAATTTTAGCGAAAATTCAATTTTTTCCTGCAGTTTGCCTTTATTTCCGACATATAATCAAATTATGAGCGAAAAAAGCAACGAAAACTGATAATTTTAGCGAAAATTCAATTTTTTTCCTCTATTTTCCTTTAATTCCTACATTTAATCAAATTATGAGCGGAAAAGGCAACGAAAACGGATAATTTTAGCAAAAATTCAATTTTTTTCCTCTATTTTGCCTTTATTTCCTACATTAAATCAAATTATGAGCGAAAAAAGCAACGAAAACTGATAATTTTAGCGAAAATTCAATTTTTTTCCTCTATTTTGCCTTTATTTCCTACATTTAATCAAATTATGAGCGAAAAACGCAACGAAAACTGATAATTTTAGCGAAAATTCAATTTTTCTCCTCTATTTTGCCTTTATTTCGTACATTTAATCAAATTATGAAGGAAAAAAGCATCGAAAACTGATAATTTTAGCGAAAAATTCAATTTTTTTCCTCTATTTTGCCTTTATTTCCTACATTTAATCAAATTATGATCGAAAAAAAGCATCGAAAACTGATCATTTTAGCGAAAATTCAATTTTTTTTCCGCTATTTTGCCTTTATTTCCAACATTTAATCAAATTATGAAAGAAAATTAGCAACGAAAACTGATCATTTTACCGAAAATTCAATTTTTTTCCTCAAATTTTATTTTATTTCCCAACTTTTAATCATATTATGAGCGAAAAATGCACCAAAAATTGATACTTTTAGCGAAAAATCAATTTTTTTCCTCAAATTTAATTTTATTTCCCACATTTAATCATATTATAAGCGAAAAAAGCTACAAAACAAATTATTTTTGCGAAAATTCATTTTTTTTCTCTATTTCTCCATTATTTCCCATATTTAATCCAATTATGAGTGGAAAAGGCAACGAAAACTGATAATTTTAGCGAAAATTCAAGTGTTTTCCTCTATTTTGCCTTTATTTCCTGCATTTTATCAAATTATGAGCGTAAAAGCAACGATAACTAATAATTTTAGCGAAAATTCAATTTTTTCCTCTAATTTGCCTTTATTTCCGACATATAATCAAATTATGAGCGAAAAATGCAACAAAAACTGATACTTTTAGCGAAAAATCAATTTTTTTCCTCAAATTTAATTTTATTTCCCAAATTTAATCAAATTATAAGCGAAAAAAACAACGAAAACTGATAATTTTTTACGAAAATTCCATTTTTTCTTCAATTTTGCCTTTATTTCCCACATTTAATCAAATTATGAATGAAAAAAGCTACGAAAACAGATCATTTTAGCGAAAATTCATTATTTTTCCTCATTTTTGCCATTATTTCCAAACTTCAATCAAATTGTGAGCAAAAAAGCAACGAAAACTGATAATTTTAGCGAAAATTCAATTTTAATTATGAGCGAAAAATGCAACAAAAACTGATACTTTTAGCGAAAAATCAATTTTTTTCCTCAAATTTAATTTTATTTCCCAAATTTAATCAAATTATAAGCGAAAAAATCTACGAAAACAGATTATTTTAGCGAAAATTCATTTTTTTCCTCAATTTTGCCATTATTTCCCACATTTAATCAAATTGTGAATAAAAAAAACAACGAAAACAGATAATTTTAGCAAAAATTAAATTTTTTACCTCTATTTCTCCATTATTTCCCACAATTAATCAAATTATGAGCGAAAAAAGCAACGAAAACTGATAATCTTAGCGAAAATTCAATTTTTTTTCCTCTATTTTGCCTTTATTTCCTACATTTATTTAAATTATGAGCGAAAAAAGCACCGAAAACGGATAATTTTAGCAAATATTCAATTTTTTTTCCTGTATTTTGCCTTTTATTCTACATTTTTTCAAATTATGAGCGAAAAAAGCAACGAAAAGTGATAATTTTAGCGAAAAATCATTTTTTTTACTTTATTTTGCCTTTATTTCCTACATTTAATCAAATTATGAGCGAAAAAAGCAACGAAAGCTTTTAAATTAAGCGAAAATTTAATTTTTTTCCTCTATTTTGCCTTTATTCCCTACATTTAATCAAATTATGAGTGGAAAAAGCAACGAAAACTGATAATTATAAGGAAAATTCAAGTGTTTTCCTCTATCTTGCCTTTATTTCCTGCATTTTATCAAATTTTGAGCGAAAAAAGCAACGAAAACTGATAATTTTAGCGAAAATTCAATTTTTTTCCTCCATTTTCCTTTAATTCCTACATTTAATCAAATTATGAGCGGAAAAGGCAACGAAAACGGATAATTTTAGCGAAAATTCAATTTTTTTCCCCTATTTTGCCTTTATTTCCAACATTAAATCAAATTATGAGCAAAAAAAGCAACGAAACCTGATAATTTTATCGAAAATTCAATTTTTTTTCCGCTATTTTGCCTTTATTTCCAACATTTAATCAAATTATGAAATAAAATTAGCAACGAAAACTGATCATTTTACCAAAAATTCAATTTTTTTCCTCAAATTTAATTTTATTTCCCACATTTAATCATATTATGAGCGAAAAATGCAACGAAAACTGATACTTTTAGGGAAAAATCAATTTATTTCCTCAAATTTAATTTTATTTCCCACATTTAATCATATTATGAGCGAAAAAAGCAACGAAAACTGATAATTTTAGCGAAAATTCCATTTTTTCTTTTATTTTGACTTTATTTCCAACATTTAATCAAATTATGAATGAAAAAAGCTACAAAAACAGATTATTTTAGCGAAAATTCATTTTTTTCCTCAATTTTGCCATTATTTCCCAAATTTAATCAAATTGTGAGCAAAAAAAGCAACGAAAACTGATAATTTTAGCGAAAATTCAATTTTTTTCTCTATTTTGCCATTATTTCCCACATTTAATCAAATTATGAATGAAAAAAGCTACGAAAACAGATAATTATAGCGAAAATTCAATTTTTTTCCTCTATTTCTCCTTTATTTTCCATATTCAATCAAATTATGAGTGGAAAAAGCAACGAAAACTGATAATTATAAGGAAAATTCAAGTGAATTCCTCTATTTTGCCTTTATTTCCTGCTTTTTATCAAATTTTGAGCGAAAAACCAACGAAAACTAATAATTTTAGCGAAAATTCAATTTTTTCCTGCAGTTTGCCTTTATTTCCGACATATAATCAAATTATGAGCGAAAAAAGCAACGAAAACTGATAATTTTAGCGAAAATTCAATTTTTTCCTCTATTTTCCATTAATTCCTACATTTAATCAAATTATGAGCGGAAAAGGCAACGTAAACTGATAATTTTAGCGAAAATTCTATTTTTTTCCTCTATTTTGCCTTTATTTCCTACATTTAATCAAATTATGAGCGAAAAACGCAACGAAAACTGATAATTTTAGCGAAAATTCAATTTTTCTCCTCTATTTTGCCTTTATTTCGTACATTTAATCAAATTATGAGCGAAAAAAGCATCGAAAACTGATAATTTTAGCGAAAAATTCAATTTTTTTCCTCTATTTTGCCTTTATTTCCTACATTTAATCAAATTATGATCGAAGAAAAGCATCGAAAACTGATCATTTTAGCGAAAATTCAATTTTTTTTCCGCTATTTTGCCTTTATTTCCAACATTTAATCAAATTATGAAAGAAAATTTGCAACGAAAACTGATCATCTTACCGAAAATTCAATTTTTTTCCTCAAATTTAATTTTATTTCCCAACTTTTAATCATATTATGAGCGAAAAAGGCAACAAAAACTGATACTTTTAGCGAAAAATCAATTTTTTTCCTCAAATTTAATTTTATTTCCCACATTTAATCATATTATAAGCGAAAAAAGCTACGAAAAAAGATTATTTTTGCGAAAATTCATTTTTTTCCTCAATTTTGCCATTATTTCCTACATTTAATTAAATTATGAGCGAAAAAAGCAACGAAAACGGATAATTTTAGCAAATATTCAATTTTTTTTCCTGTATTTTGCCTTTTATTCTACATTTTTTCAAATTATGAGCGAAGAAAGCAACGAAAAGTGATAATTTTAGCGAAAATTCAATTTTTTTTCCGCTATTTTGCCTTTATTTCCAACATTTAATCAAATTATGAAATAAAATTAGCAACGAAAACTGATCATTTTACCAAAAATTCAATTTTTTTCCTCAAATTTAATTTTATTTCCCACATTTAATCATATTATGAGCGAAAAATGCAACGAAAACTGATACTTTTAGGGAAAAATCAATTTATTTCCTGAAATTTAATTTTATTTCCCACATTTAATCATATTATGAGCGAAGAAAGCAACGAAAACTGATAATCTTAGCGAAAATTCAATTTTTTTCCTCCATTTTCCTTTAATTCCTACATTTAATCAAATTATGAGCGGAAAAGGCAACGAAAACGGATAATTTTAGCGAAAATTCAATTTTTTTCCCCTATTTTGCCTTTATTTCCAACATTAAATCAAATTATGAGCAAAAAAAGCAACGAAACCTGATAATTTTATCGAAAATTCAATTTTTTTTCCGCTATTTTGCCTTTATTTCCAACATTTAATCAAATTATGAAATAAAATTAGCAACGAAAACTGATCATTTTACCAAAAATTCAATTTTTTTCCTCAAATTTAATTTTATTTCCCACATTTAATCATATTATGAGCGAAAAATGCAACGAAAACTGATACTTTTAGGGAAAAATCAATTTATTTCCTCAAATTTAATTTTATTTCCCACATTTAATCATATTATGAGCGAAAAAAGCAACGAAAACTGATAATTTTAGCGAAAATTCCATTTTTTCTTTTATTTTGACTTTATTTCCAACATTTAATCAAATTATGAATGAAAAAAGCTACAAAAACAGATTATTTTAGCGAAAATTCATTTTTTTCCTCAATTTTGCCATTATTTCCCAAATTTAATCAAATTGTGAGCAAAAAAAGCAACGAAAACTGATAATTTTAGCGAAAATTCAATTTTTTTCTCTATTTTGCCATTATTTCCCACATTTAATCAAATTATGAATGAAAAAAGCTACGAAAACAGATAATTATAGCGAAAATTCAATTTTTTTCCTCTATTTCTCCTTTATTTTCCATATTCAATCAAATTATGAGTGGAAAAAGCAACGAAAACTGATAATTATAAGGAAAATTCAAGTGAATTCCTCTATTTTGCCTTTATTTCCTGCTTTTTATCAAATTTTGAGCGAAAAACCAACGAAAACTAATAATTTTAGCGAAAATTCAATTTTTTCCTGCAGTTTGCCTTTATTTCCGACATATAATCAAATTATGAGCGAAAAAAGCAACGAAAACTGATAATTTTAGCGAAAATTCAATTTTTTCCTCTATTTTCCATTAATTCCTACATTTAATCAAATTATGAGCGGAAAAGGCAACGTAAACTGATAATTTTAGCGAAAATTCAATTTTTTTCCTCTATTTTGCCTTTATTTCCTACATTTAATCAAATTATGAGCGAAAAACGCAACGAAAACTGATAATTTTAGCGAAAATTCAATTTTTCTCCTCTATTTTGCCTTTATTTCGTACATTTAATCAAATTATGAGCGAAAAAAGCATCGAAAACTGATAATTTTAGCGAAAAATTCAATTTTTTTCCTCTATTTTGCCTTTATTTCCTACATTTAATCAAATTATGATCGAAGAAAAGCATCGAAAACTGATCATTTTAGCGAAAATTCAATTTTTTTTCCGCTATTTTGCCTTTATTTCCAACATTTAATCAAATTATGAAAGAAAATTTGCAACGAAAACTGATCATCTTACCGAAAATTCAATTTTTTTCCTCAAATTTAATTTTATTTCCCAACTTTTAATCATATTATGAGCGAAAAAGGCAACAAAAACTGATACTTTTAGCGAAAAATCAATTTTTTTCCTCAAATTTAATTTTATTTCCCACATTTAATCATATTATAAGCGAAAAAAGCTACGAAAAAAGATTATTTTTGCGAAAATTCATTTTTTTCCTCAATTTTGCCATTATTTCCTACATTTAATTAAAATATGAGCGAAAAAAGCAACGAAAACGGATAATTTTAGCAAATATTCAATTTTTTTTCCTGTATTTTGCCTTTTATTCTACATTTTTTCAAATTATGACCGAAGAAAGCAACGAAAAGTGATAATTTTAGCGAAAATTCAATTTTTTTTCCGCTATTTTGCCTTTATTTCCAACATTTAATCAAATTATGAAATAAAATTAGCAACGAAAACTGATCATTTTACCAAAAATTCAATTTTTTTCCTCAAATTTAATTTTATTTCCCACATTTAATCATATTATGAGCGAAAAATGCAACGAAAACTGATACTTTTAGGGAAAAATCAATTTATTTCCTGAAATTTAATTTTATTTCCCACATTTAATCATATTATGAGCGAAGAAAGCAACGAAAACTGATAATCTTAGCGAAAATTCAATTTTTTTCCTCTATTTTTCCTCTAAATCCTACATTTAATCAAATTATGAGCGAAAAAAGCAACGTAAACTGATAATTTTAGCGAAAATTCAATTTTTTTCCTCTATTTTGCCTTTATTTCCTACATTTAATCAAATTATGAGCGAAAAACGCAACGAAAACTGATAATTTTAGCGAAAATTCAATTTTTCTCCTCTATTTTGCCTTTATTTCGTACATTTAATCAAATTATGAGCGAAAAAAGCATCGAAAACTGATAATTTTAGCGAAAAATTCAATTTTTTTCCTCAATTTTGCCATTATTTCCTACATTTAATTAAATTATGAGCGAAAAAAGCAACGAAAACGGATAATTTTAGCAAATATTCAATTTTTTTTCCTGTATTTTGCCTTTTATTCTACATTTTTTCAAATTATGAGCGAAGAAAGCAACGAAAAGTGATAATTTTAGCGAAAATTCAATTTTTTTTCCGCTATTTTGCCTTTATTTCCAACATTTAATCAAATTATGAAATAAAATTAGCAACGAAAACTGATCATTTTACCAAAAATTCAATATTTTTCCTCAAATTTAATTTTATTTCCCACATTTAATCATATTATGAGCGAAAAATGCAACGAAAACTGATACTTTTAGGGAAAAATCAATTTATTTCCTCAAATTTAATTTTATTTCCCACATTTAATCATATAATGAGCGAAAAAAGCAACGAAAACTGATAACTCTAGCGAAAATTCAATTTTTTTCCTCTATTTTTCCTCTAAATCCTACATTTAATCAAATTATGATCGAAAAAAAGCATCGAAAACTGATCATTTTAGCGAAAATTCAATTTTTTTTCCGCTATTTTGCCTTTATTTCCAACATTTAATCAAATTATGAAAGAAAATTAGCAACGAAAACTGATCATCTTACCGAAAATTCAATTTTTTTCCTCAAATTTAATTTTATTTCCCAACTTTTAATCATATTATGAGCGAAAAAGGCAACAAAAACTGATACTTTTAGCGAAAAATCAATTTTTTTCCTCAAATTTAATTTTATTTCCCACATTTAATCATATTATAAGCGAAAAAAGCTACGAAAAAAGATTATTTTTGCGAAAATTCATTTTTTTCCTCAATTTTGCCATTATTTCCAACATTCAATCAAATTGTGAGCAAAAAAAGCAACGAAAACAGTTAATTTTAGCAAAAATTTAATTTTTTTCCTCTATTTTGCCATTATTTCCCACATCTAATCAAATTATGAATGAAAAAAGCTACGAAAACAGATAATTTTAGCGAAAATTCAATTTTTTCCTCTATTTCTCCATGATTTCCCATATTTAATCCAATTATGAGTGGAAAAGGCAACGAAAACTGATAATTTTAGCGAAAATTCAAGTGTTTTCCTCTATTTTGCCTTTATTTTTTTGCATTTTATCAAATTATGAGCGAAAAAAGCAACGATAACTAATAATTTTAGCGAAAATTCAATTTTTTCCTGTAATTTGCCTTTATATTCCATATTTAATCAAATTATGAGTGGAAAAAGCAACGAAAACTGATAATTATAAGGAAAATTCAAGTGAATTCCTCTATTTTGCCTTTATTTCCTGCATTTTATCAAATTTTGAGCGAAAAAACCAACGAAAACTAATAATTTTAGCGAAAATTCAATTTTTTCCTGCAGTTTGCCTTTATTTCCGACATATAATCAAATTATGAGCGAAAAAAGCAACGAAAACTGATAATTTTAGCGAAAATTCAATTTTTTCCTCTATTTTCCTTTAATTCCTACATTTAATCAAATTATGAGCGGAAAAGGCAACGTAAACTGATAATTTTAGCGAAAATTCAAATTTTTTCCTCTATTTTGCCTTTATTTCCTACATTTAATCAAATTATGAGCGAAAAACGCAACGAAAACTGATAATTTTAGCGAAAATTCAATTTTTCTCCTCTATTTTGCCTTTATTTCGTACATTTAATCAAATTATGAGCGAAAAAAGCATCGAAAACTGATAATTTTAGCGAAAAATTCAATTTTTTTCCTCTATTTTGCCTTTATTTCCTACATTTAATCAAATTATGATCGAAGAAAAGCATCGAAAACTGATCATTTTAGCGAAAATTCAATTTTTTTTCCGCTATTTTGCCTTTATTTCCAACATTTAATCAAATTATGAAAGAAAATTTGCAACGAAAACTGATCATCTTACCGAAAATTCAATTTTTTTCCTCAAATTTAATTTTATTTCCCAACTTTTAATCATATTATGAGCGAAAAAGGCAACAAAAACTGATACTTTTAGCGAAAAATCAATTTTTTTCCTCAAATTTAATTTTATTTCCCACATTTAATCATATTATAAGCGAAAAAAGCTACGAAAAAAGATTATTTTTGCGAAAATTCATTTTTTTCCTCAATTTTGCCATTATTTCCTACATTTAATTAAATTATGAGCGAAAAAAGCAACGAAAACGGATAATTTTAGCAAATATTCAATTTTTTTTCCTGTATTTTGCCTTTTATTCTACATTTTTTCAAATTATGAGCGAAGAAAGCAACGAAAAGTGATACTTTTAGGGAAAAATTAATTTATTTCCTCAAATTTAATTTTATTTCCCACATTTAATCATATAATGAGCGAAAAAAGCAACGAAAACTCTAGCGAAAATTCAATTTTTTTCCTCTATTTTTCCTCTAAATCCTACATTTAATCAAATTATGATCGAAAAAAAGCATCGAAAACTGATCATTTTAGCGAAAATTCAATTTTTTTTCCGCTATTTTGCCTTTATTTCCAACATTTAATCAAATTATGAAAGAAAATTAGCAAAGAAAACTGATCATCTTACCGAAAATTCAATTTTTTTCCTCAAATTTAATTTTATTTCCCAACTTTTAATCATATTATGAGCGAAAAAGGCAACAAAAACTGATACTTTTAGCGAAAAATCAATTTTTTTCCTCAAATTTAATTTTATTTCCCACATTTAATCATATTATAAGCGAAAAAAGCTACGAAAAAAGATTATTTTTGCGAAAATTCATTTTTTTCCTCAATTTTGCCATTATTTCCCACATTCAATCAAATTGTGAGCAAAAAAAGCAACGAAAACAGTTAATTTTAGCAAAAATTTAATTTTTTTCCTCTATTTTGCCATTATTTCCCACATCTAATCAAATTATGAATGAAAAAAGCTACGAAAACAGATAATTTTAGCGAAAATTCAATTTTTTCCTCTATTTCTCCATGATTTCCCATATTTAATCCAATTATGAGTGGAAAAGGCAACGAAAACTGATAATTTTAGCGAAAATTCAAGTGTTTTCCTCTATTTTGCCTTTATTTTTTTGCATTTTATCAAATTATGAGCGAAAAAAGCAACGATAACTAATAATTTTAGCGAAAATTCAATTTTTTCCTGTAATTTGCCTTTATTTCCGACATATAATCAAATTATGAGCGAAAAAAGCAACGAAAACTGATAATTTTAGCGAAAATTCAATTTTTTTCCTCTATTTTCCTTTAATTCCTACATTTAATCAAATTATGAGCGGAAAAGGCAACGAAAACGGATAATTTTAGCAAAAATTCAATTTTTTTCCTCTATTTTGCCTTTATTTCCTAAATTAAATCAAATTATGAGCGAAAAAAGCAACGAAAACAGATAATTTTAGCGAAAATTCAATTTTTTTCCTCTATTTTGCCGTATTTCCCACATTTAATCAAATTATGAATGAAAAAAGCTACGAAAACAGATAATTTTAGCGAAAATTCAATTTTTTTTCTCTATTTTGCCTTTATTTCCTGCATTTTATCAAATTATGAGCGAAAAAAGCAACGGAAACGGATAATTTTAGCGAAAATTCAATTTTTTTCCTGTATTTTGCTTTATTTCGTGCATTTAATCAAATTATGAGCGCAAAAAGCATCGAAAACTGATAATTTTATCGTAAATTCAATTTTTTTCCCTTATTTTTCCTTTATTTTGTACATTTAAGTAAATTATGTGCGAAAAAAGCAACGAAAACTGATAATTTTAGCGAAAATTCAATTTTAATTATGAGCGAAAAATGCAACAAAAACTGATACTTTTAGCGAAAAATCAATTTTTTTCCTCAAATTTAATTTTATTTCCCAAATTTAATCAAATTATAAGCGAAAAAATCTACGAAAACAGATTATTTTAGCGAAAATTCATTTTTTTCCTCAATTTTGCCATTATTTCCCACATTTAATCAAATTGTGAATAAAAAAAACAACGAAAACAGATAATTTTAGCAAAAATTCAATTTTTTACCTCTATTTCTCCATTATTTCCCACAATTAATCAAATTATGAGCGAAAAAAGCAACGAAAACTGATAATTTTAGCGAAAATTCCATTTTTTTCCTCTATTTTGCCTTTATTTCCTACATTTAATTAAATTATGAGCGAAAAAAGCAAGGAAAACGGATAATTTTAGCAAATATTCAATTTTTTTTCCTTTATTTTGCCTTTATTTCCTACATTTAATCAAATTATGAGCGAGAAAAGCAACGAAAACTGATAATTTTAGCGAAAATTCAATTTGTTTCCTCTATTTTGCCTTTTATTCTACATTTTTTCAAATTATGAGCGAAAAAAGCAACGAAAAGTGATAATTTTAGCGAAAAATCATTTTTTTTACTCTATTTTGCCTTTATTTCCTACATTTAATCAAATTATGAGCGAAAAAAGCAACGAAAGCTTTTAAATTAAGCGAAAATTTAATTTTTTTCCTCTATTTTGCCTTTATTCCCCACATTTATTCAAATTATGAGCGAAAAAAGCAACGAAAACGGATAGTTTTAGCGAAATTTCTATTTTTTCCTCTATTTACTCGTTTTTTTTTCCTCATTTTATGACGAAATTAAAGAAAAAAGGGACGAAAACGGATGATTATAGCGAAGTTTCTTTTTTTTTCCTCTATTTACTCGTTTTTTTTCTCATATTATGACGAAATTTCCAAAAAAAGGGACGAAAACGGATAATTTTAGCGAAATTTCTATTTTTTCTTCTATTTAGTCTTTTTTTCTCCTTTTATGACGAAATTACCGAAAAAAGGTACGAAAACGGATAATTTTAGCGAAATTTCTATTTTTCTCTATTTACTCGTTTTTTTTCCTCTTTTATCACGCAATTACCGAGAAAAGGGACGAAAATGGATAATTTTAGCGAAATTTCTATATATTCCTCTATTTACTTCTTTTTTTCTCATTTTGTCTATGTCTATGTCTATGTAAGAACCCTGCAAGCCGCCTTTCGGCGTGTGGCAGGGGGTGCAAGCACCTTGACTCTATTTTCCTAAACGGTTGCTTTCGCCTATACTTCGCGGAAAAAATGAATTCTTGAAACGATTCGTTTTAGCATCTATTTCCCTAATCTTTCGGGCAGTATCAGCACGGCCCATATAACAGGGAGGTCGCATTATATCGGTAACATCATCTGAAAACGTAATTTCTCTGAACTTATTTAATAAATTTATCCTTTGAATTTTTCTTCTATCTTCTAATGATTCCCATCCCGCGTCCTGTAACATCTGAGAGACACTCGCTGTTTTATCGTAGCAATTCTTTACAAATCGTATCGCCTTTCGTTGTACTTTTTCTAAATCCCGAATATGACTTTTCTCGGCGGGGTCCCATACACTACATGCATACTCAAGGTGAGGCCTAACTAACGCTAAGTAACATCAATTTTATGACGAGATTACCGAAAAAAGGGACGAAAACGGATAATTTTAGCGAAATTTCTATTTTTTTTTCCTTATTTTATGACGAAATTACCGAAAAAAGGGACGAAAACGGATAATTTTAGCGAAATTTCTATTTTTTCCTCAATTTACTCGTTTTTTTTTCCTCATTTTATGACTAAATTACCGAAAAAAGGGAGGAAAACGGATAATTTTTGCGAAATTTCTATTTTTTTCCTCTATTTACTCGTTCTTTTTCATCATTTTATGACGAAATTACCGAAAAAAGGGACGAAAACGGATAATTTTAGCGAAATTTTTAATTTTTTCCTCTATTTACTCGATTATTTTCCTCATTTTATGACGTAATTACCGAAAAACGGGATGAAAACGGATAATTTTAGCGAAATATTTATTTATTCCATTATTTACTCGTTTTTTTTTCCGCATTTTTTCACGAAGTTACCGAAAAAAGGGACGAAAACGGATAATTTTAGCGAAATTTCTATTTTTTCCTCTAGTTACTCGTTTTTTATCCTCATTTTATGACGAAATTACCGAAAAAAGGGACGAAAACGGATAATTTTAGCGAAATTTTTATTTTTTTCCTCAATTTACTCGTTCTTCTTCATCATTTTATCACGAAATTACCGAAAAAAATAACGATAACGGATAATTTTAGCGAAATTTCTATTTTTTCCTCTATTTACTCGTTTTTTTTCCTCATTTTATGTCGAAATTACCGAAAAAAGGCACGAAAACGGATAATTTTATCGAAATTTTTATATTTTTCCTCTATTTACTCGTTTTTTTCCTCATTTCATGACGAAAGTACCGAAAAAAGGGACGAAAACGGATAATTTTAGCGAAATTTTTTTTTTTTTCCTCTATTTGCTCGTTTTTTTTCTTCATTTTATAGCGAAATTACCGAATAAAGGGACGAAAACGTATAATTTTAGCGAAATTTTTATTTTTTTCCTCAATTTACTCGTTTTTCTTCATCATTTTATCACGAAATTACAGAAAAAAGGGACGAAAACGGATAATTTTTACGAAATTTCTATTTTTTTCCTCTATTTACTCGATTTTTTTCCACATTTTATGACGAAATTACCGAATAAAGGGACGAAAACGGATAATTTTAGCGAAATATTAATTTTTTTCCTCAATTTACTCGTTTTTCTTTATCATTCTATCATTAAATTACCGAAAAAAGGGACGAAAAGGGATAATTTTACGGAAAATTTCTATTTTTTTCCTCTATTTACTCGATTTTTTTTCACATTTTATGACGAAATTGCCGAATAAAGGGACGAAAACGGATAATTTTAGCGGAATTTTTATTTTTTTCCTCAATTTACTATTTTTTCTTCATCATTTTATTATGAAATTACCGAAAAAAAGGACGAAAACGGATAATTTTAGCGAAATTTTTAATTTTTTCCTCTATTTACTCGATTATTTTCCGCATTTTATGACGTAATTACCGAAAAAAGGGATAAAAACGGATAAATTTAGCGAAATTTTTATTTATTCCTCTATTTACTCGTTTATTTCCTCATTTTTAAACAAAATTACCGAAAAAAGGGACGAAAACGGATAATTTTAGCGAAATTTCTATTTTTTGCTAATTTAATCGTTTTTTTTCCGCATTTTATCACGAAGTTACCGAAAAAAGGGACGAAAACGGATAATTTTAGCGAAATTTCTATTTTTTTCCTCTATTTACTCGTTTTTTTTTTCATATTATGACGAAATTACCGAAAAAAGGGACGAAAACGTATAATTTTAGCGAAGTTTCTATTTTTTTCTTCAATTTACTCATTTTTTTCCTCATTTTATGACGAAATTACCGAAAAAAGGGACGAAAAGGGATAATTTTATCGAAATTTCTATTTTTTTCCTCTAGTTACTCGTTTTTTTCCCTCATTTTATAACGAAATTACCGAAAAAAGGGACGAAAACGGATAATTTTAGCGAAATTACTATTTTTTTCCTGAATTTACTCGTTTTTTTCCTCATTTTATGACGAAATTACCAAAAAAGGGACGAATACGGATAATTTTAGCGAAATTTTTATTTTTTTCCTCAATTTACTCGTTATTCTTCATCATTTTAACACGAAATTACCGAAAAAAGGGACGATAACGGATAATTTTAGTGAAATTTCTATTTTTTACTCTATTTACTCGTTTTTTTCCTCATTTTATGTCGAAATTACCGAAAAAAGGGACGAAAACGGATAATTTTAGCGAAATTTCTATTTTTCTCTATTTACTCGTTTTTTTCCTCTTATATCACGCAATTACCGAAAAAAGGGACGAAAATGGATAATTTTAGCGAAATTTCTATATATTCCTCTATTTACTCCTTTTTTCTCATTTTATGACGAAATTACCGAAAAAAGGGACGATAACGGATAATTTTAGCGAAATTTCTATTTTTTACTCTATTTACTCGTTTTTTTTCCTCTTATTATGTCGAAATTACCGAAAAAAGGGACGAAAACGGATAATTTTAGCGAAATTTCAATTTTTTCCTCAATTTACTCGTTTTTTTTCCTCTTTTATCACGTAATTACCGAAAAAGGGACGAAAACGGATAATTTTAGCGAAATTTCTATATATTCCTCTATTTACTCCTTTTATTCTCATTTTATGACGAATTTACCGAAAAAAGGGACGAAAACGGATAATTTTAGCGAAATTTCTATTTTTTTTCCCCATTTTATAACTTAATTACCGAAATAAGGTACGAGAACGGATAATTTTAGTAAAACTTTTTTTTTTCCTAAATTTACTCGTTTTTGTTCCTTATTTTATGACGAA
Organism: Sympetrum striolatum; assembly: GCA_947579665.1. Taxonomy (NCBI): domain Eukaryota; kingdom Metazoa; phylum Arthropoda; class Insecta; order Odonata; family Libellulidae; genus Sympetrum; species Sympetrum striolatum. Next base: position 118,876 of record CANPUZ010000078.1, read on the forward strand.
ATTACCGAAAAAAGGGACGAAAACGGATAATTTTAGCGAAATTTCAATTTTTTCCTCAATTTACTCGTTTTTTTCCTCATTTTATGACAAAATTACCGAAAGAAGGGACGAAAACGGATAATTTTAGCGAAATTTCTATTTTTTCCCCAATTTACTCGTTTTTTTTCTCATATTATGACGAAATTACCGAAAAAAGGGACGAAAACGTATAATTTTAGCGAAGTTTCTATTTTTTTCTTCAATTTACTCATTTTTTTCCTCATTTTATGACGAAATTACCGAAAAAAGGGACGAAAAGGGATAATTTTAGCGAAATTTCTATTTTTCTCTATTTACTCGTTTTTTTTCTCATATTATGACGAAATTTCAAAAAAAAGGGACGAAAACGTATAATTTTAGCGAAATTTCTATTTTTTCTTCTATTTCCTCGTTTTTTTCCCTCATTTTATGACGAAATTACCGAAAAAAGGGACGAAAACGGATAATTTTAGCGAAATTTTTATTTTTTCCTCTATTTATTCGTTTTTTCTCCTTTTATGTCGAAATTAGCGAAAAAAGGGACGAAAACGGATAATTTTAGCGAAATTTCTATTTTTCTCTATTTACTCGTTTTTTTCCTCTTTTATCACGCAATTACCGAAAAAAGGGACGAAAATGGATAATTTTAGCGAAATTTCTATATATTCCTCTATTTACTCCTTTTTTTCTCATTTTATGACGAAATTACCGAAAAAAGGGACGAAAACGGATAATTTTAGCAAGATTTCTATTTTTTTTCCTTATTTTATGACGAAATTACCGAAAAAAGGGAGGAAAACGGATAATTTTAGCGAAATTTCTATTTTTTCCTCAATTTACTCGTTTTTTTTTCCTCATTTTATGACTAAATTACCGAAAAAAGGGAGGAAAACGGATAATTTTTGCGAAATTTCTATTTTTTTCCTCTATTTACTCGTTTTTTTTCATCATTTTATGACGAAATTACCGAAAAAAGGGACGAAAACGGATAATTTTAGCGAAATTTTTAATTTTTTCCTCTATTTACTCGATTATTTTCCTCATTTTATGACGTAATTACCGAAAAACGGGATGAAAACGGATAATTTTAGCGAAATATTTATTTATTCCATTATTTACTCGTTTATTTTTCTCATTTTATAACAAAATTACCGAAAAAAGGGACGAAAACGGATAATTTTAGCGAAATTTCTATTTTTTCCCCAATTTACTCGATTTTTTTCCGCATTTTTTCACGAAGTTACCGAAAAAAGTGACGAAAACGGATAATTTTAGCGAATTTTCTATTTTTTTCTTCAATTTACTCTTTTTTTTATTTTATGACGAAATTACCGAAAAAAGGGACGAAAAGGGATAATTTTAGCGAAATTTCTATTTATTCCTCTAGTTACTCGTTTTTTTTCCTCATTTGATGACGAAATTACCGAAAAAAGGGACGAAAACGGATAATTTTAGCGAAATTACTATTTTTTTCCTCAATTTACTCGTTGTTTACCTCATTTTATGACGAAATTACCAAAAAAGGGACGAAAACGGATAACTTTAGCGAAATTTTTATTTTTTCCTCAATTTACTCGTTCTTCTTCATCATTTTATCACGAAATTACCGAAAAAAATAACGATAACGGATAATTTTAGCGAAATTTCTATTTTTTTCCTCTATTTGCTCGTTTTTTTTCTTCATTTTATGGCGAAATTACCGAATAAAAAGACGAAAACGGATAATTTTAGCAAAATTTTTATTTTTTTCCTCAATTTACTCGTTTTTATTCATCATTTTATCACGAAATTACCGAAGAAAGGGACGAAAACGGATAATTTTAGCGAAATTTTTATTTTGTTCCTCAATTTACTCGTTTTTCTTTATCAATCTATTTTTAAATTTCCGAATAAAGGGACGAAAAGGGATAATTTTAAAGAAATTTCTATTTTTTTCCTGAATTTACTCGTTTTTTTCCTCATTTTATGACGAAATTACCAAAAAAGGGACGAAAACGGATAATTTTAGCGAAATTTTTATTTTTTTCGTCAATTTACTCGTTATTCTTCATCATTTTATCACGAAATTACCGAAAAAAGGGACGAAAAGGGATAATTTTAGCGAAATTTCTATTTTTTCCTCTAGTTACTCGTTTTTTTTCCTCATTTTATGACGAAATTACCGAAAAAAGGGACGAAAACGGATAATTTTAGCGAAATTACTATTTTTTTCCTCAATTTACTCGTTGTTTACCTCATTTTATGACGAAATTACCAAAAAAGGGACGAAAACGGATAATTTTAGCGAAATTTTTATTTTTTTCCTCAATTTACTCGTTCTTCTTCATCATTTTATCACGAAATTACCGAAAATAATAACGATAACGGATAATTTTAGCGAAATTTCTATTTTTTTCCTCTATTTGCTCGTTTTTTTTCTTCTTTTTATGGCGAAATTACCGAATAAAAAGACGAAAACGGATAATTTTAGCAAAATTTTTATTTTTTTCCTCAATTTACTCGTTTTTCTTCATCATTTTATCACGAAATTACCGAAGAAAGGGACGAAAACGGATAATTTTAGCGAAGTTTCTATTTTTTTCCTCTATTTACTCGATTTTTTTCCACATTTTATGACGAAATTACCGAATAAAGGGACGAAAACGGATAATTTTAGCAAAATTTTTATTTTGTTCCTCAATTTACTCGTTTTTCTTTATCATTCTATTTTTAAATTACCGAATAAAGGGACGAAAAGGGATAATTTTTAAGAAATTTCTATTTTTTTCCTGAATTTACTCGTTTTTTTCCTCATTTTATGACGAAATTACCAAAAAAGGGACGAAAACGTATAATTTTAGCGAAATTTTTATTTTTTTCGTCAATTTACTCGTTATTCTTCATCATTTTATCACGAAATTACCGAAAAAAGGGACGATAACGGATAATTTTAGCGAAATTTCTATTTTTCTCTATTTACTCGTTTTTTTACCTCATTTTATGACGAAATTACCAAAAAAAGGGACGATAACAGATAATTTTAGAGAAATTACTATTTTTTCCCCAATTTAATCGTTTTTTTTCCGCATTTTATCACGAAGTTACCGAAAAAAGGTACGAAAACGGATATTTTTAGCGAAGTTTCTATTTTTTTCTTCAATTTACTCGTTTTGTTTCCTCATTTTATGACGAAATTACCGAGAAAAGGGACGAAAAGGGATAATTTTAGCGAAATTACTATTTTTTTCCTCTATTTACTCGTTTTTTTCCCTCATTTTATAACGAAATTACCGAAAAAAGGGATGAAAACGGATAATTTTAGCGAAATTTTTATTTTTTTCCACAATTTATTCGTTTTTTTCCGCATTTTATCAGGAAGTTACCGAAAAAAGGGACGAAAACGGATAATTTTAGAGAAAATTTAATTTTTCCTCTATTAACTTGATTTTTTTCCTCAATTTATGACGTAATTACCGAAAAAAGGGATGAAAACGGATGATTATTGCGAAATTTTTATTTTTTTTTCTATTTACCCGTTTTTTTTCCTCATTTTTTGGCGAAATTACCGAAAAAAGGGACGAAAACGGATAATTTTAGCGAAGTTTTTATTTTTTTCCTAAATTTACTCTTTTTTTTCCTCATTTTATGACGAAATTACCGAAAAAAGGGACGAAAACGGATAAATTTAGCGAAATTTCTATTTTTTCCTCAATTTGCTCATTTTTTTCCTCATTTTGTGTCGAAATTACCAAAAAGGGACGAAAACGGATAATTTTAGCGAAATTTTTATTTTTTCCTATTTTTACTATTTTTTCTTCATCATTATATCATGAAATTACCGAAAAAATGGACGAAAACGGATAATTTCAGCGAAATTTTCAATTTTTTCCTCTATTTACTCGATTATTTTCCTCATTTTATGACGTAATTACCGAAAAAAGGGATGAAAACGGATAATTTTAGCGAAATATTTATTTATTCCTCTATTTACTCGTTTATTTTCCTCATTTTATAACAAAATTACCGAAAAAAGGGACGAAAACGGATAATTTTAGCGAAATTTCTATTTTTTCCCCAATTTACTCGTTTTTTTTCCGCATTTTATCACGAAGTTACCGAAAAAAGGGACGAAAACGGATAATTTTAGCGAAGTTTCTATTCTTTTCTTCAATGTACTCTTTTTTTTCCTCATTTTATGACGAAATTACCGAAAAAAGGGACGAAAAGGGATAATTTTATCGAAATTTCTATTTTTTTCCTCTAGTTACTCGTTTTTTTCCCTCATTTTATAACGAAATTACCGAAAAAAGGGACGAAAACGGATAATTTTAGCGAAATTACTATTTTTTTCCTGAATTTACTCGTTTTTTTCCTCATTTTATGACGAAATTACCAAAAAAGGGACGAAAACGGATAATTTTAGCGAAATTTTTATTTTTTTCCTCATTTTACTCGTTATTCTTCATCATTTTATCACGAAATTACCGAAAAAAGGGACGATAACGGATAATTTTAGCGAAATTTCTATTTTTTACTCTATTTACTCGTTTTTTTTCCTCATTTTATGTCAAAATTACCGAAAAAAGGGACGAAAACGGATAATTTTAGCGAAATTTCAATTTTTTCCTCAATTTACTCGTTTTTTTTCCTCTTTTATCACGCAATTACCGAAAAAGGGACGAAAACGGATAATTTTTAGCGAAATTTCTACTTTTTTTTCCTTATATTATGACGAAATTACCGAAAAAAGGGAGGAAAACGGATAATTTTAGCGAAATTTCTATTTTTTCCTCTATTTACTCGTTTTTCTTCCTCATTTTATGACTAAATTACCGAAAAAAGGGAGGAAAACGGATAATTTTTGCGAAATTTCTATTTTTTTCCTCTATTTACTCGTTTTTTTTTCATCATTTTATGACGAAATTACCGAAAAAAGGGACGAAAACGGATAATTTTAGCGAAATTTTTAATTTTTTCCTCTATTTACTCGATTATTTTCCTCATTTTATGACGTAATTACCGAAAAACGGGATGAAAACGGATAATTTTAGCGAAATATTTATTTATTCCATTATTTACTCGTTTATTTTCCTCATTTTATAACAAAATTACCGAAAAAAGGGACGAAAACGGATAATTTTAGCGAAATTTCTATTTTTTCCCCAATTTACTCGTTTTTTTTCCGCATTTTTTCACGAAGTTACCGGAAAAAGTGACGAAAACGGATAATTTTAGCGAATTTTCTATTTTTTTCTTCAATTTACTCTTTTTTTTCCTTATTTTATGACGAAATTACCGAAAAAAGGGACGAAAAGGGATAATTTTAGCGAAATTTCTATTTTTTCCTCTAGTTACTCGTTTTTTTTCCTCATTTTATGACGAAATTACCGAAAAAAGGGACGAAAACGGATAATTTTAGCGAAATTACTATTTTTTTCCTCAATTTACTCGTTGTTTACCTCATTTTATGACGAAATTACCAAAAAAGGGACGAAAACGGATAATTTTAGCGAAATATTTATTTTTTTCCTCAATTTACTGGTTCTTCTTCATCATTTTATCACGAAATTACCGAAAAAAATAACGATAACGGATAATTTTAGCGAAATTTCTATTTTTTCCTCTATTTACTCGTTTTTTTCCTCATTTCATGACGAAAGTACCGAAAAAAGGGACGAAAACGGATAATTTTAGCGAAATTTCTATTTTTTTCCTCTATTTGCTCGTTTTTTTTCTTCATTTTATGGCGAAATTACCGAATAAAGGGACGAAAACGATTAATTTTAGCGAAATTTTTATTTTTTTCCTCAATTTACTCGTTTTTCTTCATCATTTTATCACGAAATTACCGAAAAAAGGGACGAAAACGGATAATTTTAGCGAAATTTCTATTTTTTTCCTCAATTTACTCGTTTTATTTCATCATTTTATCACGATATTACCGAAAAAAGGGACGAAAACGGATAATTTTAGAGAAAATTTTATTTTTTTCCTAAATTTACTCTTTTTTTTCCTCATTTTATGACGAAATTACCGAAAAAAGGGACGAAAACGGATAATTTTAGCGAAATTTCTATTTTTTTCCTCAATTTGCTCATTTTTTTCCTCATTTTGTGTCGAAATTACCAAAAAAGGGATGAAAACGGATAATTTTAGCGAAATATTTATTTATTCCTCTATTTACTCGTTTATTTTCCTCATTTTATAACAAAATTACCGAAAAAAGGGACGAAAACGGATAATTTTAGCGAAATTTCTATTTTTTCCCCAATTTACTCGTTTTTTTTCCGCATTTTATCACGAAATTACCGAAAAAAGGGACGAAAACGGATAATTTTAGCGAAATTTCTATTTTTTTCCTCAATTTACTCGTTCTTCTTCATCATTTTATCACGAAATTACCGAAAAAAATAACGATAACGGATAATTTTAGCGAAATTTCTATTTTTTCCTCTATTTACTCGTTTATTTCCTCATTTAATGACGAAAGTACCGAAAAAAGGGACGAAAACGGATAATTTTAGCGAAATTTCTATTTTTTTCCTCTATTTGCTCGTTTTTTTTCTTCATTTTATGGCGAAATTACCGAAAAAAGGGACGAAAACGGATAATTTTAGCGAAATTTCTATTTTTTTCCTCAATTTACTCGTTTTATTTCATCATTTTATCACGATATTACCGAAAAAAGGGACGAAAACGGATAATTTTAGAGAAAATTTAATTTTTCCTCTATTAACTTGATTTTTTTCCTCATTTTATGACGTAATTACCGAAAAAAGGGATGAAAACGGATGATTATTGCGAAATTTTTATTTTTTTTTCTATTTACCCGTTTTTTTTCCTCATTTTATGGCGAAATTACCGAAAAAAGGGACGAAAACGGATAATTTTAGCGAAATTTTTATTTTTTTCCTAAATTTACTCTTTTTTTTCCTCATTTTATGACGAAATTACCGAAAAAAGGGACGAAAACGGATAATTTTAGCGAAATTTCTATTTTTTCCTCAATTTGCTCATTTTTTTCCTCATTTTGTGTCGAAATTACCAAAAAAGGGACGAAAACGGATAATTTTAGCGAAATTTTTATTTTTTCCTATTTTTACTATTTTTTCTTCCTCATTATATCATGAAATTACCGAAAAAATGGACGAAAACGGATAATTTCAGCGAAATTTTCAATTTTTTCCTCTATTTACTCGATTATTTTCCTCATTTTATGACGTAATTACCGAAAAAAGGGATGAAAACGGATAATTTTAGCGAAATATTTATTTATTCCTCTATTTACTCGTTTATTTTCCTCATTTTATGACGAAATTACCGAAAAAAGGGACGAAAAGGGATAATTTTATCGAAATTTCTATTTTGTTCCTCTAGTTACTCGTTTTTTTCCCTCATTTTATAACGAAATTACCGAAAAAAGGGACGAAAACGGATAATTTTAGCGAAATTACTATTTTTTTCCTGAATTTACTCGTTTTTTTCCTCATTTTATGACGAAATTACCAAAAAAGGGACGAAAACGGATAATTTTAGCCAAATTTTTATTTTTTTCCTCAATTTACTCGTTATTCTTCATCATTTTATCACGAAATTACCGAAAAAAGGGACGATAACGGATAATTTTAGCGAAATTTCTATTTTTTACTCTATTTACTCGTTTTTTTTCCTCATTTTATGTCGAAATTACCGAAAAAAGGGACGAAAACGGATAATTTTAGCGAAATTTCAATTTTTTCCTCAATTTACTCGTTTTTTTATCCTCTTTTATCACGCAATTACCGAAAAAGGGACGAAAACGGATAATTTTAGCGAAATTTCAATTTTTTTTCCTTATTTTATGACGAAATTACCGAAAAAAGGGAGGAAAACGGATAATTTTAGCGAAATTTCTATTTTTTCCTCAATTTACTCGTTTTTTTTTCCTCATTTTATGACTAAATTACCGAAAAAAGGGAGGAAAACGGATAATTTTTGCGAAATTTCTATTTTTTTCCTCTATTTACTCGTTTTTTTTCATCATTTTATGACGAAATTACCGAAAAAAGGGACGAAAACGGATAATTTTAGCGAAATTTTTAATTTTTTCCTCTATTTACTCGATTATTTTCCTCATTTTATGACGTAATTACCGAAAAACGGGATGAAAACGGATAATTTTAGCGAAATATTTATTTATTCCATTATTTACTCGTTTATTTTCCTCATTTTATAACAAAATTACCGAAAAAAGGGACGAAAACGGATAATTTTAGCGAAATTTCTATTTTTTCCCCAATTTACTCGTTTTTTTTCCGCATTTTTTCACGAAGTTACCGAAAAAAGTGACGAAAACGGATAATTTTAGCGAATTTTCTATTTTTTTCTTCAATTTACTCTTTTTTTTCCTTATTTTATGACGAAATTACCGAAAAAAGGGACGAAAAGGGATAATTTTAGCGAAATTTATATTTTTTCCTCTAGTTACTCGTTTTTTTTCCTCATTTTATGACGAAATTACCGAAAAAAGGGACGAAAACGGATAATTTTAGCGAAATTACTATTTTTTTCCTCAATTTACTCGTTGTTTACCCCATTTTTTGACGAAATTACCAAAAAAGGGACGAAAACGGATAATTTTAGCGAAATATTTATTTTTTTCCTCAATTAACTCGTTCTTCTTCATCATTTTATCACGAAATTACCGAAAAAAATAACGATAACGGATAATTTTAGCGAAATTTCTATTTTTTCCTCTATTTACTCGTTTTTTTCCTCATTTCATGACGAAAGTACCGAAAAAAGGGACGAAAACGGATAATTTTAGCGAAATTTCTATTTTTTTCCTCTAATTGCTCGTTTTTTTTCTTCATTTTATGGCGAAATTACCGAATAAAGGGACGAAAACGATTAATTTTAGCGAAATTTTTATTTTTTTCCTCAATTTACTCGTTTTTCTTTATCATTCTATTTTTAAATTACCGAAAAAAGGGACGAAAAGGGATAATTTTAAAGAAATTTCTATTTTTTTCCTGAATTAACTCGTTTTTTTCCTCATTTTATGACGAAATTACCAAAAAAGGGACGAAAACGGATAATTTTAGCGAAATTTTTATTTTTTTCGTCCATTTACTCGTTATTCTTCATCATTTTATCACGAAATTACCGAAAAAAGGGACGATAACGGATAATTTTAGCGAAATTTCTATTTTTCTCTATTTACTCGTTTTTTTCCTCATTTTATGACGAAATTACCAAAAAAAGGGACGATAACAGATAATTTTAACGAAATTTCTATTTTTCCTCTATTTACTCGTTATTTTTCCTCATTTTATGTCGAAATTACCGAAAAACGGGATCAAAACGGATAATTTTAGCGAAATATTTATTTTTTCCTCAATTTACTCGTTTTTTACCTCATTTTATGACGAAATTACCAAAAAAGGGACGAAAACGGATAATTTAGCGAAATTTTTATTTTTTTCCTCAATTTACTCGTTCTTCTTCATCATTTTATCACGAAATTACCAAAAAAAAATAACTATAACGGATAATTTTAGCGAAATTTCTATTTTTTCCTCTATTTACTCGTTTTTTTCCTCATTTTATGTCGAAATTACCGAAAAAAGGCACGAAAACGGATAATTTTATCGAAATTTTTATATTTTTCCTCTATTTACTCGTTTTTTTCCTCATTTCATGACGAAAGTACCGAAAAAAGGGACGAAAACGGATAATTTTAGCGAAATTTTTATTTTTTTCCTCAATTTACTCGTTTTTCTTCATCATTTTGTGACGAAATTACCGAAAAAAGGGACGAAAACGATTAAATTTAGCGAAATTTTAATTTTTTTCCTCAATTTACTCGATTTTCTTCATCAATTTATAAGGAAATTACCAAAAAAATGGACGAAAACGGATAATTTTAGCGAAGTTTCTATTTTTTTCTTCAATTTACTCTTTCTTTTCCTCATTTTATGACGAAATTACCGAAAAAAGGGACGAAAAGGGATAATTTTATCGAAATTTCTATTTTTTTCCTCAATTTACTCGTTGTTTACCCCATTTTATGACGAAATTACCAAAAAAGGGACGAAAACGGATAATTTTAGCGAAATATTTATTTTTTTCCTCAATTAACTCGTTCTTCTTCATCATTTTATCACGAAATTACCGAAAAAAATAACGATAACGGATAATTTTAGCGAAATTTCTATTTTTTCCTCTATTTACTCGTTTTTTCCTCATTTCATGACGAAAGTACCGAAAAAAGGGACGAAAACGGATAATTTTAGCGAAATTTCTATTTTTTTCCTCTATTTGCTCGTTTTTTTTCTTCATTTTATGGCGAAATTACCGAATAAAGGGACGAAAACGATTAATTTTAGCGAAATTTTTATTTTTTTCCTCAATTTACTCGTTTTTCTTCATCATTTTATCACGAAATTACCGAAAAAAGGGACGAAAACGGATAATTTTTACGAAATTTCTATTTTTTTCCTCTATTTACTCGATTTTTTTCCACATTTTATGACGAAATTACCGAATAAAGGGACGAAAACGGATAATTTTAGCGAAATTTTTATTTTGTTCCTCAATTTACTCGTTTTTCTTTATCATTCTATTTTTAAATTACCGAAAAAAGGGACGAAAAGGGATAATTTTAAAGAAATTTCTATTTTTTTCCTGAATTAACTCGTTTTTTTCCTCATTTTATGACGAAATTACCAAAAAAGGGAGGAAAACGGATAATTTTAGCGAAATTTCTATTTTTTCCTCAATTTACTCGTTTTTTTTTCCTCATTTTATGACTAAATTACCGAAAAAAGGGAGGAAAACGGATAATTTTTGCGAAATTTCTATTTTTTTCCTCTATTAACTCGTTTTTTTTCATTATTTTATGACGAAATTACCGAAAAAAGGGACGAAAACGGATAATTTTAGCGAAATTTTTAATTTTTTCCTCTATTTACTCGATTATTTTCCTCATTTTATGACGTAATTACCGAAAAACGGGATGAAAACGGATAATTTTAGCGAAATATTTATTTATTCCATTATTTACTCGTTTATTTTCCTCATTTTATAACAAAATTACCGTAAAAAGGGACGAAAACGGATAATTTTAGCGAAATTTCTATTTTTTCCCCAATTTACTCGTTTTTTTTCCGCATTTTTTCACGAAGTTACCGAAAAAAGTGACGAAAACGGATAATTTTAGCGAATTTTCTATTTTTTTCTTCAATTTACTCTTTTTTTTCCTTATTTTATGACGAAATTACCGAAAAAAGGGACGAAAAGGGATAATTTTAGCGAAATTTATATTTTTTCCTCTAGTTACTCGTTTTTTTTCCTCATTTTATGACGAAATTACCGAAAAAAGGGACGAAAACGGATAATTTTAGCGAAATTACTATTTTTTTCCTCAATTTACTCGTTGTTTACCCCATTTTATGACGAAATTACCAAAAAAGGGACGAAAACGGATAATTTTAGCGAAATATTTATTTTTTTCCTCAATTAACTCGTTCTTCTTCATCATTTTATCACGAAATTACCGAAAAAAATAACGATAACGGATAATTTTAGCGAAATTTCTATTTTTTCCTCTATTTACTCGTTTTTTTCCTCATTTCATGACGAAAGTACCGAAAAAAGGGACGAAAACGGATAATTTTAGCGAAATTTCTATTTTTTTCCTCTATTTGCTCGTTTTTTTTCTTCATTTTATGGCGAAATTACCGAATAAAGGGACGAAAACGATTAATTTTAGCGAAATTTTTATTTTTTTCCTCAATTTACTCGTTTTTCTTCATCATTTTATCACGAAATTACCGAAAAAAGGGACGAAAACGGATAATTTTTACGAAATTTCTATTTTTTTCCTCTATTTACTATATTTTTTTCCACATTTTATGACGAAATTACCGAATAAAGGGACGAAAACGGATAATTTTAGCGAAATTTTTATTTTATTCCTCAATTTACTCGTTTTTCTTTATCATTCTATTTTTAAATTACCGAAAAAAGGGACGAAAAGGGATAATTTTAAAGAAATTTCTATTTTTTTTCTGAATTAACTCGTTTTTTTCCTCATTTTATGACGTAATTACAAAAAATAGGGAGGAAAACGGATAATTTTAGCGAAATTTCTATTTTTTCCTCAATTTACTCGTTTTTTTTTCCTCATTTTATGACTAAATTACCGAAAAAAGGGAGGAAAACGGATAATTTTTGCGAAATTTCTATTTTTTTCCTCTATTAACTCGTTTTTTTTCATCATTTTATGACGAAATTACCGAAAAAAGGGACGAAAACGGATAATTTTAGCGAAATTTTTAATTTTTTCCTCTATTTACTCGATTATTTTCCTCATTTTATGACGTAATTACCGAAAAACGGGATGAAAACGGATAATTTTAGCGAAATATTTATTTATTCCATTATTTACTCGTTTATTTTCCTCATTTTATAACAAAATTACCGAAAAAAGGGACGAAAACGGATAATTTTAGCGAAATTTCTATTTTTTCCCCAATTTACTCGTTTTTTTTCCGCATTTTTTCACGAAGTTACCGAAAAAAGTGACGAAAACGGATAATTTTAGCGAATTTTCTATTTTTTTCTTCAATTTACTCTTTTTTTTCCTTATTTTATGACGAAATTACCGAAAAAAGGGACGAAAAGGGATAATTTTAGCGAAATTTATATTTTTTCCTCTAGTTACTCGTTTTTTTTTCCTCATTTTATGACGAAATTACCGAAAAAAGGGACGAAAACGGATAATTTTAGCGAAATTACTATTTTTTTCCTCAATTTACTCGTTGTTTACCCCATTTTATGACGAAATTACCAAAAAAGGGACGAAAACGGATAATTTTAGCGAAATATTTATTTTTTTCCTCAATTAACTCGTTCTTCTTCATCATTTTATCACGAAATTACCGAAAAAAATAACGATAACGGATAATTTTAGCGAAATTTCTATTTTTTCCTCTATTTACTCGTTTTTTTCCTCATTTCATGACGAAAGTACCGAAAAAAGGGACGAAAACGGATAATTTTAGCGAAATTTCTATTTTTTTCCTCTATTTGCTCGTTTTTTTTCTTCATATTATGGCGAAATTACCGAATAAAGGGACGAAAACGATTAATTTTAGCGAAATTTTTATTTTTTTCCTCAATTTACTCGTTTTTCTTCATCATTTTATCACGAAATTACCGAAAAAAGGGACGAAAACGGATAATTTTTACGAAATTTCTATTTTTTTCCTCTATTTACTCGATTTTTTTCCACATTTTATGACGAAATTACCGAATAAAGGGACGAAAACGGATAATTTTAGCGAAATTTTTATTTTGTTCCTCAATTTACTCGTTTTTCTTTATCATTCTATTTTTAAATTACCGAAAAAAGGGACGAAAAGGGATAATTTTAAAGAAATTTCTATTTTTTTCCTGAATTAACTCGTTTTTTTCCTCATTTTATGACGAAATTACCAAAAAAGGGACGAAAACGGATAATTTTAGCGAAATTTTTATTTTTTTCGTCAATTTACTCGTTATTCTTCATCATTTTATCACGAAATTACCAAAAAAAGGGACGATAACGGATAATTTTAGCGAAATTTCTATTTTTTCCTCTATTTACTCGTTTTTTTCCTCATTTTATGTCGAAATTACCGAAAAAAGGCACGAAAACGGATAATTTTATCGAAATTTTTATATTTTTCCTCTATTTACTCGTTTTTTTCCTCATTTCATGACGAAAGTACCGAAAAAAGGGACGAAAACGGATAATTTTAGCGAAATTTTTATTTTTTTCCTCAATTTACTCGTTTTTCTTCATCATTTTGTGACGAAATTACCGAAAAAAGGGACGAAAACGATTAAATTTAGCGAAATTTTAATTTTTTTCCTCAATTTACTCGATTTTCTTCATCAATTTATAAGGAAATTACCAAAAAAATGGACGAAAACGGATAATTTTAGCGAAGTTTCTATTTTTTTCTTCAATTTACTCTTTTTTTTCCTCATTTTATGACGAAATTACCGAAAAAAGGGACGAAAAGGGATAATTTTATCGAAATTTCTATTTTTTTCCTCAATTTACTCGTTGTTTACCCCATTTTATGACGAAATTACCAAAAAAGGGACGAAAACGGATAATTTTAGTGAAATATTTATTTTTTTCCTCAATTAACTCGTTCTTCTTCATCATTTTATCACGAAATTACCGAAAAAAATAACGATAACGGATAATTTTAGCGAAATTTCTATTTTTTCCTCTATTTACTCGTTTTTTTCCTCATTTCATGACGAAAGTACCGAAAAAAGGGACGAAAACGGATAATTTTAGCGAAATTTCTATTTTTTTCCTCTATTTGCTCGTTTTTTTTCTTCATTTTATGGCGAAATTACCGAATAAAGGGACGAAAACGATTAATTTTAGCGAAATTTTTATTTTTTTCCTCAATTTACTCGTTTTTCTTCATCATTTTATCACGAAATTACCGAAAAAAGGGACGAAAAGGGATAATTTTAAAGAAATTTCTATTTTTTTTCTGAATTAACTCGTTTTTTTCCTCATTTTATGACGAAATTACAAAAAATAGGGAGGAAAACGGATAATTTTAGCGAAATTTCTATTTTTTCCTCAATTTACTCGTTTTTTTTTCCTCATTTTATGACTAAATTACCGAAAAAAGGGAGGAAAACGGATAATTTTTGCGAAATTTCTATTTTTTTCCTCTATTAACTCGTTTTTTTTCATCATTTTATGACGAAATTACCGAAAAAAGGGACGAAAACGGATAATTTTAGCGAAATTTTTAATTTTTTCCTCTATTTACTCGATTATTTTCCTCATTTTATGACGTAATTACCGAAAAACGGGATGAAAACGGATAATTTTAGCGAAATATTTATTTATTCCATTATTTACTCGTTTATTTTCCTCATTTTATAACAAAATTACCGAAAAAAGGGACGAAATCGGATAATTTTAGCGAAATTTCTATTTTTTCCCCAATTTACTCGTTTTTTTTCCGCATTTTTTCACGAAGTTACCGAAAAAAGTGACGAAAACGGATAATTTTAGCGAATTTTCTATTTTTTTCTTCAATTTACTCTTTTTTTTCCTTATTTTATGACGAAATTACCGAAAAAAGGGACGAAAAGGGATAATTTTAGCGAAATTTATATTTTTTCCTCTAGTTACTCGTTTTTTTTCCTCATTTTATGACGAAATTACCGAAAAAAGGGACGAAAACGGATAATTTTAGCGAAATTACTATTTTTTTCCTCAATTTACTCGTTGTTTACCCCATTTTATGACGAAATTACCAAAAAAGGGACGAAAACGGATAATTTTAGCGAAATATTTATTATTTTCCTCAATTAACTCGTTCTTCTTCATCATTTTATCACGAAATTACCGAAAAAAATAACGATAACGGATAATTTTAGCGAAATTTCTATTTTTTCCTCTATTTACTCGTTTTTTTCCTCATTTCATGACGAAAGTACCGAAAAAAGGGACGAAAACGGATAATTTTAGCGAAATTTCTATTTTTTTCCTCTATTTGCTCGTTTTTTTTCTTCATATTATGGCGAAATTACCGAATAAAGGGACGAAAACGATTAATTTTAGCGAAATTTTTATTTTTTTCCTCAATTTACTCGTTTTTCTTCATCATTTTATCACGAAATTACCGAAAAAAGGGACGAAAACGGATAATTTTTACGAAATTTCTATTTTTTTCCTCTATTTACTCGATTTTTTTCCACATTTTATGACGAAATTACCGAATAAAGGGACGAAAACGGATAATTTTAGCGAAATTTTTATTTTGTTCCTCAATTTACTCGTTTTTCTTTATCATTCTATTTTTAAATTACCGAAAAAAGGGACGAAAAGGGATAATTTTAAAGAAATTTCTATTTTTTTCCTGAATTAACTCGTTTTTTTCCTCATTTTATGACGAAATTACCAAAAAAGGGACGAAAACGGATAATTTTAGCGAAATTTTTATTTTTTTCGTCAATTTACTCGTTATTCTTCATCATTTTATCACGAAATTACCGAAAAAAGGGACGATAACGGATAATTTTAGCGAAATTTCTATTTTTTCCTCTATTTACTCGTTTTTTTCCTCATTTTATGTCGAAATTACCGAAAAAAGGCACGAAAACGGATAATTTTATCGAAATTTTTATA
The DNA here is from genome assembly GCA_947579665.1 of Sympetrum striolatum. NCBI lineage: Eukaryota > Metazoa > Arthropoda > Insecta > Odonata > Libellulidae > Sympetrum > Sympetrum striolatum. The sequence continues at coordinate 135,071 of CANPUZ010000078.1, forward strand.
TTTTTCCTCTATTTACTCGTTTTTTTTCCTCATTTCATGACGAAAGTACCGAAAAAAGGGACGAAAACGGATAATTTTAGCGAAATTTTTATTTTTTTCCTCAATTTACTCGTTTTTCTTCATCATTTTGTGACGAAATTACCGAAAAAAGGGACGAAAACGATTAAATTTAGCGAAATTTTAATTTTTTTCCTCAATTTACTCGATTTTCTTCATCAATTTATAAGGAAATTACCAAAAAAATGGACGAAAACGGATAATTTTAGCGAAGTTTCTATTTTTTTCTTCAATTTACTCTTTTTTTTCCTCATTTTATGACGAAATTACCGAAAAAAGGGACGAAAAGGGATAATTTTATCGAAATTTCTATTTTTTTCCTCAATTTACTCGTTGTTTACCCCATTTTATGACGAAATTACCAAAAAAGGGACGAAAACGGATAATTTTAGCGAAATATTTATTTTTTTCCTCAATTAACTCGTTCTTCTTCATCATTTTATCACGAAATTACCGAAAAAAATAACGATAACGGATAATTTTAGCGAAATTTCTATTTTTTCCTCTATTTACTCGTTTTTTTCCTCATTTCATGACGAAAGTACCGAAAAAAGGGACGAAAACGGATAATTTTAGCGAAATTTCTATTTTTTTCCTCTATTTGCTCGTTTTTTTTCTTCCTTTTATGGCGAAATTACCGAATAAAGGGACGAAAACGATTAATTTTAGCGAAATTTTTATTTTTTTCCTCAATTTACTCGTTTTTCTTCATCATTTTATCACGAAATTACCGAAAAAAGGGACGAAAACGGATAATTTTTACGAAATTTCTATTTTTTCCTCAATTTACTCGTTTTTTTTTCCTCATTTTATGACTAAATTACCGAAAAAAGGGAGGAAAACGGATAATTTTTGCGAAATTTCTATTTTTTTCCTCTATTAACTCGTTTTTTTTCATCATTTTATGACGAAATTACCGAAAAAAGGGACGAAAACGGATAATTTTAGCGAATTTTTTAATTTTTTCCTCTATTTACTCGATTATTTTCCTCATTTTATGACGTAATTACCGAAAAACGGGATGAAAACGGATAATTTTAGCGAAATATTTATTTATTCCATTATTTACTCGTTTATTTTCCTCATTTTATAACAAAATTACCGAAAAAAGGGACGAAAACGGATAATTTTAGCGAAATTTCTATTTTTTCCCCAATTTACTCGTTTTTTTTCCGCATTTTTTCACGAAGTTACCGAAAAAAGTGACGAAAACGGATAATTTTAGCGAATTTTCTATTTTTTTCTTCAATTTACTCTTTTTTTTCCTTATTTTATGACGAAATTACCGAAAAAAGGGACGAAAAGGGATAATTTTAGCGATATTTATATTTTTTCCTCTAGTTACTCGTTTTTTTTCCTCATTTTATGACGAAATTACCGAAAAAAGGGACGAAAACGGATAATTTTAGCGAAATTACTATTTTTTTCCTCAATTTACTCGTTGTTTACCCCATTTTATGACGAAATTACCAAAAAAGGGACGAAAACGGATAATTTTAGCGAAATATTTATTTTTTTCCTCAATTAACTCGTTCTTCTTCATCATTTTATCACGAAATTACCGAAAAAAATAACGATAACGGATAATTTTAGCGAAATTTCTATTTTTTCCTCTATTTACTCGTTTTTTTCCTCATTTCATGACGAAAGTACCGAAAAAAGGGACGAAAACGGATAATTTTAGCGAAATTTCTATTTTTTTCCTCTATTTGCTCGTTTTTTTTCTTCATATTATGGCGAAATTACCGAATAAAGGGACGAAAACGATTAATTTTAGCGAAATTTTTATTTTTTTCCTCAATTTACTCGTTTTTCTTCATCATTTTATCACGAAATTACCGAAAAAAGGGACGAAAACGGATAATTTTTACGAAATTTCTATTTTTTTCCTCTATTTACTCGATTTTTTTCCACATTTTATGACGAAATTACCGAATAAAGGGACGAAAACGGATAATTTTAGCGAAATTTTTATTTTGTTCCTCAATTTACTCGTTTTTCTTTATCATTCTATTTTTAAATTACCGAAAAAAGGGACGAAAAGGGATAATTTTAAAGAAATTTCTATTTTTTTCCTGAATTAACTCGTTTTTTTCCTCATTTTATGACGAAATTACCAAAAAAGGGACGAAAACGGATAATTTTAGCCAAATTTTTATTTTTTTCGTCAATTTACTCGTTATTCTTCATCATTTTATCACGAAATTACCGAAAAAAGGGACGATAACGGATAATTTTAGCGAAATTTCTATTTTTTCCTCTATTTACTCGTTTTTTTCCTCATTTTATGTCGAAATTACCGAAAAAAGGCACGAAAACGGATAATTTTATCGAAATTTTTATATTTTTCCTCTATTTACTCGTTTTTTTCCTCATTTCATGACGAAAGTACCGAAAAAAGGGACGAAAACGGATAATTTTAGCGAAATTTTTATTTTTTTCCTCAATTTACTCGTTTTTCTTCATCATTTTGTGACGAAATTACCGAAAAAAGGGACGAAAACGATTAAATTTAGCGAAATTTTAATTTTTTTCCTCAATTTACTCGATTTTCTTCATCAATTTATAAGGAAATTACCAAAAAAATGGACGAAAACGGATAATTTTAGCGAAGTTTCTATTTTTTTCTTCAATTTACTCTTTTTTTTCCTCATTTTATGACGAAATTACCGAAAAAAGGGACGAAAAGGGATAATTTTATCGAAATTTCTATTTTTTTCCTCAATTTACTCGTTGTTTACCCCATTTTATGACGAAATTACCAAAAAAGGGACGAAAACGGATAATTTTAGCGAAATATTTATTTTTTTCCTCAATTAACTCGTTCTTCTTCATCATTTTATCACGAAATTACCGAAAAAAATAACGATAACGGATAATTTTAGCGAAATTTCTATTTTTTCCTCTATTTACTCGTTTTTTCCTCATTTCATGACGAAAGTACCGAAAAAAGGGACGAAAACGGATAATTTTAGCGAAATTTCTATTTTTTTCCTCTATTTGCTCGTTTTTTTTCTTCATTTTATGGCGAAATTACCGAATAAAGGGACGAAAACGATTAATTTTAGCGAAATTTTTATTTTTTTCCTCAATTTACTCGTTTTTCTTCATCATTTTATCACGAAATTACCGAAAAAAGGGACGAAAACGGATAATTTTTACGAAATTTCTATTTTTTTCCTCTATTTACTCGATTTTTTTCCACATTTTATGACGAAATTACCGAATAAAGGGACGAAAACGGATAATTTTAGCGAAATTTTTATTTTGTTCCTCAATTTACTCGTTTTTCTTTATCATTCTATTTTTAAATTACCGAAAAAAGGGACGAAAAGGGATAATTTTAAAGAAATTTCTATTTTTTTCCTGAATTAACTCGTTTTTTTCCTCATTTTATGACGAAATTACCAAAAAAGGGAGGAAAACGGATAATTTTAGCGAAATTTCTATTTTTTCCTCAATTTACTCGTTTTTTTTTCCTCATTTTATGACTAAATTACCGAAAAAAGGGAGGAAAACGGATAATTTTTGCGAAATTTCTATTTTTTTCCTCTATTAACTCGTTTTTTTTCATTATTTTATGACGAAATTACCGAAAAAAGGGACGAAAACGGATAATTTTAGCGAAATTTTTAATTTTTTCCTCTATTTACTCGATTATTTTCCTCATTTTATGACGTAATTACCGAAAAACGGGATGAAAACGGATAATTTTAGCGAAATATTTATTTATTCCATTATTTACTCGTTTATTTTCCTCATTTTATAACAAAATTACCGTAAAAAGGGACGAAAACGGATAATTTTAGCGAAATTTCTATTTTTTCCCCAATTTACTCGTTTTTTTTCCGCATTTTTTCACGAAGTTACCGAAAAAAGTGACGAAAACGGATAATTTTAGCGAATTTTCTATTTTTTTCTTCAATTTACTCTTTTTTTTCCTTATTTTATGACGAAATTACCGAAAAAAGGGACGAAAAGGGATAATTTTAGCGAAATTTATATTTTTTCCTCTAGTTACTCGTTTTTTTTCCTCATTTTATGACGAAATTACCGAAAAAAGGGACGAAAACGGATAATTTTAGCGAAATTACTATTTTTTTCCTCAATTTACTCGTTGTTTACCCCATTTTATGACGAAATTACCAAAAAAGGGACGAAAACGGATAATTTTAGCGAAATATTTATTTTTTTCCTCAATTAACTCGTTCTTCTTCATCATTTTATCACGAAATTACCGAAAAAAATAACGATAACGGATAATTTTAGCGAAATTTCTATTTTTTCCTCTATTTACTCGTTTTTTTCCTCATTTCATGACGAAAGTACCGAAAAAAGGGACGAAAACGGATAATTTTAGCGAAATTTCTATTTTTTTCCTCTATTTGCTCGTTTTTTTTCTTCATTTTATGGCGAAATTACCGAATAAAGGGACGAAAACGATTAATTTTAGCGAAATTTTTATTTTTTTCCTCAATTTACTTGTTTTTCTTCATCATTTTATCACGAAATTACCGAAAAAAGGGACGAAAACGGATAATTTTTACGAAATTTCTATTTTTTTCCTCTATTTACTCGATTTTTTTCCACATTTTATGACGAAATTACCGAATAAAGGGACGAAAACGGATAATTTTAGCGAAATTTTTATTTTGTTCCTCAATTTACTCGTTTTTCTTTATCATTCTATTTTTAAATTACCGAAAAAAGGGACGAAAAGGGATAATTTTAAAGAAATTTCTATTTTTTTCCTGAATTAACTCGTTTTTTTCCTCATTTTATGACGAAATTACCAAAAAAGGGACGAAAACGGATAATTTTAGCGAAATTTTTATTTTTTTCGTCAATTTACTCGTTATTCTTCATCATTTTATCACGATATTACCGAAAAAAGGGACGATAACGGATAATTTTAGCGAAATTTCTATTTTTTACTCTATTTACTCGTTTTTTTTCCTCATTTTATGTCGAAATTACCGAAAAAAGGGACGAAAACGGATAATTTTAGCGAAATTTCTATTTTTCTCTATTTACTCGTTTTTTTTCCTCATTTTATGACGAAATTACCAAAAAAAGGGACGATAACAGATAATTTTAACGAAATTTCTATTTTTCTTCTATTTACTCGTTATTTTTCCTCATTTTATGTCGAAATTACCGAAAAACGGGATCAAAACGGATAATTTTAGCGAAATATTTATTTTTTCCTCAATTTACTCGTTGTTTACCTCATTTTATGACGAAATTACCAAAAAAGGGACGAAAACGGATAATTTTAGCGAAATTTTTATTTTTTTCCTCAATTTACTCGTTCTTCTTCATCATTTTATCACGAAATTACCAAAAAAAAATAACTATAACGGATAATTTTAGCGAAATTTCTATTTTTCTCTATTTACTCGTTTTTTTTCCTCATTTTATGACGAAATTACCAAAAAAAGGCACGAAAACGGATAATTTTATCGAAATTTTTATATTTTTCCTCTATTTACTCGTTTTTTTCCTCATTTCATGACGAAAGTACCGAAAAAAGGGACGAAAACGGATAATTTTAGCGAAATTTTTATTTTTTTCCTCAATTTACTCGTTTTTCTTCATCATTTTGTGACGAAATTACCGAAAAAAGGGACGAAAACGATTAAATTTAGCGAAATTTTAATTTTTTTCCTCAATTTACTCGATTTTCTTCATCAATTTATAAGGAAATTACCAAAAAAATGGACGAAAACGGATAATTTTAGCGAAGTTTCTATTTTTTTCTTCAATTTACTCTTTTTTTTCCTCATTTTATGACGAAATTACCGAAAAAAGGGACGAAAAGGGATAATTTTATCGAAATTTCTATTTTTTTCCTCTAGTTACTCGTTTTTTTCCCTCATTTTATAACTAAATTACCGAATAAAGGGACGAAAACGGATAATTTTAGCGAAATTACTATTTTTTTCCTGAATTTACTCGTTTTTTTCCTCATTTTATGACGAAATTACCAAAAAAGGGACGAAAACGGATAATTTTAGCGAAATTTTTATTTTTTTCCTCAATTTACTCGTTATTCTTCATCATTTTATCACGAAATTTCCGAAAAAAGGGACGATAACGGATAATTTTAGCGAAATTTCTATTTTTTACTCTATTTACTCGTTTTTTTTCCTCATTTTATGTCGAAATTACCGAAAAAAGGGACGAAAACGGATAATTTTAGCGAAATTTCAATTTTTTCCTCAATTTACTTGTTTTTTATCCTCTTTTATCACGCAATTACCGAAAAAGGGACGAAAACGGATAATTTTAGCGAAATTTCAATTTTTTTTCCTTATTTTATGACGAAATTACCGAAAAAAGGGAGGAAAACGGATAGTTTTAGCGAAATTTCTATTTTTTCCTCAATTTACTCGTTTTTTTTTCCTCATTTTATGACTAAATTACCGAAAAAAGGGAGGAAAACGGATAATTTTTGCGAAATTTCTATTTTTTTCCTCTATTTACTCGTTTTTTTTCATCATTTAATGACGAAATTACCGAAAAAACGGACGAAAACGTATAATTTTAGCGAAATTTTTAATTTTTTCCTCTATTTACTCGATTATTTTCCTCATTTTATGACGTAATTACCGAAAAACGGGATGAAAACGGATAATTTTAGCGAAATATTTATTTATTCCATTATTTACTCGTTTATTTTCCTCATTTTATAACAAAATTACCGAAAAAACGGACGAAAACGGATAATTTTAGCGAAATATCTATTTTATCCCCAATTTACTCGTTTTTTTTTTCCGCATTTTTTCACGAAGTTACCGAAAAAAGTGACGAAAACGGATAATTTTAGCGAATTTTCTATTTTTTTCTTCAATTTACTCTTTTTTTTCCTTATTTTATGACGAAATTACCGAAAAAAGGGACGAAAAGGGATAATTTTAGCGAAATTTATATTTTTTCCTCTAGTTACTCGTTTTTTTTCCTCATTTTATGACGAAATTACCGAAAAAAGGGACGAAAACGGATAATTTTAGCGAAATTACTATTTTTTTCCTCAATTTACTCGTTGTTTACCCCATTTTATGACGAAATTACCAAAAAAGGGACGAAAACGGATAATTTTAGCGAAATATTTATTTTTTTCCTCAATTTACTCGTTCTTCTTCATCATTTTATCACGAAATTACCGAAAAAAATAACGATAACGGATAATTTTAGCGAAATTTCTATTTTTTCCTCTATTTACTCGTTTTTTTCCTCATTTCATGACGAAAGTACCGAAAAAAGGGACGAAAACGGATAATTTTAGCGAAATTTCTACTTTTTTCCTCTATTTGCTCGTTTTTTTCTTCATTTTATGGCGAAATTACCGAATAAAGGGACGAAAACGATTAATTTTAGCGAAATTTTTATTTTTTTCCTCAATTTACTCGTTTTTCTTCATCATTTTATCACGAAATTACCGAAAAAAGGGACGAAAACGGATAATTTTTACGAAATTTCTATTTTTTTCCTCTATTTACTCGATTTTTTTTCCACATTTTATGACGAAATTACCGAATAAAGGGACGAAAACGGATAATTTTAGCGAAATTTTTATTTTGTTCCTCAATTTGTTCGTTTTTCTTTATCATTCTATTTTTAAATTACCGAAAAAAGGGACGAAAAGGGATAATTTTAAAGAAATTTCTATTTTTTTCCTGAATTAACTCGTTTTTTTCCTCATTTTATGACGAAATTACCAAAAAAGGGACGAAAACGGATAATTTTAGCGAAATTTTTATTTTTTTCGTCAATTTACTCGTTATTCTTCATCATTTTATCACAAATTTACCGAAAAAAGGGACGATAACGGATAATTTTAGCGAAATTTCTATTTTTTACTCTATTTACTCGTTTTTTTTCCTCATTTTATGTCGAAATTACCGAAAAAAGGGACGAAAACGGATAATTTTAGCGAAATTTCTATTTTTCTCTATTTACTCGTTTTTTTTCCTCATTTTATGACGAAATTACCAAAAAAAGGGACGATAACAGATAATTTTAACGAAATTTCTATTTTTCCTCTATTTACTCGTTATTTTTCCTCATTTTATGTCGAAATTACCGAAAAACGGGATCAAAACGGATAATTTTAGCGAAATATTTATTTTTTCCTCAATTTACTCGTTGTTTACCTCATTTTATGACGAAATTACCAAAAAAGGGACGAAAACGGATAATTTTAGCGAAATTTTTATTTTTTTCCTCAATTTACTCGTTCTTCTTCATCATTTTATCACGAAATTACCAAAAAAAAAATAACTATAACGGATAATTTTAGCGAAATTTCTATTTTTTCCTCTATTTACTCGTTTTTTTCCTCATTTTATGTCGAAATTACCGAAAAAAGGCACGAAAACGGATAATTTTATCGAAATTTTTATATTTTTCCTCTATTTACTCGTTTTTTTCCTCATTTCATGACGAAAGTACCGAAAAAAGGGACGAAAACGGAAAATTTTAGCGAAATTTTTATTTTTTTCCTCAATTTACTCGTTTTTCTTCATCATTTTGTGACGAAATTACCGAAAAAAGGGACGAAAACGATTAAATTTAGCGAAATTTTAATTTTTTTCCTCAATTTACTCGATTTTCTTCATCAATTTATAAGAAAATTACCAAAAAAATGGACGAAAACGGATAATTTTTACGAAATTTCTATTTTTTTCCTCTATTTACTCGATTTTTTTCCACATTTTATGACGAAATTACCGAATAAAGGGACGAAAACGGATAATTTTAGCGAAATTTTTATTTTTTTCCTCAATTTACTCGTTTTTCTTTATCATTCTATTTTTAAATTACCGAAAAAAGGGACGAAAACGGATAATTTTAGCGAAATTTCTATTTTTCTCTATTTACTCGTTTTTTTTCCTCATTTTATGACGAAATTACCAAAAAAAGGGACGATAACAGATAATTTTAACGAAATTTCTATTTTTCCTCTATTTACTCGTTATTTTTCCTCATTTTATGTCGAAATTACCGAAAAACGGGATCAAAACGGATAATTTTAGCGAAATATTTATTTTTTCCTCAATTTACTCGTTGTTTACCTCATTTTATGACGAAATTACCAAAAAAGGGACGAAAACGGATAATTTTAGCGAAATTTTTATTTTTTTCCTCAATTTACTCGTTCTTCTTCATCATTTTATCACGAAATTACCAAAAAAAAAATAACTATAACGGATAATTTTAGCGAAATTTCTATTTTTTCCTCTATTTACTCGTTTTTTTCCTCATTTTATGTCGAAATTACCGAAAAAAGGCACGAAAACGGATAATTTTATCGAAATTTTTATATTTTTCCTCTATTTACTCGCTTTTTTCCTCATTTCATGACGAAAGTACCGAAAAAAGGGACGAAAACGGATAATTTTAGCGAAATTTTTATTTTTTTCCTCAATTTACTCGTTTTTCTTCATCATTTTGTGACGAAATTACCGAAAAAAGGGACGAAAACGATTAAATTTAGCGAAATTTTAATTTTTTTCCTCAATTTACTCGATTTTCTTCATCAATTTATAAGGAAATTACCAAAAAAATGGACGAAAACGGATAATTTTTACGAAATTTCTATTTTTTTCCTCTATTTACTCGATTTTTTTCCACATTTTATGACGAAATTACCGAATAAAGGGACGAAAACGGATAATTTTAGCGAAATTTTTATTTTTTTCCTCAATTTACTCGTTTTTCTTTATCATTCTATTTTTAAATTACCGAAAAAAGGGACGAAAACGGATAATTTTAGCGAAAATTTTATTTTTTTCGTCAATTTACTCGTTATTCTTCATCATTTTATCACGAAATTACCGAAAAAAGGGACGATAACAGATAATTTTAGCGAAATTTCTATTTTTCCTCTATTTACTCGTTATTTTTCCTCATTTTATGTCGAAATTACCGAAAAACGGGATCAAAACGGATAATTTTAGCGAAATTTTTATTTTTTTCCTCAATTTACTCGTTCTTCTTCATCATTTTATCACGAAATTACCAAAAAAAATAACGATAACGGATAATTTTAGCGAAATTTCTATTTTTTCCTCTATTTACTCGTTTTTTTTCCTCATTTTATGTCGAAATTACCGAAAAAAGGCACGAAAACGGATAATTTTATCGAAATTTTTATATTTTTCCTCTATTTACTCGTTTTTTTCCTCATTTCATGACGAAAGTACCGAAAAAAGGGACGAAAACGGATAATTTTAGCGAAATTTTTATTTTTTTCCTCAATTTACTCGTTTTTCTTCATCATTTTGTGACGAAATTACCGAAAAAAGGGACGAAAACGGATAAATTTAGTGAAATTTTTATTTTTTTCCTCAATTTACTCGATTTTCTTCATCAATTTATAAGGAAATTACCAAAAAAATGGACGAAAACGGATAATTTTTACGAAATTTCTATTTTTTTCCCCTATTTACTCGATTTTTTTCCACATTTTATGACGAAATTACCGAATAAAGGGACGAAAACGGATAATTTTAGCGAAATTTTTATTTTTTTCCTCAATTTACACGTTTTTCATTATCATTCTATCATTAAATTACCGAAAAAAGGGACGAAAAAGGACAATTTTAAAGAAATTTCTATTTTTTTCCTCTAGTTACTCGATTTTTTTTCACATTTTATGACGAAATTACCGAATAAAGGGACGAAAACGGATAATTTTAGCGAAATTTTTATTTTTCTCCTCAATTTACTATTTTTTCTTCATCATTTTATCATGAAATTACCGAAAAAAAGGGCGAAAACGGATAATTTTAGCGAAATTTTTAATTTTTTCCTCTATTTACTCGTTTTTCTTCATCATTTTATGACGTAATTACCGAAAAAAGGGATAAAAACGGATAAATTTAGCGAAATTTTTATTTATTCCTCTATTTACTCGTTTATTTCCTCATTTTTAAACAAAATTACCGAAAAAAGGGACGAAAACGGATAATTTTAGAGAAATTTCTATTTTTTCCCCAATTTAATCGTTTTTTTTTCCGCATTTTATCACGAAGTTACCTAAAAAAGGGACGAAAACGGATATTTTTAGCGAATTTTCTATTTTTTTCTTCAATTTACTCGTTTTTTTTTCCTCATTTTATGACGAAATTACCGAGAAAAGGGACGAAAAGGGATAATTTTAGCGAAATTTTTATTTTTTTCTCAATTTATTCGTTTTTTTCCGCATTTTATCAGGAAGTTACCGAAAAAAGGGACGAAAACGGATAATTTTAGCGAAAGTTTTATTTTTTTCCTCAATTTACTCATTTTTTTCCTCATTTTATGATGAAATTACCGAAAAAAGGGACGAAAACGGATAATTTTAGCGAAATTTCTATTTTTTTCCTCAATTTACTCGTTTTATTTCATCATTTTATCACGATATTACCGAAAAAAGGGACGAAAACGGATAATTTTAGAGAAAATTTAATTTTTCCTCTATTAACTTGATTTTTTTCCTCATTTTATGACGTAATTACCAAAAAAGGGATGAAAACGGATGATTATTGCGAAATTTTTATTTTTTTTTCTATTTACCCGTTTTTTTTCCTCATTTTATGGCGAAATTACCGAAAAAAGGGACGAAAACGGATAATTTTAGCGAAATTTTTATTTTTTTCCTAAATTTACTCTTTTTTTTCCTCATTTTATGACGAAATTACCGAAAAAAGGGACGAAAACGGATAATTTTAGCGAAATTTCTATTTTTTCCTCAATTTGCTCATTTTTTTCCTCATTTTGTGTCGAAATTACCAAAAAAGGGACGAAAACGGATAATTTTAGCGAAATTTTTATTTTTTCCTATTTTTACTATTTTTTCTTCCTCATTATATCATGAAATTACCGAAAAAATGGACGAAAACGGATAATTTCAGCGAAATTTTCAATTTTTTCCTCTATTTACTCGATTATTTTCCTCATTTTATGACGTAATTACCGAAAAAAGGGATGAAAACGGATAATTTTAGCGAAATATTTATTTATTCCTCTATTTACTCGTTTATTTTCCTCATTTTATAACAAAATTACCGAAAAAAGGGACGACAACGGATAATTTTAGCGAAATTTCTATTTTTTCCCCAATTTACTCGTTTTTTTTCCGCATTTTATCACGAAGTTACCGAAAAAAGGGACGAAAACGGATAATTTTAGCGAAGTTTCTATTTTTTTTTTCAATTTACTCTTTTTTTCCTCATTTTATGACGAAATTACCGAAAAAAGGGACGAAAAGGGATAATTTTATCGAAATTTCTATTTTTTTCCTCTAGTTACTCGTTTTTTTCCCTCATTTTATAACGAAATTACCGAAAAAAGGGACGAAAACGGATAATTTTAGCGAAATTACTATTTTTTTCCTGAATTTACTCGTTTTTTCCTCATTTTATCAGGAAGTTACCGAAAAAAGGGACGAAAACGGATAATTTTAGCGAAATTTTTATTTTTTTCCTCAATTTACTCATTTTTTTCCTCATTTTATGATGAAATTACCGAAAAAAGGGACGAAAACGGATAATTTTAGCGAAATTTCTATTTTTTTCCTCAATTTACTCCTTTTATTTCATCATTTTATCACGATATTACCGAAAAAAGGGACGAAAACGGATAATTTTAGAGAAAATTTAATTTTTCCTCTATTAACTTGATTTTTTTCCTCATTTTATGACGTAATTACCGAAAAAAGGGATGAAAACGGATGATTATTGCGAAATTTTTATTTTTTTTTCTATTTACCCGTTTTTTTTCCTCATTTTATGGCGAAATTACCGAAAAAAGGGACGAAAACGGATAATTTTAGCGAAATTTTTATTTTTTCCTATTTTTACTATTTTTTCTTCCTCATTATATCATGAAATTACCGAAAAAATGGACAAAAACGGATAATTTCAGCGAAATTTTCAATTTTTTCCTCTATTTACTCGATTATTTTCCTCATTTTATGACGTAATTACCGAAAAAAGGGATGAAAACGGATAATTTTAGCGAAATATTTATTTATATCTCTATTTACTCGTTTATTTTCCTCATTTTATAACAAAATTACCGAAAAAAGGGACGAAAACGGATAATTTTAGCGAAATTTCTATTTTTTCCCCAATTTACTCGTTTTTTTTCCGCATTTTATCACGAAGTTACCGAGAAAAGGGACGAAAACGGATAATTTTAGCGAAGTTTCTATTTTTTTTTTCAATTTACTCTTTTTTTTCCTCATTTTATGACGAAATTACCGAAAAAAGGGACGAAAAGGGATAATTTTATCGAAATTTCTATTTTTTTCCTCTAGTTACTCGTTTTTTTCCCTCATTTTATAACGAAATTACCGAAAAAAGGGACGAAAACGGATAATTTTAGCGAAATTACTATTTTTTTCCTGAATTTACTCGTTTTTTTCCTCATTTTATGACGAAATTACCAAAAAAAGGGACGAAAACGGATAATTTTAGCGAAATTTTTATTTTTTTCCTCAATTTACTCGTTCTTCTTCATCATTTTATCACGAAATTACCAAAAAAAAATAACTATAACGGATAATTTTAGCGAAATTTCTATTTTTTCCTCTATTTACTCGTTTTTTTCCTCATTTTATGTCGAAATTACCGAAAAAAGGCACGAAAACGGATAATTTTATCGAAATTTTTATATTTTTCCTCTATTTACTCGTTTTTTTCCTCATTTCATGACAAAAGTACCGAAAAAAGGGATGAAAACGGATAATTTTAGCGAAATTTTTATTTTTTTCCTCAATTTACTCGTTTTTCTTCATCATTTTGTGACGAAATTACCGAAAAAAAGGGACGAAAACGATTAAATTTAGCGAAATTTTAATTTTTTTCCTCAATTTACTCGATTTTCTTCATCAATTTATAAGGAAATTACCAAAAAAATGGACGAAAACGGATAATTTTTACGAAATTTCTATTTGTTTTCCTCTATTTACTCGATTTTTTTCCACATTTTATGACGAAATTACCGAATAAAGGGACGAAAACGGATAATTTTAGCGAAATTTTTATTTTTTTCCTCAATTTACTCGTTTTCCTTTATCATTCTATTTTTAAATTACCGAAAAAAGGGACGAAAACGGATAATTTTAGCGAAATTTTTATTTTTTTCGTCAATTTACTCGTTATTCTTCATCATTTTATCACGAAATTACCGAAAAAAGGGACGATAACGGATAATTTTAGCGAAATTTCTATTTTTCTCTATTTACTCGTTTTTTTTCCTCATTTTATGACGAAATTACCAAAAAATGGGAAGATAACAGATAATTTTAGCGAAATTTCTATTTTTCCTTTATTTACTCGTTATTTTTCCTCATTTTATGTCGAAATTACCGAAAAACGGGATCAAAACGGATAATTTTAGCGAAATATTAATTTTTTCCTCAATTTACTCGTTGTTTACCTCATTTTATGACGAAATTACCAAAAAAGGGACGAAAACGGATAATTTTAGCGAAATTTTTATTTTTTTCCTCAATTTACTCGTTCTTCTTCATCATTTTATCACGAAATTACCAAAAAAAATAACGATAACGGATAATTTTAGCGAAATTTCTATTTTTTCCTCTATTTACTCGTTTTTTTTCCTCATTTTATGTCGAAATTACCGAAAAAAGGCACGAAAACGGATAATTTTATCGAAATTTTTATATTTTTCCTCTATTTACTCGTTTATTTTCCTCATTTTATAACAAAATTACGGAAAAAACGGACGAAAACGGATAATTTTAGCGAAATTTCTATTTTTCCCCAATTTACTCGTTTTTTTTTCCGCATTTTTTCACGAAGTTACCGAAAAAAGTGACGAAAACGGATAATTTTAGCGAATTTTCTATTTTTTTCTTCAATTTACTCTTTTTTTTCCTTATTTTATGACGAAATTACCGAAAAAAGGGACGAAAAGGGATAATTTTAGCGAAATTTATATTTTTTCCTCTAGTTACTCGTTTTTTTTCCTCATTTTATGACGAAATTACCGAAAAAAGGGACGAAAACGGATAATTTTAGCGAAATTACTATTTTTTTCCTCAATTTACTCGTTGTTTACCCCATTTTATGACGAAATTACCAAAAAAGGGACGAAAACGGATAATTTTAGCGAAATATTTATTTTTTTCCTCAATTTACTCGTTCTTCTTCATCATTTTATCACGAAATTACCGAAAAAAATAACGATAACGGATAATTTTAGCGAAATTTCTATTTTTTCCTCTATTTACTCGTTTTTTTCCTCATTTCATGACGAAATTACCGAATAAAGGGACGAAAACGATTAATTTTAGCGAAATTTTTATTTTTTTCCTCAATTTACTCGTTTTTCTTCATCATTTTATCACGAAATTACCGAAAAAAGGGACGAAAACGGATAATTTTTACGAAATTTCTATTTTTTTCCTCTATTTACTCGATTTTTTTCCACATTTTATGACGAAATTACCGAATAAAGGGACGAAAACGGATAATTTTAGCGAAATTTTTATTTTGTTCCTCAATTTGTTCGTTTTTCTTTATCATTCTATTTTTAAATTACCGAAAAAAGGGACGAAAAGGGATAATTTTAAAGAAATTTCTATTTTTTTCCTGAATTAACTCGTTTTTTTCCTCATTTTATGACGAAATTACCAAAAAAGGGACGAAAACGGATAATTTTAGCGAAATTTTTATTTTTTTCGTCAATTTACTCGTTATTCTTCATCATTTTATCACAAATTTACCGAAAAAAGGGACGATAACGGATAATTTTAGCGAAATTTCTATTTTTTACTCTATTTACTCGTTTTTTTTCCTCATTTTATGTCGAAATTACCGAAAAAAGGGACGAAAACGGATAATTTTAGCGAAATTTCTATTTTTCTCTATTTACTCGTTTTTTTTCCTAATTTTATGACGAAATTACCAAAAAAAGGGACGATAACAGATAATTTTAACGAAATTTCTATTTTTCCTCTATTTACTCGTTATTTTTCCTCATTTTATGTCGAAATTACCGAAAAACGGGATCAAAACGGATAATTTTAGCGAAATATTTATTTTTTCCTCAATTTACTCGTTGTTTACCTCATTTTATGACGAAATTACCAAAAAAGGGACGAAAACGGATAATTTTAGCGAAATTTTTATTTTTTTCCTCAATTTACTCGTTCTTCTTCATCATTTTATCACGAAATTACCAAAAAAAAAAACACTATAACGGATAATTTTAGCGAAATTTCTATTTTTTCCTCTATTTACTCGTTTTTTTCCTCATTTTATGTCGAAATTACCGAAAAAAGGCACGAAAACGGATAATTTTATCGAAATTTTTATATTTTTCCTCTATTTACTCGTTTTTTTCCTCATTTCATGACGAAAGTACCGAAAAAAGGGACGAAAACGGATAATTTTAGCGAAATTTTTATTTTTTTCCTCAATTTAATCGTTTTTCTTCATCATTTTGTGACGAAATTACCGAAAAAAGGGACGAAAACGATTAAATTTAGCGAAATTTTAATTTTTTTCCTCAATTTACTCGATTTTCTTCATCAATTTATAAGGAAATTACCAAAAAAATGGACGAAAACGGATAATTTTTACGAAATTTCTATTTTTTTCCTCTATTTACTCGATTTATTTCCACATTTTATGACGAAATTACCGAATAAAGGGACGAAAACGGATAATTTTAGCGAAATTTTTATTTTTTTCCTCAATTTACTCGTTTTTCTTTATCATTCTATTTTTAAATTACCGAAAAAAGGGACGAAAACGGATAATTTTAGCGAAAATTTTATTTTTTTCGTCAATTTACTCGTTATTCTTCATCATTTTATCACGAAATTACCGAAAAAAGGGACGATAACGGATAATTTTAGCGAAATTTCTATTTTTCTCTATTTACTCGTTTGTTTTCCTCATTTTATGACGAAATTACCAAAAAAAGGGAAGATAACAGATAATTTTAGCGAAATTTCTATTTTTTCCTCTATTTACTCGTTTTTTTTCCTCATTTTATGTCGAAATTACCGAAAAAAGGCACGAAAACGGATAATTTTATCGAAATTTTTATATTTTTCCTCTATTTACTCGTTTTTTTCCTCATTTCATGACGAAAGTACCGAAAAAAGGGACGAAAACGGATAATTTTAGCGAAATTTTTATTTTTCTCCTCAATTTACTATTTTTTCTTCATCATTTTATCATGAAATTACCGAAAAAAAGGGCGAAAACGGATAATTTTAGCGAAATTTTTAATTTTTTCCTCTATTTACTCGTTTTTCTTCATCATTTTATGACGTAATTACCGAAAAAAGGGATAAAAACGGATAAATTTAGCGAAATTTTTATTTATTCCTCTATTTACTCGTTTATTTCGTCATTTTTAAACAAAATTACCGAAAAAAGGGACGAAAACGGATAATTTTAGAGAAATTTCTATTTTTTCCCCAATTTAATCGTTTTTTTTCCGCATTTTATCACGAAGTTACCTAAAAAAGGGACGAAAACGGATATTTTTAGCGAAGTTTCTATTTTTTTCTTCAATTTACTCGTTTTTTTTTCCTCATTTTATGACGAAATTACCGAGAAAAGGGACGAAAAGGGATAATTTTAGCGAAATTTTTATTTTTTTCTCAATTTATTCGTTTTTTTCCGCATTTTATCAGGAAGTTACCGAAAAAAGGGACGAAAACGGATAATTTTAGCGAAATTTTTATTTTTTTCCTCAATTTACTAATTTTTTTCCTCATTTTATGATGAAATTACCGAAAAAAGGGACGAAAACGGATAATTTTAGCGAAATTTCTATTTTTTTCCTCAATTTACTCGTTTTATTTCATCATTTTATCACGATATTACCGAAAAAAGGGACGAAAACGGATAATTTTAGAGAAAATTTAATTTTTCCTCTATTAACTTGATTTTTTTCCTCATTTTATGACGTAATTACCAAAAAAGGGATGAAAACGGATGATTATTGCGAAATTTTTATTTTTTTTTCTATTTACCCGTTTTTTTTCCTCATTTTATGGCGAAATTACCGAAAAAAGGGACGAAAACGGATAATTTTAGCGAAATTTTTATTTTTTTCCTAAATTTACTCTTTTTTTTCCTCATTTTATGACGAAATTACCGAATAAAGGGACGAAAACGGATAATTTTAGCGAAATTTCTATTTTTTCCTCAATTTGCTCATTTTTTTCCTCATTTTGTGTCGAAATTACCAAAAAAGGGACGAAAACGGATAATTTTAGCGAAATTTTTATTTTTTCCTATTTTTACTATTTTTTCTTCCTCATTATATCATGAAATTACCGAAAAAATGGACGAAAACGGATAATTTCAGCGAAATTTTCAATTTTTTCCTCTATTTACTCGATTATTTTCCTCATTTTATGACGTAATTACCGAAAAAAGGGATGAAAACGGATAATTTTAGCGAAATATTTATTTATTCCTCTATTTACTCGTTTATTTTCCTCATTTTATAACAAAATTACCGAAAAAAGGGACGAAAACGGATAATTTTAGCGAAATTTCTATTTTTCCCCAATTTACTCGTTTTTTTTCCGCATTTTATCACGAAGTTACCGAAAAAAGGGACGAAAACGGATAATTTTAGCGAAGTTTCTATTTTTTTTTCAATTTACTCTTTTTTTCCTCATTTTATGACGAAATTACCGAAAAAAGGGACGAAAAGGGATAATTTTATCGAAATTTCTATTTTTTTCCTCTAGTTACTCGTTTTTTTCCCTCATTTTATAACGAAATTACCGAAAAAAGGGACGAAAACGGATAATTTTAGCGAAATTACTATTTTTTTCCTGAATTTACTCGTTTTTTCCTCATTTTATCAGGAAGTTACCGAAAAAAGGGACGAAAACGGATAATTTTAGCGAAATTTTTATTTTTTTCCTCAATTTACTCATTTTTTTCCTCATTTTATGATGAAATTACCGAAAAAAGGGACGAAAACGGATAATTTTAGCGAAATTTCTATTTTTTTCCTCAATTTACTCCTTTTATTTCATCATTTTATCACGATATTACCGAAAAAAGGGACGAAAACGGATAATTTTAGAGAAAATTTAATTTTTCCTCTATTAACTTGATTTTTTTCCTCATTTTATGACGTAATTACCGAAAAAAGGGATGAAAACGGATGATTATTGCGAAATTTTTATTTTTTTTTCTATTTACCCGTTTTTTTTCCTCATTTTATGGCGAAATTACCGAAAAAAGGGACGAAAACGGATAATTTTAGCGAAATTTTTATTTTTTCCTATTTTTACTATTTTTTCTTCCTCATTATATCATGAAATTACCGAAAAAATGGACAAAAACGGATAATTTCAGCGAAATTTTCAATTTTTTCCTATATTTACTCGATTATTTTCCTCATTTTATGACGTAATTACCGAAAAAAGGGATGAAAACGGATAATTTTAGCGAAATATTTATTTATATCTCTATTTACTCGTTTATTTTCCTCATTTTATAACAAAATTACCGAAAAAAGGAACGAAAACGGATAATTTTAGCGAAATTTCTATTTTTTCCCCAATTTACTCGTTTTTTTTCCGCATTTTATCACGAAGTTACCGAGAAAAGGGACGAAAACGGATAATTTTAGCGAAGTTTCTATTTTTTTTTTCAATTTACTCTTTTTTTTCCTCATTTTATGACGAAATTACCGAAAAAAGGGACGAAAAGGGATAATTTTATCGAAATTTCTATTTTTTTCCTCTAGTTACTCGTTTTTTTTCCCTCATTTTATAACGAAATTACCGAAAAAAGGGACGAAAACGGATAATTTTAGCGAAATTACTATTTTTTTCCTGAATTTACTCGTTTTTTTCCTCATTTTATGACGAAATTACCAAAAAAGGGACGAAAACGGATAATTTTAGCGAAATTTTTATTTTTTTCCTCAATTTACTCGTTCTTCTTCATCATTTTATCACGAAATTACCAAAAAAAAATAACTAAAACGGATAATTTTAGCGAAATTTCTATTTTTTCCTCTATTTACTCGTTTTTTTCCTCATTTTATGTCGAAATTACCGAAAAAAGGCACGAAAACGGATAATTTTATCGAAATTTTTATATTTTTCCTCTATTTACTCGTTTTTTTCCTCATTTCATGACGAAAGTACCGAAAAAAGGGACGAAAACGGATAATTTTAGCGAAATTTTTATTTTTTTCCTCAATTTACTCGTTTTTCTTCATCATTTTGTGACGAAATTACCGAAAAAAAGGGACGAAAACGATTAAATTTAGCGAAATTTTAATTTTTTTCCTCAATTTACTCGATTTTCTTCATCAATTTATAAGGAAATTACCAAAAAAATGGACGAAAACGGATAATTTTTACGAAATTTCTATTTGTTTTCCTCTATTTACTCGATTTTTTTCCACATTTTATGACGAAATTACCGAATAAAGGGACGAAAACGGATAATTTTAGCGAAATTTTTATTTTTTTCCTCAATTTACTCGTTTTTCTTTATCATTCTATTTTTAAATTACCGAAAAAAGGGACGAAAACGGATAATTTTAGCGAAATTTTTATTTTTTTCGTCAATTTACTCGTTATTCTTCATCATTTTATCACGAAATTACCGAAAAAAGGGACGATAACGGATAATTTTAGCGAAATTTCTATTTTTCTCTATTTACTCGTTTTTTTTCCTCATTTTATGACGAAATTACCAAAAAATGGGAAGATAACAGATAATTTTAGCGAAATTTCTATTTTTCCTTTATTTACTCGTTATTTTTCCTCATTTAATGTCGAAATTACCGAAAAACGGGATCAAAACGGATAATTTTAGCGAAATATTTATTTTTTCCTCAATTTACTCGTTGTTTACCTCATTTTATGACGAAATTACCAAAAAAGGGACGAAAACGGATAATTTTAGCGAAATTTTTATTTTTTTCCTCAATTTACTCGTTCTTCTTCATCATTTTATCACGAAATTACCAAAAAAAATAACGATAACGGATAATTTTAGCGAAATTTCTATTTTTTCCTCTATATACTCGTTTTTTTTCCTCATTTTATGTCGAAATTACCGAAAAAAGGTTCGAAAACGGATAATTTTATCGAAATTTTTATATTTTTCCTCTATTTACTCGTTTTTTTCCTCATTTCATGACGAAAGTACCGAAAAAAGGGACGAAAACGGATAATTTTAGGGAAATTTTTATTTTTTTCCTCAATTTACTCGTTTTTCTTCATCATTTTGTGACGAAATTACCGAAAAAAGGGACGAAAACGGATAAATTTAGTGAAATTTTTATTTTTTTCCTCAATTTACTCGATTTTCTTCATCAATTTATAAGGAAATTACCAAAAAAATGGACGAAAACGGATAATTTTTACGAAATTTCTATTTTTTTCCCCTATTTACTCGATTTTTTTCCACATTTTATGACGAAATTACCGAATAAAGGGACGAAAACGGATAATTTTAGCGAAATTTTTATTTTTTTCCTCAATTTACACGTTTTTCATTATCATTCTATCATTAAATTACCGAAAAAAGGGACGAAATAGGATAATTTTAAAGAAATTTCTATTTTTTTCCTCTAGTTACTCGATTTTTTTTCACATTTTATGACGAAATTACCGAATTAAGGGACGAAAACGGATAATTTTAGCGAAATTTTTATTTTTCTCCTCAATTTACTATTTTTTCTTCATCATTTTATCATGAAATTACCGAAAAAAAGGGCGAAAACGGATAATTTTAGCGAAATTTTTAATTTTTTCCTCTATTTACTCGTTTTTCTTCATCATTTTATGACGTAATTACCGAAAAAAGGGATAAAAACGGATAAATTTAGCGGAATTTTTATTTATTCCTCTATTTACTCGTTTATTTCCTCATTTTTAAACAAAATTACCGAAAAAAGGGACGAAAACGGATAATTTTAGAGAAATTTCTATTTTTTCCCCAATTTAATCGTTTTTTTTCCGCATTTTATCACGAAGTTACCTAAAAAAGGGACGAAAACGGATATTTTTAGCGAAGTTTCTATTTTTTTCTTCAATTTACTCGTTTTTTTTTCCTCATTTTATGACGAAATTACCGAGAAAAGGGACGAAAAGGGATAATTTTAGCGAAATTTTTATTTTTTCCTCAATTTATTCGTTTTTTTTCCGCATTTTATCAGGAAGTTACCGAAAAAAGGGACGAAAACGGATAATTTTAGCGAAATTTTTATTTTTTTCCTCAATTTACTAATTTTTTTCCTCATTTTATGATGAAATTACCGAAAAAAGGGACGAAAACGGATAATTTTAGCGAAATTTCTATTTTTTTCCTCAATTTACTCGTTTTATTTCATCATTTTATCACGATATTACCGAAAAAAGGGACGAAAACGGATAATTTTAGAGAAAATTTAATTTTTCCTCTATTAACTTGATTTTTTTCCTCATTTTATGACGTAATTACCGAAAAAAGGGATGAAAACGGACGATTATTGCGAAATTTTTATTTTTTTTCTATTTACCCGTTTTTTTTCCTCATTTTATGGCGAAATTACCGAAAAAAGGGACGAAAACGGATAATTTTAGCGAAATTTTTATTTTTTTCCTAAATTTACTCTTTTTTTTCCTCATTTTATGACGAAATTACCGAAAAAAGGGACGAAAACGGATAATTTTAGCGAAATTTCTATTTTTTCCTCAATTTGCTCATTTTTTTCCTCATTTTGTGTCGAAATTACCAAAAAAGGGACGAAAACGGATAATTTTAGCGAAATTTTTATTTTTTCCTATTTTTACTATTTTTTCTTCCTCATTATATCATGAAATTACCGAAAAAATGGACGAAAACGGATAATTTCAGCGAAATTTTCAATTTTTTCCTCTATTTACTCGATTATTTTCCTCATTTTATGACGTAATTACCGAAAAAAGGGATGAAAACGGATAATTTTAGCGAAATATTTATTTATTCCTCTATTTACTCGTTTATTTTCCTCATTTTATAACAAAATTACCGAAAAAAGGGACGAAAACGGATAATTTTAGCGAAATTTCTATTTTTTTCCTGAATTTACTCGTTTTTTCCTCATTTTATCAGGAAGTTACCGAAAAAAGGGACGAAAACGGATAATTTTAGCGAAATTTTTAATTTTTTCCTCAATTTACTCATTTTTTTCCTCATTTTATGATGAAATTACCGAAAAAAGGGACGAAAACGGATAATTTTAGCGAAATTTCTATTTTTTCCTCAATTTGCTCCTTTTATTTCATCATTTTATCACGATGTTACCGAAAAAAGGGACGAAAACGGATAATTTTAGAGAAAATTTAATTTTTCCTCTATTAACTTGATTTTTTTCCTCATTTTATGACGTAATTACCGAAAAAAGGGATGAAAACGGATGATTATTACGAAATTTTTATTTTTTTTTCTATTTACCCGTTTTTTTTCCTCATTTTATGGCGAAATTACCGAAAAAAGGGACGAAAACGGATAATTTTAGCGAAATTTTTATTTTTTCCTATTTTTACTATTTTTTCTTCCTCATTATATCATGAAATTACCGAAAAAATGGACGAAAACGGATAATTTCAGCGAAATTTTCAATTTTTTCCTCTATTTACTCGATTATTTTCCTCATTTTATGACGTAATTACCGAAAAAAGGGATGAAAACGGATAATTTTAGCGAAATATTTATTTATATCTCTATTTACTCGTTTATTTTCCTCATTTTATAACAAAATTACCGAAAAAAGGGACGAAAACGGATAATTTTAGCGAAATTTCTATTTTTTCCCCAATTTACTCGTTTTTTTTCCGCATTTTATCACGAAGTTACCGAGAAAAGGGACGAAAACGGACAATTTTAGCGAAGTTTCTATTTTTTTTGTCAATTTACTCTTTTTTTTCCTCATTTTATGACGAAATTACCGAAAAAAGGGACGAAAAGGGATAATTTTATCGAAATTTCTATTTTTTTCCTCTAGTTACTCGTTTTTTTCCCTCATTTTATAACGAAATTACCGAAAAAAGGGACGAAAACGGATAATTTTAGCGAAATTACTATTTTTTTCCTGAATTTACTCGTTTTTTTCCTCATTTTATGACGAAATTACCAAAAAAGGGACGAAAACGGATAATTTTAACGAAATTTTTATTTTTTTCCTCAATTTACTCGTTCTTCTTCATCATTTTATCACGAAATTACCAAAAAAAAATAACTATAACGGATAATTTTATCGAAATTTTTATATTTTTCCTCTATTTACTCGTTTTTTTCCTCATTTCATGACGAAAGTACCGAAAAAAGGGACGAAAACGGATAATTTTAGCGAAATTTTTATTTTTTTCCTCAATTTACTCGTTTTTCTTCATCATTTTGTGACGAAATTACCGAAAAAAAGGGACGAAAACGATTAAATTTAGCGAAATTTTAATTTTTTTCCTCAATTTACTCGAGTTTCTTCATCAATTTATAAGGAAATTACCAAAAAAATGGACGAAAACGGATAATTTTTACGAAATTTCTATTTGTTTTCCTCTATTTACTCGATTTTTTTCCACATTTTATGACGAAATTACCGAAAAAAGGGACGAAAACGGATAATTTTAGCGAAATTTTTATTTTTTTCCTCAATTTACTCGTTTTTCTTTATCATTCTATTTTTAAATTACCGAAAAAAGGGACGAAAACGGATAATTTTAGCGAAATTTTTATTTTTTTCGTCAATTTACTCGTTATTCTTCATCATTTTATCACGAAATTACCGAAAAAAGGGACGATAACGGATAATTTTAGCGAAATTTCTATTTTTCTCTATTTACTCGTTTTTTTTCCTCATTTTATGACGAAATTACCAAAAAAAGGGAAGATAACAGATAATTTTAGCGAAATTTCTATTTTTCCTCTATTTACTCGTTATTTTTCCTCATTTTATGTCGAAATTACCGAAAAACGGGATCAAAACGGATAATTTTAGCGAAATATTTATTTTTTCCTCAATTTACTTGTTGTTTACCTCATTTTATGACGAAATTACCAAAAAAGGGACGAAAACGGATAATTTTAGCGAAATTTTTATTTTTTTCCTCAATTTACTCGTTCTTCTTCATCATTTTATCACGAAATTACCAAAAAAAATAACGATAACGGATAATTTTAGCGAAATTTCTATTTTTTCCTCTATTTACTCGTTTTTTTTCCTCATTTATGTCGAAATTACCGAAAAAAGGCACGAAAACGGATAATTTTAGGGAAATTTTTATTTTTTTCCTCAATTTACTCGTTTTTCTTCATCATTTTGTGACGAAATTACCGAAAAAAGGGACGAAAACGGATAAATTTAGCGAAATTTTTATTTTTTTCCTCAATTTACTCGATTTTCTTCATCAATTTATAAGGAAATTACCAAAAAAATGGACGAAAACGGATAATTTTTACGAAATTTCTATTTTTTTCCCCTATTTACTCGATTTTTTTCCACATTTTATGACGAAATTACCGAATAAAGGGACGAAAACGGATAATTTTAGCGAAATTTTTATTTTTCTCCTCAATTTACTATTTTTTCTTCATCATTTTATCATGAAAATACCGAAAAAAAGGACGAAAACGGATAATTTTAGCGAAATTTTTAATTTTTTCCTCTATTTACTCGTTTTTCTTCATCATTTTATGACGTAATTACCGAAAAAAGGGACGAAAACGGATAATTTTAGCGAAATTTTTATTTTTCTCCTCAATTTACACGTTTTTCATTATCATTCTATCATTAAATTACCGAAAAAAGGGACGAAAAAGGATAATTTTAAAGAAATTTCTATTTTTTTCCTCTAGTTACTCGATTTTTTTTCACATTTTATGACGAAATTACCGAATAAAGGGACGAAAACGGATAATTTTAGCGAAATTTTTATTTTTCTCCTCAATTTACTATTTTTTCTTCATCATTTTATCATGAAATTACCGAAAAAAAGGACGAAAACGGATAATTTTAGCGAAATTTTTAATTTTTTCCTCTATTTACTCGTTTTTCTTCATCATTTTATGACGTAATTACCGAAAAAAGGGATAAAAACGGATAAATTTAGCGAAATTTTTATTTATTCCTCTATTTACTCGTTTATTTCCTCATTTTTAAACAAAATTACCGAAAAAAGGGACGAAAACGGATAATTTTAGAGAAATTTCTATTTTTTCCCCAATTTAATCGTTTTTTTTCCGCATTTTATCACGAAGTTACCGAAAAAAGGGACGAAAACGGATATTTTTAGCGAAGTTTCTATTTTTTTCTTCAATTTACTCGTTTTTTTTTCCTCATTTTATGACGAAATTACCGAGAAAAGGGACGAAAAGGGATAATTTTAGCGAAATTTTTATTTTTTCCTCAATTTATTCGTTTTTTTCCGCATTTTATCAGGAAGTTACCGAAAAAAGGGACGAAAACGGATAATTTTAGCGAAATTTTTATTTTTTTCCTCAATTTACTCATTTTTTTCCTAATTTTATGATGAAATTACCGAAAAAAGCTACGAAAACGGATAATTTTAGCGAAATTTCTATTTTTTTCCTCAATTTACTCGTTTTATTTCATCATTTTATCACGATATTAACGGAAAAAGGGACGAAAACGGATAATTTTAGAGAAAATTTAATTTTTCCTCTATTAACTTGATTTTTTTCCTCATTTTATGACGTAATTACCGAAAAAAGGGATGAAAACGGATGATTATTGCGAAATTTTTATTTTTTTTTCTATTTACCCCGTTTTTTTCCTCATTTTATGGCGAAATTACCGAAAAAAGGGACGAAAACAGATAATTTTAGCGAAATATTTATTTTTTTCCTAAATTTACTCTTTTTTTTCCTCATTTTATCATGAAATTACCGAAAAAATGGACGAAAACGGATAATTTCAGCGAAATTTTCAATTTTTTCCTCTATTTACTCGATTATTTTCCTCATTTTATGACGTAATTACCGAAAAAAGGGATGAAAACGGATAATTTTAGCGAAATATTAATTTATTCCTCTATTTACTCGTTTATTTTCCTCATTTTATAACAAAATTACCGAAAAAAGGGACGAAAACGGATAATTTTAGCGAAATTTCTATTTTTTCCCCAATTTACTCGTTTTTTTTCCGCATTTTATCACGAAGTTACCGAAAAAAGGGACGAAAACGGATAATTTTAGCGAAGTTTCTATTTTTTTTTTCAATTTACTCTTTTTTTTCCTCATTTTATGACGAAATTACCGAAAAAAGGGACGAAAAGGGATAATTTTATCGAAATTTCTATTTTTTTCCTCTAGTTACTCGTTTTTTTCCCTCATTTTATAACGAAATTACCGAAAAAAGGGACGAAAACGGATAATTTTAGCGAAATTACTATTTTTTTCCTGAATTTACTCGTTTTTTTCCTCATTTTATCAGGAAGTTACCAAAAAAAGGGACGAAAACGGATAATTTTAGCGAAATTTTTATTTTTTTCCTCAATTTACTCATTTTTTTCCTCATTTTATGATGAAATTACCGAAAAAAGGGACGAAAACGGATAATTTTAGCGAAATTTTTATTTTGTTCCTCTATTTACTCGATTTTTTTCCACATTTTATGACGAAATTACCGAATAAAGGGACGAAAACGGATAATTTTAGCGAAATTTTTATTTTGTTCCTCAATTTACTCGTTTTTCTTTATCATTCTATTTTTAAATTACCGAAAAAAGGGACGAAAAGGGATAATTTTAAAGAAATTTCTATTTTTTTCCTGAATTAACTCGTTTTTTTCCTCATTTTATGACTAAATTACCAAAAAAGGGACGAAAACGGATAATTTTAGCGAAATTTTTATTTTTTTCGTCAATTTACTCGTTATTCTTCATCATTTTATCACGAAATTACCGAAAAAAGGGACGATAACGGATAATTTTAGCGAAATTTCTATTTTTTACTCTATTTACTCGTTTTTTTTCCTCATTTTATGTCGAAATTACCGAAAAAAGGGACGAAAACGGATAATTTTAGCGAAATTTCTATTTTTCTCTATTTACTCGTTTTTTTTCCTCATTTTATGACGAAATTACCAAAAAAGGGACGATAACAGATAATTTTAGCGAAATTTCTATTTTTCCTCTATTTACTCGTTATTTTTCCTCATTTTATGTCGAAATTACCGAAAAACGGGATCAAAACGGATAATTTTAGCGAAATATTTATTTTTTCCTCAATTTACTCGTTGTTTACCTCATTTTATGACGAAATTACCAAAAAAGGGACGAAAACGGATAATTTTAGCGAAATTTTTATTTTTTTCCTCAATTTACTCGTTCTTCTTCATCATTTTATCACGAAATTACCAAAAAAAAAATAACTATAACGGATAATTTTAGCGAAATTTCTATTTTTTCTTCTATTTACTCGTTTTTTTTTCTCATTTTATGTCGAAATTACCGAAAAAAGGCACGAAAACGGATAATTTTATCGAAATTTTTATATTTTTCCTCTATTTACTCGTTTTTTTCCTCATTTCATGACGAAAGTACCGAAAAAAGGGACGAAAACGGATAATTTTAGCGAAATTTCTATTTTTTCCTCAATTTGCTCATTTTTTTCCTCATTTTGTGTCGAAATTACCAAAAAAGGGACGAAAACGGATAATTTTAGCGAAATTTTTATTTTTTCCTATTTTTACTATTTTTTCTTCATCATTATATCATGAAATTACCGAAAAAATGGACGAAAACGGATAATTTCAGCGAAATTTTTAATTTTTTCCTCTATTTACGCGATTATTTTCCTCATTTTATGACGTAATTACCGAAAAAAGGGATGAAAACGGATAATTTTAGCGAAATATTTATTTTTTCCTAAATTTACTCTTTTTTTTCCTCATTTTATCATGAAATTACCGAAAAAATGGACGAAAACGGATAATTTCAGCGAAATTTTCAATTTTTTCCTCTATTTACTCGATTATTTTCCTCATTTTATGACGTAATTACCGAAAAAAGGGATGAAAACGGATAATTTTAGCGAAATATTTATTTATTCCTCTATTTACTCGTTTATTTTCCTCATTTTATAACAAAATTACCGAAAAAAGGGACGAAAACGGATAATTTTAGCAAAATTTCTATTTTTTCCCCAATTTACTCGTTTTTTTTCCGCATTTTATCACGAAGTAACCGAAAAAAGGGACGAAAACGGATAATTTTAGCGAAATTTTTATTTTTTTCCTCAATTTACTCATTTTTTTCCTCATTTTATGATGAAATTACCGAAAAAAGGGACGAAAACGGATAATTTTAGCGAAATTTCTATTTTTTTCCTCAATTTACTCCTTTTATTTCATCATTTTATCACGATATTACCGAAAAAAGGGACGAAAACGGATAATTTTAGAGAAAATTTAATTTTTCCTCTATTAACTTGATTTTTTTCCTCATTTTATGACGTAATTACCGAAAAAAGGGATGAAAACGGATGATTATTGCGAAATTATTATTTTTTTTTCTATTTACCCGTTTTTTTTCCTCATTTCATGACGAAAGTACCGAAAAAAGGGACGAAAACGGATAATTTTAGCGAAATTTCTATTTTTTCCTCAATTTGCTCATTTTTTTCCTCATTTTGTGTCGAAATTACCAAAAAAGGGACGAAAACGGTAAATTTTAGCGAAATTTTTATTTTTTCCTATTTTTACTATTTTTTCTTCATCATTATATCATGAAATTACCGAAAAAATGGACGAAAACGGATAATTTCAGCGAAATTTTTAATTTTTTCCTCTATTTACTCGATTATTTTCCTCATTTTATGACGTAATTACCGAAAAAAGGGATGAAAACGGATAATTTTAGCGAAATATTTATTTTTTCCTAAATTTACTCTTTTTTTTCCTCATTTTATCATGAAATTACCGAAAAAATGGACGAAAACGGATAATTTCAGCGAAATTTTCAATTTTTTCCTCTATTTACTCGATTATTTTCCTCATTTTATGACGTAATTACCGAAAAAAGGGATGAAAACGGATAATTTTAGCGAAATATTTATTTATTCCTCTATTTACTCGTTTATTTTCCTCATTTTATAACAAAATTACCGAAAAAAGGGACGAAAACGGATAATTTTAGCGAAATTTCTATTTTTTCCCCAATTTACTCGTTTTTTTTCCGCATTTTATCACGAAGTTACCGAAAAAAGGGACGAAAACGGATAATTTTAGCGAAGTTTCTATTTTTTTTTTCAATTTACTCTTTTTTTTCCTCATTTTATGACGAAATTACCGAAAAAAGGGACGAAAAGGGATAATTTTATCGAAATTTCTATTTTTTTCCTCTAGTTACTCGTTTTTTTCCCTCATTTTATAACGAAATTACCGAAAAAAGGGACGAAAACGGATAATTTTAGCGAAATTACTATTTTTTTCCTGAATTTACTCGTTTTTTTCCTCATTTTATCAGGAAGTTACCGAAAAAAAGGGCGAAAACGGATAATTTTAGCGAAATTTTTAATTTTTTCCTCTATTTACTCGTTTTTCTTCATCATTTTATGACGTAATTACCGAAAAAAGGGATAAAGCGGATAAATTTAGCGGAATTTTTATTTATTCCTCTATTTACTCGTTTATTTCCTCATTTTTAAACAAAATTACCGAAAAAAGGGACGAAAACGGATAATTTTAGAGAAATTTCTATTTTTTCCCCAATTTAATCGTTTTTTTTTCCGCATTTTATCACGAAGTTACCTAAAAAATGGACGAAAACGGATATTTTTAGCGAAGTTTCTATTTTTTTCTTCAATTCACTCGTTTTTTTTTCCTCATTTTATGACGAAATTACCGAGAAAAGGGACGAAAAGGGATAATTTTAGCGAAATTTTTATTTTTTCCTCAATTTATTCGTTTTTTTCCGCATTTTATCAGGAAGTTACCGAAAAAAGGGACGAAAACGGATAATTTTAGCGAAAGTTTTATTTTTTTCCTCAATTTACTAATTTATTTCCTCATTTTATGATGAAATTACCGAAAAAAGGGACGAAAACGGATAATTTTAGCGAAATTTCTATTTTTTTCCTCAATTTACTCGTTTTATTTCATCATTTTATCACGATATTACCGAAAAAAGGGACGAAAACGGATAATTTTAGAGAAAATTTAATTTTTCCTCTATTAACTTGATTTTTTTCCTCATTTTATGACGTAATTACCGAAAAAAGGGATGAAAACGGATGATTATTGCGAAATTTTTATTTTTTTTTCTATTTACCCGTTTTTTTTCCTCATTTTATGGCGAAATTACCGAAAAAAGGGACGAAAACGGATAATTTTAGCGAAATTTTTATTTTTTTCCTAAATTTACTCTTTTTTTTCCTCATTTTATGACGAAATTACCGAAAAAAGGGACGAAAACGGATAATTTTAGCGAAATTTCTATTTTTTCCTCAATTTGCTCATTTTTTTCCTCATTTTGTGTCGAAATTACCAAAAAAGGGACGAAAACGGATAATTTTAGCGAAATTTTTATTTTTTCCTATTTTTACTATTTTTTCTTCCTCATTATATCATGAAATTACCGAAAAAATGGACGAAAACGGATAATTTCAGCGAAATTTTCAATTTTTTCCTCTATTTACTCGATTATTTTCCTCATTTTATGACGTAATTACCGAAAAAAGGGATGAAAACGGATAATTTTAGCGAAATATTTATTTATTCCTCTATTTACTCGTTTATTTTCCTCATTTTATAACAAAATTACCGAAAAAAGGGACGAAAACGGATAATTTTATCGAAATTTCTATTTTTTCCCCAATTTACTCGTTTTTTTTCCGCATTTTATCACGAAGTTACCGAAAAAAGGGACGAAAACGGATAATTTTAGCGAAGTTTCTATTTTTTTTTTTTCAATTTACTCTTTTTTTTCCTCATTTTATGACGAAATTACCGAAAAAAGGGACGAAAAGGGATAATTTTATCGAAATTTCTATTTTTTTCCTCTAGTTACTCGTTTTTTTCGTTCATTTTATAACGAAATTACCGAAAAAAGGGACGAAAACGGATAATTTTAGCGAAATTACTATTTTTTTCCTGAATTTACTCGTTTTTTCCTCATTTTATCAGGAAGTTACCGAAAAAAGGGACGAAAACGGATAATTTTAGCGAAATTTTTATTTTTTTCCTCAATTTACTCATTTTTTTCCTCATTTTATGATGAAATTACCGAAAAAAGGGACGAAAACGGATAATTTTAGCGAAATTTCTATTTTTTTCCTCAATTTACTCCTTTTATTTCATCATTTTATCACGATATTACCGAAAAAAGGGACGAAAACGGATAATTTTAGAGAAAATTTAATTTTTCCTCTATTAACTTGATTTTTTTCCTCATTTTATGACGTAATTACCGAAAAAAGGGATGAAAACGGATGATTATTGCGAAATTTTTATTTTTTTTTCTATTTACCCGTTTTTTTTCCTCATTTTATGGCGAAATTACCGAAAAAAGGGACGAAAACGGATAATTTTAGCGAAATTTTTATTTTTTCCTATTTTTACTATTTTTTCTTCCTCATTATATCATGAAATTACCGAAAAAATGGACGAAAACGGATAATTTCAGCGAAATTTTCAATTTTTTCCTCTATTTACTCGATTATTTTCCTCATTTTATGACGTAATTACCGAAAAAAGGGATGAAAACGGATAATTTTAGCGAAATATTTATTTATATCTCTATTTACTCGTTTATTTTCCTCATTTTATAACAAAATTACCGAAAAAAGGGACGAAAACGGATAATTTTAGCGAAATTTCTATTTTTTCCCCAATTTACTCGTTTTTTTTCCGCATTTTATCACGAAGTTACCGAGAAAAGGGACGAAAACGGATAATTTTAGCGAAGTTTCTATTTTTTTTTTCAATTTACTCTTTTTTTTCCTCATTTTATGACGAAATTACCGAAAAAAGGGACGAAAAGGGATAATTTTATCGAAATTTCTATTTTTTTCCTCTAGTTACTCGTTTTTTTCCCTCATTTTATAACGAAATTACCGAAAAAAGGGACGAAAACGGATAATTTTAGCGAAATTACTATTTTTTTCCTGAATTTACTCGTTTTTTTCCTCATTTTATGACGAAATTACCAAAAAAGGGACGAAAACGGATAATTTTAGCGAAATTTTTATTTTTTTCCTCAATTTACTCGTTCTTCTTCATCATTTTATCACGAAATTACCAAAAAAAAATAACTATAACGGATAATTTTAGCGAAATTTCTATTTTTTCCTCTATTTACTCGTTTTTTTCCTCATTTTATGTCGAAATTACCGAAAAAAGGCACGAAAACGGATAATTTTATCGAAATTTTTATATTTTTCCTCTATTTACTCGTTTTTTTCCTCATTTCATGACGAAAGTACCGAAAAAAGGGACGAAAACGGATAATTTTAGCGAAATTTTTATTTTTTTCCTCAATTTACTCGTTTTTCTTCATCATTTTGTGACGAAATTACCGAAAAAAAGGGACGAAAACGATTAAATTTAGCGAAATTTTAATTTTTTTCCTCAATTTACTCGAGTTTCTTCATCAATTTATAAGGAAATTACCAAAAAAATGGACGAAAACGGATAATTTTTACGAAATTTCTATTTGTTTTCCTCTATTTACTCGATTTTTTTCCACATTTTATGACGAAATTACCGAATAAAGGGACGAAAACGGATAATTTTAGCGAAATTTTTATTTTTTTCCTCAATTTACTCGTTTTTCTTTATCATTCTATTTTTAAATTACCGAAAAAAGGGACGAAAACGGATAATTTTAGCGAAATTTTTATTTTTTTCGTCAATTTACTCGTTATTCTTCATCATTTTATCACGAAATTACCGAAAAAAGGGACGATAACGGATAATTTTAGCGAAATTTCTATTTTTCTCTATTTACTCGTTTTTTTTCCTCATTTTATGACGAAATTACCAAAAAAAGGGAAGAAAACAGATAATTTTAGCGAAATTTCTATTTTTCCTCTATTTACTCGTTATTTTTCCTCATTTTATGTCGAAATTACCGAAAAACGGGATCAAAACGGATAATTTTAGCGAAATATTTATTTTTTCCTCAATTTACTCGTTGTTTACCTCATTTTATGACGAAATTACCAAAAAAGGGACGAAAACGGATAATTTTAGCGAAATTTTTATTTTTTTCCTCAATTTACTCGTTCTTCTTCATCATTTTATCACGAAATTACCAAAAAAAATAACGATAACGGATAATTTTAGCGAAATTTCTATTTTTTCCTCTATTTACTCGTTTTTTTTCCTCATTTATGTCGAAATTACCGAAAAAAGGCACGAAAACGGATAATTTTATCGAAATTTTTATATTTTTCCTCTATTTACTCGTTTTTTTCCTCATTTCATGACGAAAGTACCGAAAAAAGGGACGAAAACGGATAATTTTAGGGAAATTTTTATTTTTTTCCTCAATTTACTCGTTTTTCTTCATCATTTTGTGACGAAATTACCGAAAAAAGGGACGAAAACGGATAAATTTAGCGAAATTTTTATTTTTTTCCTCAATTTACTCGATTTTCTTCATCAATTTATAAGGAAATTACCAAAAAAATGGACGAAAACGGATAATTTTTACGAAATTTCTATTTTTTTCCCCTATTTACTCGATTTTTTTCCACATTTTATGACGAAATTACCGAATAAAGGGACGAAAACGGATAATTTTAGCGAAATTTTTATTTTTTTCCTCAATTTACACGTTTTTCATTATCATTCTATCATTAAATTACCGAAAAAAGGGACGAAAAAGGATAATTTTAAAGAAATTTCTATTTTTTTCCTCTAGTTACTCGATTTTTTTTCACATTTTATGACGAAATTACCGAATAAAGGGACGAAAACGGATAATTTTAGCGAAATTTTTATTTTTCTCCTCAATTTACTATTTTTTCTTCATCATTTTATCATGAAATTACCGAAAAAAAGGACGAAAACGGATAATTTTAGCGAAATTTTTAATTTTTTCCTCTATTTACTCGTTTTTCTTCATCATTTTATGACGTAATTACCGAAAAAAGGGATAAAAACGGATAAATTTAGCGAAATTTTTATTTATTCCTCTATTTACTCGTTTATTTCCTCATTTTTAAACAAAATTACCGAAAAAAGGGACGAAAACGGATAATTTTAGAGAAATTTCTATTTTTTCCCCAATTTAATCGTTTTTTTTCCGCATTTTATCACGAAGTTACCGAAAAAAGGGACGAAAACGGATATTTTTAGCGAAGTTTCTATTTTTTTCTTCAATTTACTCGTTTTTTTTTCCTCATTTTATGACGAAATTACCGAGAAAAGGGACGAAATCGGATAATTTTAGCGAAATTTTTATTTTTTCCTCAATTTATTCGTTTTTTTTCCGCATTTTATCAGGAAGTTACCGAAAAAAGGGACGAAAACGGATAATTTTAGCGAAATTTTTATTTTTTTCCTCAATTTACTCATTTTTTTCCTAATTTTATGATGAAATTACCGAAAAAAGGGACGAAAACGGATAATTTTAGCGAAATTTCTATTTTTTTCCTCAATTTACTCGTTTTATTTCATCATTTTATCACGATATTACCGAAAAAAGGGACGAAAACGGATAATTTTAGAGAAAATTTAATTTTTCCTCTATTAACTTGATTTTTTTCCTCATTTTATGACGTAATTACCGAAAAAAGGGATGAAAACGGATGATTATTGCGAAATTTTTATTTTTTTTTCTATTTACCCGTTTTTTTTTCCTCATTTTATGGCGAAATTACCGAAAAAAGGGACGAAAACGGATAATTTTAGCGAAATTTTTATTTTTTTCCTAAATTTACTCTTTTTTTTCCTCATTTTATCATAAAATTACCGAAAAAATGGACGAAAACGGATAATTTCAGCGAAATTTTCAATTTTTTCCTCTATTTACTCGATTATTTTCCTCATTTTATGACGTAATTACCGAAAAAAGGGATGAAAACGGATAATTTTAGCGAAATATTTATTTATTCCTCTATTTACTCGTTTATTTTCCTCATTTTATAACAAAATTACCGAAAAAAGGGACGAAAACGGATAATTTTAGCGAAATTTTTATTTTGTTCCTCTATTTACTCGATTTTTTTCCACATTTTATGACGAAATTACCGAATAAAGGGACGAAAACGGATAATTTTAGCGAAATTTTTATTTTGTTCCTCAATTTACTCGTTTTTCTTTATCATTCTATTTTTAAATTACCGAAAAAAGGGACGAAAAGGGATAATTTTAAAGAAATTTCTATTTTTTCCCTGAATTAACTCGTTTTTTTCCTCATTTTATGACGAAATTACCAAAAAAGGGACGAAAACGGATAATTTTAGCGAAATTTTTATTTTTTTCGTCAATTTACTCGTTATTCTTCATCATTTTATCACGAAATTACCGAAAAAAGGGACGATAACGGATAATTTTAGCGAAATTTCTATTTTTTACTCTATTTACTCGTTTTTTTCCTCATTTTATGTCGAAATTACCGAAAAAAGGGACGAAAACGGATAATTTTAGCGAAATTTCTATTTTTCTCTATTTACTCGTTTTTTTTTCCTCATTTTATGACGAAATTACCAAAAAAGGGACGATAACAGATAATTTTAGCGAAATTTCTATTTTTCCTCTATTTACTCGTTATTTTTCCTCATTTTATGTCGAAATTACCGAAAAACGGGATCAAAACGGATAATTTTAGCGAAATATTTATTTTTTCCTCAATTTACTCGTTGTTTACCTCATTTTATGACGAAATTACCAAAAAAGGGACGAAAACGGATAATTTTAGCGAAATTTCTATTTGTTTTCCTCTATTTACTCGATTTTTTTCCACATTTTATGACGAAATTACCAAATAAAGGGACGAAAACGGATAATTTTAGCGAAATTTTTATTTTTTTCCTCAATTTACTCGTTTTTCTTTATCATTCTATTTTTAAATTACCGAAAAAAGGGACGAAAACGGATAATTTTAGCGAAATTTTTATTTTTTTCGTCAATTTACTCGTTATTCTTCATCATTTTATCACGAAATTACCGAAAAAAGGGACGATAACGGATAATTTTAGCGAAATTTCTATTTTTCTCTATTTACTCGTTTTTTTTTCCTCATTTTATGACGAAATTACCAAAAAAAGGGAAGATAACAGATAATTTTAGCGAAATTTCTATTTTTCCTCTATTTACTCGTTATTTTTCCTCATTTTATGTCGAAATTACCGAAAAACGGGATCAAAACGGATAATTTTAGCGAAATATTTATTTTTTCCTCAATTTACTCGTTGTTTACCTCATTTTATGACGAAATTACCAAAAAAGGGACGAAAACGGATAAATTTAGCGAAATTTTTATTTTTTTCCTCAATTTACTCGTTCTTCTTCATCATTTTATCACGAAATTACCAAAAAAAATAACGATAACGGATAATTTTAGCGAAATTTCTATTTTTTCCTCTATTTACTCGTTTTTTTTCCTCATTTATGTCGAAATTACCGAAAAAAGGCACGAAAACGGATAATTTTATCGAAATTTTTATATTTTTCCTCTATTTACTCGTTTTTTTCCTCATTTCATGACGAAAGTACCGAAAAAAGGGACGAAAACGGATAATTTTAGGGAAATTTTTATTTTTTTCCTCAATTTACTCGTTTTTCTTCATCATTTTGTGACGAAATTACCGAAAAAAGGGACGAAAACGGATAAATTTAGCGAAATTTTTATTTTTTTCCTCAATTTACTCGATTTTCTTCATCAATTTATAAGGAAATTACCAAAAAAATGGACGAAAACGGATAATTTTTACGAAATTTCTATTTTTTTTCCCCTATTTACTCGATTTTTTTCCACATTTTATGACGAAATTACCGAATAAAGGGACGAAAACGGATAATTTTAGCGAAATTTTTATTTTTTTCCTCAATTTACACGTTTTTCATTATCATTCTATCATTAAATTACCGAAAAAAGGGACGAAAAAGGATAATTTTAAAGAAATTTCTATTTTTTTCCTCTAGTTACTCGATTTTTTTTCACATTTTATGACGAAATTACCGAATAAAGGGACGAAAACGGATAATTTTAGCGAAATTTTTATTTTTCTCCTCAATTTACTATTTTTTCTTCATCATTTTATCATGAAATTACCGAAAAAAAGGACGAAAACGGATAATTTTAGCGAAATTTTTAATTTTTTCCTCTATTTACTCGTTTTTCTTCATCATTTTATGACGTAATTACCGAAAAAAGGGATAAAAACGGATAAATTTAGCGAAATTTTTATTTATTCCTCTATTTACTCGTTTATTTCCTCATTTTTAAACAAAATTACCGAAAAAAGGGACGAAAGCGGATAATTTTAGAGAAATTTCTATTTTTTCCCCAATTTAATCGTTTTTTTTCCGCATTTTATCACGAAGTTACCGAAAAAAGGGACGAAAACGGATATTTTTAGCGAAGTTTCTATTTTTTTCTTCAATTTACTCGTTTTTTTTTCCTCATTTTATGACGAAATTACCGAGAAAAGGGACGAAATCGGATAATTTTAGCGAAATTTTTATTTTTTCCTCAATTTATTCGTTTTTTTCCGCATTTTATCAGGTAGTTACCGAAAAAAGGGACGAAAACGGATAATTTTAGCGAAATTTTTATTTTTTTCCTCAATTTACTCATTTTTTTCCTAATTTTATGATGAAATTACCGAAAAAAGGGACGAAAACGGATAATTTTAGCGAAATTTCTATTTTTTTCCTCAATTTACTCGTTTTATTTCATCATTTTATCACGATATTACCGAAAAAAGGGACGAAAACGGATAATTTTAGAGAAAATTTAATTTTTCCTCTATTAACTTGATTTTTTTCCTCATTTTATGACGTAATTACCGAAAAAAGGGATGAAAACGGATGATTATTGCGAAATTTTTATTTTTTTTCTATTTATCCGTTTTTTTTCCTCATTTTATGGCGAAATTACCGAAAAAAGGGACGAAAACGGATAATTTTAGCGAAATTTTTATTTTTTTCCTAAATTTACTCTTTTTTTTCCTCATTTTATCATAAAATTACCGAAAAAATGGACGAAAACGGATAATTTCAGCGAAATTTTCAATTTTTTCCTCTATTTACTCGATTATTTTCCTCATTTTATGACGTAATTACCGAAAAAAGGGATGAAAACGGATAATTTTAGCGAAATATTTATTTATTCCTCTATTTACTCGTTTATTTTCCTCATTTTATAACAAAATTACCGAAAAAAGGGACGAAAACGGATAATTTTAGCGAAATTTCTATTTTTTCCCCAATTTACTCGTTTTTTTTCCGCATTTTATCACGAAGTTACCGAAAAAAGGGACGAAAACGGATAATTTTAGCGAAGTTTCTATTTTTTTTTTCAATTTACTCTTTTTTTTCCTCATTTTATGACGAAATTACCGAAAAAAGGGACGAAAAGGGATAATTTTATCGAAATTTCTATTTTTTTCCTCTAGTTACTCGTTTTTTTCCCTCATTTTATAACGAAATTACCGAAAAAAGGGACGAAAACGGATAATTTTTGCGAAATTACTATTTTTTTCCTGAATTTACTCGTTTTTTTCCTCATTTTATCAGGAATTTACCGAAAAAAGGGACGAAAACGGATAATTTTAGCGAAATTTTTATTTTTTTCCTCAATTTACTCATTTTTTTCCTCATTTTATGATGAAATTACCGAAAAAAGGGACGAAAACGGATAATTTTAGCGAAATTTTTATTTTGTTCCTCTATTTACTCGATTTTTTTCCACATTTTATGACGAAATTACCGAATAAAGGGACGAAAACGGATAATTTTAGCGAAATTTTTATTTTGTTCCTCAATTTACTCGTTTTTCTTTATCATTCTATTTTTAAATTACCGAAAAAAGGGACGAAAAGGGATAATTTTAAAGAAATTTCTATTTTTTTCCTGAATTAACTCGTTTTTTTCCTCATTTTATGACGAAATTACCAAAAAAGGGACGAAAACGGATAATTTTAGCGAAATTTTTATTTTTTTCGTCAATTTACTCGTTATTCTTCATCATTTTATCACGAAATTACCGAAAAAAGGGACGATAACGGATAATTTTAGCGAAATTTCTATTTTTTACTCTATTTACTCGTTTTTTTTCCTCATTTTATGTCGAAATTACCGAAAAAAGGGACGAAAACGGATAATTTTAGCGAAATTTCTATTTTTCTCTATTTACTCGTTTTTTTTCCTCATTCTATGACGAAATTACCAAAAAAGGGACGATAACAGATAATTTTAGCGAAATTTCTATTTTTCCTCTATTTACTCGTTATTTTTCCTCATTTTATGTCGTAATTACCGAAAAACGGGATCAAAACGGATAATTTTAGCGAAATATTTATTTTTTCCTCAATTTACTCGTTGTTTACCTCATTTTATGACGAAATTACCAAAAAAGGGACGAAAACGGATAATTTTAGCGAAATTTTTATTTTTTTCCTCAATTTACTCGTTCTTCTTCATCATTTTATCACGAAATTACCAAAAAAAAAATAACTATAACGGATAATTTTAGCGAAATTTCTATTTTTTCTTCTATTTACTCGTTTTTTTTTCTCATTTTATGTCGAAATTACCGAAAAAAGGCACGAAAACGGATAATTTTATCGAAATTTTTATATTTTTCCTCTATTTACTCGTTTTTTTCCTCATTTCATGACGAAAGTACCGAAAAAAGGGACGAAAACGGATAATTTTAGCGAAATTTCTATTTTTTCCTCAATTTGCTCATTTTTTTCCTCATTTTGTGTCGAAATTACCAAAAAAGGGACGAAAACGGATAATTTTAGCGAAATTTTTATTTTTTCCTATTTTTACTATTTTTTCTTCATCATTATATCATGAAATTACCGAAAAAATGGACGAAAACGGATAATTTCAGCGAAATTTTTAATTTTTTCCTCTATTTACTCGATTATTTTCCTCATTTTATGACGTAATTACCGAAAAAAGGGATGAAAACGGATAATTTTAGCGAAATATTTATTTTTTCCTAAATTTACTCTTTTTTTTCCTCATTTTATCATGAAATTACCGAAAAAATGGACGAAAACGGATAATTTCAGCGAAATTTTCAATTTTTTCCTCTATTTACTCGATTATTTTCCTCATTTTATGACGTAATTACCGAAAAAAGGGATGAAAACGGATAATTTTAGCGAAATATTTATTTATTCCTCTATTTACTCGTTTATTTTCCTCATTTTATAACAAAATTACCGAAAAAAGGGACGAAAACGGATAATTTTAGCGAAATTTCTATTTTTTCCCCAATTTACTCGTTTTTTTTCCGCATTTTATCACGAAGTTACCGAAAAAAGGGACGAAAACGGATAATTTTAGCGAAGTTTCTATTTTTTTTTCAATTTACTCTTTTTTTTCCTCATTTTATGACGAAATTACCGAAAAAAGGGACGAAAAGGGATAATTTTATCGAAATTTCTATTTTATTCCTCTAGTTACTCGTTTTTTTCCCTCATTTTACAACGAAATTACCGAAAAAAGGGACGAAAACGGATAATTTTAGCGAAATTACTATTTTTTTCCTGAATTTACTCGTTTTTTTCCTCATTTTATCAGGAAGTTACCGAAAAAAGGGACGAAAACGGATAATTTTAGCGAAATTTTTATTTATTTCCTCAATTTACTCATTTTTTTCCTCATTTTATGATGAAATTACCGAAAAAAGGGACGAAAACGGATAATTTTAGCGAAATTTCTATTTTTTTCCTCAATTTACTCCTTTTATTTCATCATTTTATCACGATATTACCGAAAAAAGGGACGAAAACGGATAATTTTAGAGAAAATTTAATTTTTCCTCTATTAACTTGATTTTTTTCCTCATTTTATGACGTAATTACCGAAAAAAGGGATGAAAACGGATGATTATTGCGAAATTTTTATTTTTTTTTCTATTTACCCGTTTTTTTTCCTCATTTCATGACGAAAGTACCGAAAAAAGGGACGAAAACGGATAATTTTAGCGAAATTTCTATTTTTTCCTCAATTTGCTCATTTTTTTCCTCATTTTGTGTCGAAATTACCAAAAAAGGGACGAAAACGGATAATTTTAGCGAAATTTTTATTTTTTCCTATTTTTACTATTTTTTCTTCATCATTATATCATGAAATTACCGAAAAAATGGACGAAAACGGATAATTTCAGCGAAATTTTTAATTTTTTCCTCTATTTACTCGATTATTTTCCTCATTTTATGAAGTAATTACCGAAAAAAGGGATGAAAACGGATAATTTTAGCGAAATATTTATTTTTTCCTAAATTTACTCTTTTTTTTCCTCATTTTATCATGAAATTACCGAAAAAATGGACGAAAACGGATAATTTCAGCGAAATTTTCAATTTTTTCCTCTATTTACTCGATTATTTTCCTCATTTTATGACGTAATTACCGAAAAAAGGGATGAAAACGGATAATTTTAGCGAAATATTTATTTATTCCTCTATTTACTCGTTTATTTTCCTCATTTTATAACAAGATTACCGAAAAAAGGGACGAAAACGGATAATTTTAGCGAAATTTCTATTTTTTCCCCAATTTACTCGTTTTTTTTCCGCATTTTATCACGAAGTTACCGAAAAAAGGGACGAAAACGGATAATTTTAGCGAAGTTTCTATTTTTTTTTTCAATTTACTCTTTTTTTTCCTCATTTTATGACGAAATTACCGAAAAAAGGGACGAAAAGGGATAATTTTATCGAAATTTCTATTTTTTTTCCTCTAGTTACTCGTTTTTTTCCCTCATTTTATAACGAAATTACCGAAAAAAGGGACGAAAACGGATAATTTTAGCGAAATT
Source organism: Sympetrum striolatum (assembly GCA_947579665.1). Taxonomy (NCBI): domain Eukaryota; kingdom Metazoa; phylum Arthropoda; class Insecta; order Odonata; family Libellulidae; genus Sympetrum; species Sympetrum striolatum. The sequence continues at coordinate 178,089 of CANPUZ010000078.1, forward strand.
ACTATTTTTTTCCTGAATTTCCCCTTTTTTTTTCTTCATTTTATCAGGAAGTTACCGAAAAAAGGGACGAAAACGGATAATTTTAGCGAAATTTTTATTTTTTTCCTCAATTTACTCATTTTTTTCCTCATTTTATGATGAAATTACCGAAAAAAGGGACGAAAACGGATAATTTTAGCGAAATTTCTATTTTTTTCCTCAATTTACTCCTTTTATTTCATCATTTTATCACGATATTACCGAAAAAAGGGACGAAAACGGATAATTTTAGAGAAAATTTAATTTTTCCTCTATTAACTTGATTTTTTTCCTCATTTTATGACGTAATTACTAAAAAAAAGGGATGAAAACGGATGATTATTGCGAAATTTTTATTTTTTTTTCTATTTACCCGTTTTTTTTCCTCATTTTATGGCGAAATTACCGAAAAAAGGGACGAAAACGGATAATTTTAGCGAAATTTTTATTTTTTTCCTAAATTTACTCTTTTTTTTCCTCATTTTATGACGAAATTACCGAAAAAAGGGACGAAAACGGATAATTTTAGCGAAATTTCTATTTTTTCCTCAATTTGCTCATTTTTTTCCTCATTTTGTGTCGAAATTACCAAAAAAGGGACGAAAACGGATAATTTTAGCGAAATTTTTATTTTTTCCTATTTTTACTATTTTTTCTTCCTCATTTTATCATGAAATTACCGAAAAAATGGACGAAAACGGATAATTTCAGCGAAATTTTCAATTTTTTCCTCTATTTACTCGATTATTTTCCTCATTTTATGACGTAATTACCGAAAAAAGGGATGAAAACGGATAATTTTAGCGAAATATTTATTTATTCCTCTATTTACTCGTTTATTTTCCTCATTTTATAACAAAATTACCGAAAAAAGGGACGAAAACGGATAATTTTAGCGAAATTTCTATTTTTTCCCCAATTTACTCGTTTTTTTTCCGCATTTTATCACGAAGTTACCGAAAAAAGGGACGAAAACGGATAATTTTAGCGAAGTTTCTATTTTTTTTTTCAATTTACTCTTTTTTTTCCTCATTTTATGACGAAATTACCGAAAAAAGGGACGAAAAGGGATAATTTTATCGAAATTTCTATTTTTTTCCTCTAGTTACTCGTTTTTTTCCCTCATTTTATAACGAAATTACCGAAAAAAGGGACGAAAACGGATAATTTTAGCGAAATTACTATTTTTTTCCTGAATTTACTCGTTTTTTTCCTCATTTTATGACGAAATTACCAAAAAAGGGACGAAAACGGATAATTTTAGCGAAATTTTTATTTTTTTCCTCAATTTACTCGTTATTCTTCATCATTTTATCACGAAATTACCGAAAAAAGGGACGATAACGGATAATTTTAGCGAAATTTCTATTTTTTACTCTATTTACTCGTGTGGAAATCCATAACAGAGGATGTTAAGAATAAGGTTTAACAAATACTTTTTTCCACAGATTTAATTTCCACAGATTCTATTTACTCGTTTTTTTTCCTCATTTTATGTCGAAATTACCGAAAAAAGGGACGAAAACGGATAATTCTAGCGAAATTTCAATTTTTTCCTCAATTTACTCGTATTTTTTTCCTCTTTTATCACGCAATTACCGAAAAAGGGACGAAAACGGATAATTTTAGCGAAATTTCTATTTTTTTTTCCTTATTTTATGACGAAATTACCGAAAAAAGGGAGGAAAACGTATAATTTTAGCGAAATTTCTATTTTTTCCTCTATTTACTCGTTTTTTTTTCCTCATTTTATGACTAAATTACCGAAAAAAGGGAGGAAAACGGATAATTTTTGCGAAATTTCTATTTTTTTCCTGTATTTACTCGTTTTTTTTTCATCATTTTATGACGAAATTACCGAAAAAAGGGACGAAAACGGATAATTTTAGCAAAATTTTTAATTTTTTCCTGTATTTACTCGATTATTTTCCTCATTTTATGACGTAATTACCGAAAAACGGGATGACAACGGATAATTTTAGCGAAATATTTATTTATTCCATTATTTACTCGTTTATTTTCCTCATTTTATAACAAAATTACCGAAAAAAGGGACGAAAACGGATAATTTTAGCGAAATTTCTATTTTTTCCCAGATTTACTCGTTTTTTTTCCGCATTTTTTCACGAAGTTACCGAAAAAAGTGACGAAAACGGATAATTTTAGCGAATTTTCTATTTTTTTCCTAAATTTACTCTTTTTTTTCCTCATTTTATGACGAAATTACCGAAAAAAGGGACGAAAACGGATAATTTTAGCGAAATTTCTATTTTTTCCTCAATTTGCTCATTTTTTTCCTCATTTTGTGTCGAAATTACCAAAAAAGGGACGAAAACGGATAATTTTAGCGAAATTTTTATTTTTTCCTATTTTTACTATTTTTTCTTCCTCATTTTATCATGAAATTACCGAAAAAATGGACGAAAACGGATAATTTCAGCGAAATTTTCAATTTTTTCCTCTATTTACTCGATTATTTTCCTCATTTTATGACGTAATTACCGAAAAAAGGGATGAAAACGGATAATTTTAGCGAAATATTTATTTATTCCTCTATTTACTCGTTTATTTTCCTCATTTTATAACAAAATTACCGAAAAAAGGGACGAAAACGGATAATTTTAGCGAAATTTCTATTTTTTCCCCAATTTACTCGTTTTTTTTCCGCATTTTATCACGAAGTTACCTAAAAAAGGGACGAAAACGGATAATTTTAGCGAAGTTTCTATTTTTTTTTTCAATTTACTCTTTTTTTTCCTCATTTTATGACGAAATTACCGAAAAAAGGGACGAAAAGGGATAATTTTATCGAAATTTCTATTTTTTTCCTCTAGTTACTCGTTTTTTTCCCTCATTTTATAAAGAAATTACCGAAAAAAGGGACGAAAACGGATAATTTTAGCGAAATTACTATTTTTTTCCTGAATTTACTCGTTTTTTTCCTCATTTTATGACGAAATTACCAAAAAAGGGACGAAAACGGATAATTTTAGCGAAATTTTTATTTTTTTCCTCAATTTACTCGATTATTTTCCTCATTTTATGACGTAATTACCGAAAAAAGGGATGAAAACGGATAATTTTAGCGAAATATTTATTTATTCCTCTATTTACTCGTTTATTTTCCTCATTTTATAACAAAATTACCGAAAAAAGGGACGAAAACGGATAATTTTAGCGAAATTTCTATTTTTTCCCCAATTTACTCGTTTTTTTTCCGCATTTTATCACGAAGTTACCGAAAAAAGGGACGAAAACGGATAATTTTAGCGAAGTTTCTATTTTTTTTTTCAATTTACTCTTTTTTTTCCTCATTTTATGACGAAATTACCGAAAAAAGGGACGAAAAGGGATAATTTTATCGAAATTTCTATTTTTTTCCTCTAGTTACTCGTTTTTTTCCCTCATTTTATAACGAAATTACCGAAAAAAGGGACGAAAACGGATAATTTTAGCGAAATTACTATTTTTTTCCTGAATTTACTCGTTTTTTTCCTCATTTTATGACGAAATTACCAAAAAAAGGGACGAAAACGGATAATTTTAGCGAAATTTTTATTTTTTTCCTCAATTTACTCGTTATTCTTCATCATTTTATCACGAAATTACCGAAAAAAGGGACGATAACGGATAATTTTAGCGAAATTTCTATTTTTTACTCTATTTACTCGTGTGGAAATCCATAACAGAGGATGTTAAGAATAAGGTTTAACAAATACTTTTTTCCACAGATTTAATTTCCACAGATTCTATTTACTCGTTTTTTTTCCTCATTTTATGTCGAAATTACCGAAAAAAGGGACGAAAACGGATAATTCTAGCGAAATTTCAATTTTTTCCTCAATTTACTCGTTTTTTTTTCCTCTTTTATCACGCAATTACCGAAAAAGGGACGAAAACGGATAATTTTAGCGAAATTTCTATTTTTTTTCCTTATTTTATGACGAAATTACCGAAAAAAGGGAGGAAAACGTATAATTTTAGCGAAATTTCTATTTTTTCCTCTATTTACTCGTTTTTTTTTCCTCATTTTATGACTAAATTACCGAAAAAAGGGAGGAAAACGGATAATTTTTGCGAAATTTCTATTTTTTTCCTGTATTTACTCGTTTTTTTTTCATCATTTTATGACGAAATTACCGAAAAAAGGGACGAAAACGGATAATTTTAGCAAAATTTTTAATTTTTTCCTGTATTTACTCGATTATTTTCCTCATTTTATGACGTAATTACCGAAAAACGGGATGACAACGGATAATTTTAGCGAAATATTTATTTATTCCATTATTTACTCGTTTATTTTCCTCATTTTATAACAAAATTACCGAAAAAAGGGACGAAAACGGATAATTTTAGCGAAATTTCTATTTTTTTCCTCAATTTACTCCTTTTATTTCATCATTTTATCACGATATTACCGAAAAAAGGGACGAAAACGGATAATTTTAGAGAAAATTTAATTTTTCCTCTATTAACTTGATTTTTTTCCTCATTTTATGACGTAATTACTAAAAAAAAGGGATGAAAACGGATGATTATTGCGAAATTTTTATTTTTTTTTCTATTTACCCGTTTTTTTTCCTCATTTTATGGCGAAATTACCGAAAAAAGGGACGAAAACGGATAATTTTAGCGAAATTTTTATTTTTTTCCTAAATTTACTCTTTTTTTTCCTCATTTTATGACGAAATTACCGAAAAAAGGGACGAAAACGGATAATTTTAGCGAAATTTCTATTTTTTCCTCAATTTGCTCATTTTTTTCCTCATTTTGTGTCGAAATTACCAAAAAAGGGACGAAAACGGATAATTTTAGCGAAATTTTTATTTTTTCCTATTTTTACTATTTTTTCTTCCTCATTTTATCATGAAATTACCGAAAAAATGGACGAAAACGGATAATTTCAGCGAAATTTTCAATTTTTTCCTCTATTTACTCGATTATTTTCCTCATTTTATGACGTAATTACCGAAAAAAGGGATGAAAACGGATAATTTTAGCGAAATATTTATTTATTCCTCTATTTACTCGTTTATTTTCCTCATTTTATAACAAAATTACCGAAAAAAGGGACGAAAACGGATAATTTTAGCGAAATTTCTATTTTTTCCCCAATTTACTCGTTTTTTTTCCGCATTTTATCACGAAGTTACCGAAAAAAGGGACGAAAACGGATAATTTTAGCGAAGTTTCTATTTTTTTTTTCAATTTACTCTTTTTTTTCCTCATTTTATGACGAAATTACCGAAAAAAGGGACGAAAAGGGATAATTTTATCGAAATTTCTATTTTTTTCCTCTAGTTACTCGTTTTTTTCCCTCATTTTATAACGAAATTACCGAAAAAAGGGACGAAAACGGATAATTTTAGCGAAATTACTATTTTTTTCCTGAATTTACTCGTTTTTTTCCTCATTTTATGACGAAATTACCAAAAAAGGGACGAAAACGGATAATTTTAGCGAAATTTTTATTTTTTTCCTCAATTTACTCGTTATTCTTCATCATTTTATCACGAAATTACCGAAAAAAGGGACGATAACGGATAATTTTAGCGAAATTTCTATTTTTTACTCTATTTACTCGTGTGGAAATCCATAACAGAGGATGTTAAGAATAAGGTTTAACAAATACTTTTTTCCACAGATTTAATTTCCACAGATTCTATTTACTCGTTTTTTTTCCTCATTTTATGTCGAAATTACCGAAAAAAGGGACGAAAACGGATAATTCTAGCGAAATTTCAATTTTTTCCTCAATTTACTCGTTTTTTTTTCCTCTTTTATCACGCAATTACCGAAAAAGGGACGAAAACGGATAATTTTAGCGAAATTTCTATTTTTTTTTCCTTATTTTATGACGAAATTACCGAAAAAAGGGAGGAAAACGTATAATTTTAGCGAAATTTCTATTTTTTCCTCTATTTACTCGTTTTTTTTTCCTCATTTTATGACTAAATTACCGAAAAAAGGGAGGAAAACGGATAATTTTTGCGAAATTTCTATTTTTTTCCTGTATTTACTCGTTTTTTTTTCATCATTTTATGACGAAATTACCGAAAAAAGGGACGAAAACGGATAATTTTAGCAAAATTTTTAATTTTTTCCTGTATTTACTCGATTATTTTCCTCATTTTATGACGTAATTACCGAAAAACGGGATGACAACGGATAATTTTAGCGAAATATTTATTTATTCCATTATTTACTCGTTTATTTTCCTCATTTTATAACAAAATTACCGAAAAAAGGGACGAAAACGGATAATTTTAGCGAAATTTCTATTTTTTCCCAGATTTACTCGTTTTTTTTCCGCATTTTTTCACGAAGTTACCGAAAAAAGTGACGAAAACGGATAATTTTAGCGAATTTTCTATTTTTTTCCTAAATTTACTCTTTTTTTTCCTCATTTTATGACGAAATTACCGAAAAAAGGGACGAAAACGGATAATTTTAGCGAAATTTCTATTTTTTCCTCAATTTGCTCATTTTTTTCCTCATTTTGTGTCGAAATTACCAAAAAAGGGACGAAAACGGATAATTTTAGCGAAATTTTTATTTTTTCCTATTTTTACTATTTTTTCTTCCTCATTTTATCATGAAATTACCGAAAAAATGGACGAAAACGGATAATTTCAGCGAAATTTTCAATTTTTTCCTCTATTTACTCGATTATTTTCCTCATTTTATGACGTAATTACCGAAAAAAGGGATGAAAACGGATAATTTTAGCGAAATATTTATTTATTCCTCTATTTACTCGTTTATTTTCCTCATTTTATAACAAAATTACCGAAAAAAGGGACGAAAACGGATAATTTTAGCGAAATTTCTATTTTTTCCCCAATTTACTCGTTTTTTTTCCGCATTTTATCACGAAGTTACCGAAAAAAGGGACGAAAACGGATAATTTTAGCGAAGTTTCTATTTTTTTTTTCAATTTACTCTTTTTTTTCCTCATTTTATGACGAAATTACCGAAAAAAGGGACGAAAAGGGATAATTTTATCGAAATTTCTATTTTTTTCCTCTAGTTACTCGTTTTTTTCCCTCATTTTATAAAGAAATTACCGAAAAAAGGGACGAAAACGGATAATTTTAGCGAAATTACTATTTTTTTCCTGAATTTACTCGTTTTTTTCCTCATTTTATGACGAAATTACCAAAAAAGGGACGAAAACGGATAATTTTAGCGAAATTTTTATTTTTTTCCTCAATTTACTCGATTATTTTCCTCATTTTATGACGTAATTACCGAAAAAAGGGATGAAAACGGATAATTTTAGCGAAATATTTATTTATTCCTCTATTTACTCGTTTATTTTCCTCATTTTATAACAAAATTACCGAAAAAAGGGACGAAAACGGATAATTTTAGCGAAATTTCTATTTTTTCCCCAATTTACTCGTTTTTTTTCCGCATTTTATCACGAAGTTACCGAAAAAAGGGACGAAAACGGATAATTTTAGCGAAGTTTCTATTTTTTTTTTCAATTTACTCTTTTTTTTCCTCATTTTATGACGAAATTACCGAAAAAAGGGACGAAAAGGGATAATTTTATCGAAATTTCTATTTTTTTCCTCTAGTTACTCGTTTTTTTCCCTCATTTTATAACGAAATTACCGAAAAAAGGGACGAAAACGGATAATTTTAGCGAAATTACTATTTTTTTCCTGAATTTACTCGTTTTTTTCCTCATTTTATGACGAAATTACCAAAAAAAGGGACGAAAACGGATAATTTTAGCGAAATTTTTATTTTTTTCCTCAATTTACTCGTTATTCTTCATCATTTTATCACGAAATTACCGAAAAAAGGGACGATAACGGATAATTTTAGCGAAATTTCTATTTTTTACTCTATTTACTCGTGTGGAAATCCATAACAGAGGATGTTAAGAATAAGGTTTAACAAATACTTTTTTCCACAGATTTAATTTCCACAGATTCTATTTACTCGTTTTTTTTCCTCATTTTATGTCGAAATTACCGAAAAAAGGGACGAAAACGGATAATTCTAGCGAAATTTCAATTTTTTCCTCAATTTACTCGTTTTTTTTTCCTCTTTTATCACGCAATTACCGAAAAAGGGACGAAAACGGATAATTTTAGCGAAATTTCTATTTTTTTTTCCTTATTTTATGACGAAATTACCGAAAAAAGGGAGGAAAACGTATAATTTTAGCGAAATTTCTATTTTTTCCTCTATTTACTCGTTTTTTTTTCCTCATTTTATGACTAAATTACCGAAAAAAGGGAGGAAAACGGATAATTTTTGCGAAATTTCTATTTTTTTCCTGTATTTACTCGTTTTTTTTTCATCATTTTATGACGAAATTACCGAAAAAAGGGACGAAAACGGATAATTTTAGCAAAATTTTTAATTTTTTCCTGTATTAACTCGATTATTTTCCTCATTTTATGACGTAATTACCGAAAAACGGGATGACAACGGATAATTTTAGCGAAATATTTATTTATTCCATTATTTACTCGTTTATTTTCCTCATTTTATAACAAAATTACCGAAAAAAGGGACGAAAACGGATAATTTTAGCGAAATTTCTATTTTTTCCCAGATTTACTCGTTTTTTTTCCGCATTTTTTCACGAAGTTACCGAAAAAAGTGACGAAAACGGATAATTTTAGCGAATTTTCTATTTTTTTCCTAAATTTACTCTTTTTTTTCCTCATTTTATGACGAAATTACCGAAAAAAGGGACGAAAACGGATAATTTTAGCGAAATTTCTATTTTTTCCTCAATTTGCTCATTTTTTTCCTCATTTTGTGTCGAAATTACCAAAAAAGGGACGAAAACGGATAATTTTAGCGAAATTTTTATTTTTTCCTATTTTTACTATTTTTTCTTCCTCATTTTATCATGAAATTACCGAAAAAATGGACGAAAACGGATAATTTCAGCGAAATTTTCAATTTTTTCCTCTATTTACTCGATTATTTTCCTCATTTTATGACGTAATTACCGAAAAAAGGGATGAAAACGGATAATTTTAGCGAAATATTTATTTATTCCTCTATTTACTCGTTTATTTTCCTCATTTTATAACAAAATTACCGAAAAAAGGGACGAAAACGGATAATTTTAGCGAAATTTCTATTTTTTCCCCAATTTACTCGTTTTTTTTCCGCATTTTATCACGAAGTTACCTAAAAAAGGGACGAAAACGGATAATTTTAGCGAAGTTTCTATTTTTTTTTTCAATTTACTCTTTTTTTTCCTCATTTTATGACGAAATTACCGAAAAAAGGGACGAAAAGGGATAATTTTATCGAAATTTCTATTTTTTTCCTCTAGTTACTCGTTTTTTTCCCTCATTTTATAAAGAAATTACCGAAAAAAGGGACGAAAACGGATAATTTTAGCGAAATTACTATTTTTTTCCTGAATTTACTCGTTTTTTTCCTCATTTTATGACGAAATTACCAAAAAAGGGACGAAAACGGATAATTTTAGCGAAATTTTTATTTTTTTCCTCAATTTACTCGTTATTCTTCATCATTTTATCACGAAATTACCGAAAAAAGGGACGATAACGGATAATTTTAGCGAAATTTCTATTTTTTACTCTATTTACTCGTTTTTTTTCCTCATTTTATGTCGAAATTACCGAAAAAAGGGACGAAAACGGATAATTCTAGCGAAATTTCAATTTTTTCCTCAATTTACTCGTTTTTTTTTCCTCTTTTATCACGCAATTACCGAAAAAGGGACGAAAACGGATAATTTTAGCGAAATTTCTATTTTTTTTCCTTATTTTATGACGAAATTACCGAAAAAAGGGAGGAAAACGTATAATTTTAGCGAAATTTCTATTTTTTCCTCTACTTACTCGTTTTTTTTTTTCCTCATTTTATGACTAAATTACCGAAAAAAGGGAGGAAAACGGATAATTTTTGCGAAATTTCTATTTTTTTCCTCTATTTACTCGTTTTTTTTCATCATTTTATGACGAAATTACCGAAAAAAGGGACGAAAACGGATAATTTTAGCAAAATTTTTAATTTTTTCCTCTATTTACTCGATTATTTTCCTCATTTTATGACGTAATTACCGAAAAACGGGATGAAAACAGATAATTTTAGCGAAATATTCATTTATTCCATTATTTACTCGTTTATTTTCCTCATTTTATAACAAAATTACCGAAAAAAGGGACGAAAACGGATAATTTTAGCGAAATTTCTATTTTTTCCCAGATTTACTCGTTTTTTTTCCGCATTTTTTCACGAAGTTACCGAAAAAAGTGACGAAAACGGATAATTTTAGCGAATTTTCTATTTTTTTCTTCAATTTACTCTTTTTTATCCTTATTTTATGACGAAATTACCGAAAAAAGGGACGAAAAGGGATAATTTTAGCGAAATTTCTATTTTTTCCTCTAGTTACTCGTTTTTTTTCCTCATTTTATGACGAAATTACCGAAAAAAGGGACGAAAACGGATAATTTTAGCGAAATTACTATTTTTTTCCTCAATTTACTCGTTGTTTACCTCATTTTATGACGAAATTACCAAAAAAGGGACGAAAACGGATAATTTTAGCGAAATTTTTATTTTTTTCCTCAATTTACTCGTTCTTCTTCATCATTTTATCACGAAATTACCGAAAAAAATAACGATAACGGATAATTTTAGCGAAATTTCTATTTTTTCCTCTATTTACTCGTTTTTTTCCTCATTTCATGACGAAAGTACCGAAAAAAGGGACGAAAACGGATAATTTTAGCGAAATTTCTATTTTTTTCCTCTATTTGCTCGTTTTTTTTCTTCATTTTATGGCGAAATTACCGAATAAAGGGACGAAAACGATTAATTTTAGCGAAATTTTTATTTTTTTCCTCAATTTACTCGTTTTTCTTCATCATTTTATCACGAAATTACCGAAAAAAGGGACGAAAACGGATAATTTTTACGAAATTTTTATTTTGTTCCTCAATTTACTCGTTTTTCTTTATCATTCTATTTTAAAATTACCGAAAAAAGGGACGAAAACGGATAATTTTAGCGAAATTTCTATTTTTCCTCAATTTGCTCATTTTTTTCCTCATTTTGTGTCGAAATTACCAAAAAAGGGACGAAAACGGATAATTTTAGCGAAATTTTTATTTTTTCCTATTTTTACTATTTTTTCTTCATCATTATATCATGAAATTACCGAAAAAATGGACGAAAACGGATAATTTCAGCGAAATTTTTAATTTTTTCCTCTATTTACTCGATTATTTTCCTCATTTTATGACGTAATTACCGAAAAAAGGGATGAAAACGGATAATTTTAGCGAAATATTTATTTATTCCTCTATTTACTCGTTTATTTTCCTCATTTTATAACAAAATTACCGAAAAAAGGGACGAAAACGGATAATTTTAGCGAAATTTCTATTTTTTCCCCAATTTACTCGTTTTTTTTCCGCATTTTATCACGAAGTTACCGAAAAAAGGGACGAAAACGGATAATTTTAGCGAAATTACTATTTTTTTCCTGAATTTACTTGTTTTTTTCCTCATTTTATGACGAAATTACCAAAAAAGGGACGAAAACGGATAATTTTAGCGAAATTTTTATTTTTTTCTTCAATTTACTCGTTATTCTTCATCATTTTATCACGAAATTACCGAAAAAAGGGACGATAACGGATAATTTTAGCGAAATTTCTATTTTTTACTCTATTCACTCGTTTTTTTTCCTCATTTTATGTCGAAATTACCGAAAAAAGGGACGAAAACGGATAATTTTAGCGAAATTTCAATTTTTTCCTCAATTTCCTCGTTTTTTTTCCTCTTTTATCACGCAATTACCGAAAAAGGGACGAAAACGGATAATTTTAGCGAAATTTCTATATATTCCTCTATTTACTCCTTTTATTCTCATTTTATGACGAAATTACCGAAAAAAGGGATGAAAACGGATAATTTTAGCGAAATTTCTATTTTTTTTTCCTCATTTTATAACTTAATTACCGAAAAAAGATACGAGAACGGATAATTTTAGTGAAACTTTTATTTTTTTCCTAAATTTACTCGTTTTTTTTCCTTATTTTATGACGAAATTACCGAAAAAAGGGACGAAAACGGATAATTTTAGCGAAATTTCAATTTTTTCCTCAATTTACTCGTTTTTTTCCCTCATTTTATGACAAAATTACCGAAAAAAGGGACGAAAACGGATAATTTTAGTGAAATTTCTATTTTTTCCCCAATTTACTCGTTTTTTTTCCTCATTTTATGACGAAATTACCGAAAAAAGGGACGAAAATGGATAATTTTAGCGAAATTTATATTTTTTTCCTCTAGATACTCGTTTTTTTTCCTCATTTTAGGACGAAATTACCGAAAAAAGGGACGAAAACGGATTATTATAGCGAAGTTCCTTTTTTTTTCCTCTATTAACTCGTTTTTTTTTTCATATTATGACGAAATTTCCAAAAAAAGGGACGAAAACGTATAATTTTAGCGAAATTTCTATATTTTCTTCTATTTCCTCGTTTTTTCCCTCATTTTATGACGAAATTACCGAAAAAAGGGACGAAAACGGATAATTTTAGCGAAATATTTATTTTTTCCTCTATTTACTCGTTTATTTTCCTCATTTTATAACAAAATTACCGAAAAAAGGGACGAAAACGGATAATTTTAGCGAAATTTCTATTTTTTCCCCAATTTACTCGTTTTTTTTCCGCATTTTATCACGAAGTTACCGAAAAAAGGGACAAAAACTAATAATTTTAGCGAAGTTTCTATTTTTTTTTTCAATTTACTCTTTTTTTTCCTCATTTTATGACGAAATTACCGAAAAAAGGGACGAAAAGGGATAATTTTATCGAAATTTCTATTTTTTTCCTCTAGTTACTCGTTTTTTTCCCTCATTTTATAACGAAATTACCGAAAAAAGGGACGAAAACGGATAATTTTAGCGAAATTACTATTTTTTTCCTGAATTTACTCGTTTTTTTCCTCATTTTATGACGAAATTACCAAAAAAGGGACGAAAACGGATAATTTTAGCGAAATTTTTATTTTTTTCCTCAATTTACTCGTTATTCTTCATCATTTTATCACGAAATTACCGAAAAAAGGGACGATAACGGATAATTTTAGCGAAATTTCTATTTTTTACTCTATTTACTCGTTTTTTTTCCTCATTTTATGTCGAAATTACCGAAAAAAGGGACGAAAACGGATAATTCTAGCGAAATTTCAATTTTTTCCTCAATTTACTCGTTTTTTTTCCTCTTTTATCACGCAATTACCGAAAAAGGGACGAAAACGGATAATTTTAGCAAAATTTCTATTTTTTTTCCTTATTTTATGACGAAATTACCGAAAAAAGGGAGGAAAACGGATAATTTTAGCGAAATTTCTATTTTTTCCTCTATTTACTCGTTTTTTTTTCCTCATTTTATGACTAAATTACCGAAATAAGGGAGGAAAACGGATAATTTTTGCGAAATTTCTATTTTTTTCCTCTATTTACTCGTTTTTTTTCATCATTTTATGACGAAATTACCGAAAAAAGGGACGAAAACGGATAATTTTAGCAAAATTTTTAATTTTTTCCTCTATTTACTCGATTATTTTCCTCATTTTATGACGTAATTACCGAAAAACGGGATGAAAACGGATAATTTTAGCGAAATATTTATTTATTCCATTATTTACTCGTTTATTTTCCTCATTTTATAACAAAATTACCGAAAAAAGGGACGAAAACGGATAATTTTAGCGAAATTTCTATTTTTTCCCAGATTTACTCGTTTTTTTTCCGCATTTTTTCACGAAGTTACCGAAAAAAGTGACGAAAACGGATAATTTTAGCGAATTTTCTATTTTTTTCTTCAATTTACTCTTTTTTATCCTTATTTTATGACGAAATTACCGAAAAAAGGGACGAAAAGGGATAATTTTAGCGAAATTTCTATTTTTTCCTCTAGTTACTCGTTTTTTTTCCTCATTTTATGACGAAATTACCGAAAAAAGGGACGAAAACGGATAATTTTAGCGAAATTACTATTTTTTTCCTCAATTTACTCGTTGTTTACCTCATTTTATGACGAAATTACCAAAAAAGGGACGAAAACGGATAATTTTAGCGAAATTTTTATTTTTTTCCTCAATTTACTCGTTCTTCTTCATCATTTTATCACGAAATTACCGAAAAAAATAACGATAACGGATAATTTTAGCGAAATTTCTATTTTTTCCTCTATTTACTCGTTTTTTTCCTCATTTCATGACGAAAGTACCGAAAAAAGGGACGAAAACGGATAATTTTAGCGAAATTTCTATTTTTTTCCTCTATTTGCTCGTTTTTTTCTTCATTTTATGGCGAAATTACCGAATAAAGGGACGAAAACGATTAATTTTAGCGAAATTTTTATTTTTTTCCTCAATTTACTCGTTTTTCTTCATCATTTTATCACGAAATTACCGAAAAAAGGGACGAAAACGGATAATTTTTACGAAATTTCTATTTTTTTCCTCTATTTACTCGATTTTTTTCCACATTTTATGACGAAATTACCGAATAAAGGGACGAAAACGGATAATTTTAGCGAAATTTTTATTTTGTTCCTCAATTTACTCGTTTTTTTTTATCATTCTATTTTTAAATTACCGAAAAAAGGGACGAAAAGGGATAATTTTAAAGAAATTTCTATTTTTTTCCTGAATTAACTCGTTTTTTTCCTCATTTTATGACGAAATTACCAAAAAAGGGACGAAAACGGATAATTTTAGCGAAATTTTTATTTTTTTCGTCAATTTACTCGTTATTCTTCATCATTTTATCACGAAATTACCGAAAAAAGGGACGATAACGGATAATTTTAGCGAAATTTCTATTTTTTACTCTATTTACTCGTTTTTTTTCCTCATTTTATGTCGAAATTACCGAAAAAAGGGACGAAAACGGATAATTTTAGCGAAATTTCTATTTTTCTCTATTTACTCGTTTTTTTTCCTCATTTTATGACGAAATTACCAAAAAAAGGGACGATAACAGATAATTTTAGCGAAATTTCTATTTTTCCTCTATTTACTCGTTATTTTTCCTCATTTTATGTCGAAATTACCGAAAAACGGGATCAAAACGGATAATTTTAGCGAAATATTTATTTTTTCCTCAATTTACTCGTTGTTTACCTCATTTTATGACGAAATTACCAAAAAAGGGACGAAAACGGATAATTTTAGCGAAATTTTTATTTTTTTCCTCAATTTACTCGTTCTTCTTCATCATTTTATCACGAAATTACCAAAAAAAAATAACTATAACGGATAATTTTAGCGAAATTTCTATTTTTTCCTCTATTTACTCGTTTTTTTTCCCCATTTTATGTCGAAATTACCGAAAAAAGGCACGAAAACGGATAATTTTATCGAAATTTTTATATTTTTCCTCTATTTACTCGTTTTTTTCCTCATTTCATGACGAAAGTACCGAAAAAAGGGACGAAAACGGATAATTTTAGCGAAATTTTTATTTTTTTCCTCAATTTACTCGTTTTTCTTCATCATTTTGTGACGAAATTACCGAAAAAAGGGACGAAAACGGATAAATTTAGCGAAATTTTAATTTTTTTCCTCAATTTACTCGATTTTCTTCATCAATTTATAAGGAAAATACCAAAAAAATGGACGAAAACGGATAATTTTTACGAAATTTCTATTTTTTTTCCTCTATTTACTCGATTTTTTTCCACATTTCATGACGAAATTACCGAATAAAGGGACGAAAACGGATAATTTTAGCGAAATTTTTATTTTTTTTCTCAATTTACACGTTTTTCTTTATCATTCTATCATTAAATTACCGAAAAAAGGGACGAAAAAGGATAATTTTAAAGAAATTTCTATTTTTTTCCCCTAGTTACTCGATTTTTTTTCACATTTTATGACGAAATTACCGAATAAAGGGACGAAAACGGATAATTTTAGCGAAATTTTTATTTTTTTCCTCAATTTAATATTTTTTCTTCATCATTTTATCATGAAATTACCGAAAAAAAGGACGAAAACGGATAATTTTAGCGAAATTTTTAATTTTTTCCTCTATTTACTCGTTTTTTTTTCCTCATTTTATGACGAAATTACCGAGAAAAGGGACGAAAAGGGATAATTTTAGCGAAATTTCTATTTATTCCTCTATTTACTCGTTTATTTCCTCATTTTTAAACAAAATTACCGAAAAAAGGGACGAAAACGAATAATTTTAGAGAAATTTCTATTTTTTCCCCATTTTAATCGTTTTTTTTCTCCGCATTTTATCACGAAGTTACCGAAAAAAGGGACGAAAACGGATATTTTTAGCGAAGTTTCTATTTTTTTCTTCAATTTACTCGTTTTTTTTTCCTCATTTTATGACGAAATTACCGAGAAAAGGGACGAAAAGGGATAATTTTAGCGAAATTTCTATTTTTTTCCTCTATTTACTCGTTTTTTTCCCTCATTTTATAACGAAATTACCGAAAAAAGGGATGAAAACGGATAATTTTAGCGAAATTTTTATTTTTTTCCTCAATTTATTCGTTTTTTCCGCATTTTATCAGGAAGTTACCGAAAAAAGGGACGAAAACGGATAATTTTAGCGAAATTTTTATTTTTTTCCTCAATTTACTCATTTTTTTCCTCATTTTATGATGAAATTACCGAAAAAAGGGACGAAAACGGATAATTTTAGCGAAATTTCTATTTTTTTCCTCAATTTACTCGTTTTATTTCATCATTTTATCACGATATTACCGAAAAAAGGGACGAAAACGGATAATTTAAGAGAAAAATTAATTTTTTCTCTATTAACTTGATTTTTTTTCTCATTTTATGACGTAATTACCGAAAAAAGGGATGAAAACGGATGATTATTGCGAAATTTTTATTTTTTTTCTATTTACCCGTTTTTTTTCCTCATTTTATGGCGAAATTACCGAAAAAAGGGACGAAAACGGATAATTTTAGCGAAATTTTTATTTTTTTCCTAAATTTACTCTTATTTTTCCTCATTTTATGACGAAATTACCGAAAAAAGGGACGAAAACGGATAATTTTAGCGAAATTTCTATTTTTTCCTCAATTTGCTCATTTTTTTCCTCATTTTGTGTCGAAATTACCAAAAAAGGGACGAAAACGGATAATTTTAGCGAAATTTTTATTTTTTCCTATTTTACTATTTTTTCTTCATCATTATATCATGAAATTACCGAAAAAATGGACGAAAACGGATAATTTCAGCGAAATTTTTAATTTTTTCCTCTATTTACTCGATTATTTTCCTCATTTTATGACGTAATTACCGAAAAAAGGGATGAAAACGGATAATTTTAGCGAAATATTTATTTATTCCTCTATTTACTCGTTTATTTTCCTCATTTTATAACAAAATTACCGAAAAAAGGGACGAAAACGGATAATTTTAGCGAAATTTCTATTTTTTCCCCAATTTACTCGTTTTTTTTCCGCAATTTATCACGAAGTTACCGAAGAAAGGGACGAAAACGGATAATTTTAGCGAAATTACTATTTTTTTCCTGAATTTACTTTTTTTTTCCTCATTTTATGACAAAATTACCAAAAAAGGGACGAAAACGGATAATTTTAGCGAAATTTTTATTTTTTTCTTCAATTTACTCGTTTTTTTTCTTCATTTTATGGCGAAATTACCGAATAAAGGGACGAAAACGATTAATTTTAGCGAAATTTTTATTTTTTTCCTCAATTTACTCGTTTTTCTTCATCATTTTATCACGAAATTACCGAAAAAAGGGACGAAAACGGATAATTTTTACGAAATTTCTATTTTTTTCCTCTATTTACTCGATTTTTTTCCACATTTTATGACGAAATTACCGAATAAAGGGACGAAAACGGATAATTTTAGCGAAATTTTTATTTTGTTCCTCAATTTACTCGTTTTTCTTTATCTTTCTATTTTTAAATTACCGAAAAAAGGGACGATGGAGGGATAATTTTTAAAGAAATTTCTATTTTTTTCCTGAATTAACTCGTTTTTTTCCTCATTTTATGACGAAATTACCAAAAAAGGGACGAAAACGGATAATTTTAGCGAAATTTTTATTTTTTTCGTCAATTTACTCGTTATTCTTCATCATTTTATCACGAAATTACCGAAAAAAGGGACGATAACGGATAATTTTAGCGAAATTTCTATTTTTTACTCTATTTACTGGTTTTTTTTCCTCATTTTATGTCGTAATTACCGAAAAAAGGGACGAAAACGGATAATTTTAGCGAAATTTCTATTTTTCTCTATTTACTCGTTTTTTTTCCTCATTTTATGACGAAATTACCAAAAAAAGGGACGATAACAGATAATTTTAGCGAAATTTCTATTTTTCCTCTATTTACTCGTTATTTTTCCTCATTTTATGTCGAAATTACCGAAAAACGGGTTCAAAACGGATAATTTTAGCGAAATATTTATTTTTTCCTCAATTTACTCGTTGTTTACCTCATTTTATGACGAAATTACCAAAAAAGGGACGAAAACGGATAATTTTAGCGAAATTTTTATTTTTTTCCTCAATTTACTCGTTCTTCTTCATCATTTTATCACGAAATTACCAAAAAAAAATAACTATAACGGATAATTTTAGCGAAATTTCTATTTTTTCCTCTATTTACTCGTTTTTTTTCCTCATTTTATGTCGAAATTACCGAAAAAAGGCACGAAAACGGATAATTTTATCGAAATTTTTATATTTTTCCTCTATTTACTCGTTTTTTTCCTCATTTCATGACGAAAGTACCGAAAAAAGGGACGAAAACGGATAATTTTAGCGAAATTTCTATTTTTTCCTCAATTTGCTCATTTTTTTCCTCATTTTGTGTCGAAATTACCAAAAAAGGGACGAAAACGGATAATTTTAGAGAAAGTTTTATTTTTTCCTATTTTTACTATTTTCTCTTCATCATTATATCATGAAATTACCGAAAAAATGGACGAAAACGGATAATTTCAGCGAAATTTTTAATTTTTTCCTCTATTTACTCGATTATTTTCCTCATTTTATGACGTAATTACCGAAAAAAGGGATGAAAACGGATAATTTTAGCGAAATATTTATTTATTCCTCTATTTACTCGTTTATTTTCCTCATTTTATAACAAAATTACCGAAAAAAGGGACAAAAACGGATAATTTTAGCGAAATTTCTATTTTTTCCCCAATTTACTCGTTTTTTTTCCGCATTTTATCACGAAGTTACCGAAAAAAGGGACGAAAACGGATAATTTTAGCGAAATTACTATTTTTTTCCTGAATTTACTTGTTTTTTTCCTCATTTTATGACGAAATTACCAAAAAAGGGACGAAAAGGGATAATTTTAGCGAAATTTTTATTTTTTTCTTCAATTTACTCGTTTTTTTTCTTCATTTTATGGCGAAATTACCGAATAAAGGGACGAAAACGATTAATTTTAGCGAAATTTTTATTTTTTTCCTCAATTTACTCGTTTTTCTTCATCATTTTATCACGAAATTACCGAAAAAAGGGACGAAAACGGATAATTTTTACGAAATTTCTATTTTTTTCCTCTATTTACTCGATTTTTTTCCACATTTTATGACGAAATTACCGAATAAAGGGACGAAAACGGATAATTTTAGCGAAATTTTTATTTTGTTCCTCAATTTACTCGTTTTTCTTTATCTTTCTATTTTTAAATTACCGAAAAAAGGGACGAAAAGGGATAATTTTAAAGAAATTTCTATTTTTTTCCTGAATTAACTCGTTTTTTTCCTCATTTTATGACGAAATTACCAAAAAAGGGACGAAAACGGATAATTTTAGCGAAAATTTTATTTTTTTCGTCAATTTACTCGTTATTCTTCATCATTTTATCACGAAATTACCGAAAAAAGGGACGAAAACGGATAATTTTAGCGAAATTTTTATTTTTTTCGTCAATTTACTCGTTATTCTTCATCATTTTATCACGAAATTACCGAAAAAAGGGACGATAACGGATAATTTTAGCGAAATTTCTATTTTTCTCTATTTACTCGTTTTTTTTCCTCATTTTATGACGAAATTACCAAAAAAAGGGACGATAACAGATAATTTTAGCGAAATTTCTATTTTTCCTCTATTTACTCGTTATTTTTCCTCATTTTATGTCGAAATTACCGAAAAACGGGATCAAAACGGATAATTTTAGCGAAATATTTATTTTTTCCTCAATTTACTCGTTGTTTACCTCATTTTATGATGAAATTACCAAAAAAGGGACGAAAACGGATAATTTTAGCGAAATTTTTATTTTTTTCCTCAATTTACTCGTTCTTCTTCATCATTTTATCACGAAATTACCAAAAAAAAATAACTATAACGGATAATTTTAGCGAAATTTCTATTTTTTCCTCTATTTACTCGTTTTTTTTCCTCATTTTATGTCGAAATTACCGAAAAAAGGCACGAAAACGGATAATTTTATCGAAATTTTTATATTTTTCCTCTATTTACTCGTTTTTTTCCTCATTTCATGACGAAAGTACCGAAAAAAGGGACGAAAACGGATAATTTTAGCGAAATTTCTATTTTTTCCTCAATTTGCTCATTTTTTTCCTCATTTTGTGTCGAAATTACCAAAAAAGGGACGAAAACGGATAATTTTAGAGAAATTTTTATTTTTTCCTATTTTTACTATTTTCTCTTCATCATTATATCATGAAATTACCGAAAAAATGGACGAAAACGGATAGTTTTAGCGAAATTACTATTTTTTTCCTGAATTTACTTGTTTTTTTCCTCATTTTATGACGAAATTACCATAAAAGGGACGAAAACGGATAATTTTAGCGAAATTTTTATTTTTTTCTTCAATTTACTCGTTATTCTTCATCATTTTATCACGAAATTACCGAAAAAAGGGACGATAATGGATAATTTTAGCGAAATTTCTATTTTTTACTCTATTCACTCGTTTTTTTTCCTCATTTTATGTCGAAATTACCGAAAAAAGGGACGAAAACGGATAATTTTAGCGAAATTTCAATTTTTTCCTCAATTTCCTCGTTTTTTTTCCTCTTTTATCACGCAATTACCGAAAAAGGGACGAAAACGGATAATTTTAGCGAAATTTCTATATATTCCTCTATTTACTCCTTTTATTCTCATTTTATGACGAAATTACCGAAAAAAGGGATGAAAACGGATAATTTCAGCAAAATTTCTATTTTTTTTTCCTCATTTTATAACTTAATTACCGAAAAAAGGTACGAGAACGGATAATTTTAGTGAAACTTTTATTTTTTTCCTAAATTTACTCGTTTTTTTTCCTTATTTTATGACGAAATTACCGAAAAAAGGGACGAAAACGGATAATTTTAGCGAAATTTCAATTTTTTCCTCAATTTACTCGTTTTTTTTCCTCATTTTATGACAAAATTACCGAAAAAAGGGACGAAAACGGATAATTTTAGTGAAATTTCTATTTTTTCCCCAATTTACTCGTTTTTTTTCCTCATTTTATGACGAAATTACCGAAAATAGGGACGAAAATGGATAATTTTAGCGAAATTTATATTTTTTTCCTCTAGATACTCGTTTTTTTTCCTCATTTTATTACGAAATTACCGAAAAAAGGGACGAAAACGGATTATTATAGCGAAGTTCCTTTTTTTTTCCTCTATTTACTCGTTTTTTTTTCTCATATTATGACGAAATTTCCAAAAAAAGGGACGAAAACGTATAATTTTAGCGAAATTTCTATATTTTCTTCTATTTCCTCGTTTTTTCCCTCATTTTATGACGAAATTACCGAAAAAAGGGACGAAAACGGATAATTTTAGCGAAATTTTTATTTTTTCCTCTATTTACTCGTTTATTTTCCTCATTTTATAACAAAATTACCGAAAAAAGGGACGAAAACGGATAATTTTAGCGAAATTTCTATTTTTTCCCCAATTTACTCGTTTTTTTTCCGAATTTTATCACGAAGTTACCGAAAAAAGGGACGAAAACGGATAATTTTAGCGAAGTTTCTATTTTTTTTTTCAATTTACTCTTTTTTTTCCTCATTTTATGACGAAATTACCGAAAAAAGGGACGAAAAGGGATAATTTTATCGAAATTTCTATTTTTTTCCTCTAGTTACTCGTTTTTTTCCCTCATTTTATAACGAAATTACCGAAAAAAGGGACGAAAACGGATAATTTTAGCGAAATTACTATTTTTTTCCTGAATTTACTCGTTTTTTTCCTCATTTTATGACGAAATTACCAAAAAAGGGACGAAAACGGATAATTTTAGCGAAATTTTTATTTTTTTTCCTCAATTTACTCGTTATTCTTCATCATTTTATCACGAAATTACCGAAAAAAGGGACGATAACGGATAATTTTAGCGAAATTTCTATTTTTTACTCTATTTACTCGTTTTTTTCCTCATTTTGTGTCGAAATTACCAAAAAAGGGACGAAAACGGATAATTTTAGCGAAATTTTTATTTTTTTCCTAAATTTACTCTTATTTTTCCTCATTTTATGACGAAATTACCGAAAAAAGGGACGAAAACGGATAATTTTAGCGAAATTTCTATTTTTTCCTCAATTTGCTCATTTTTTTCCTCATTTTGTGTCGAAATTACCAAAAAAGGGACGAAAACGGATAATTTTAGCGAAATTTTTATTTTTTCCTATTTTACTATTTTTTCTTCATCATTATATCATGAAATTACCGAAAAAATGGACGAAAACGGATAATTTCAGCGAAATTTTTAATTTTTTCCTCTATTTACTCGATTATTTTCCTCATTTTATGACGTAATTACCGAAAAAAGGGATGAAAACGGATAATTTTAGCGAAATATTTATTTATTCCTCTATTTACTCGTTTATTTTCCTCATTTTATAACAAAATTACCGAAAAAAGGGACGAAAACGGATAATTTTAGCGAAATTTCTATTTTTTCCCCAATTTACTCGTTTTTTTTCCGCAATTTATCACGAAGTTACCGAAGAAAGGGACGAAAACGGATAATTTTAGCGAAATTACTATTTTTTTCCTGAATTTACTTTTTTTTTTCCTCATTTTATGACAAAATTACCAAAAAAGGGACGAAAACGGATAATTTTAGCGAAATTTTTATTTTTTTCTTCAATTTACTCGTTTTTTTTCTTCATTTTATGGCGAAATTACCGAATAAAGGGACGAAAACGATTAATTTTAGCGAAATTTTTATTTTTTTCCTCAATTTACTCGTTTTTCTTCATCATTTTATCACGAAATTACCGAAAAAAGGGACGAAAACGGATAATTTTTACGAAATTTCTATTTTTTTCCTCTATTTACTCGATTTTTTTCCACATTTTATGACGAAATTACCGAATAAAGGGACGAAAACGGATAATTTTAGCGAAATTTTTATTTTGTTCCTCAATTTACTCGTTTTTCTTTATCTTTCTATTTTTAAATTACCGAAAAAAGGGACGATGGAGGGATAATTTTTAAAGAAATTTCTATTTTTTTCCTGAATTAACTCGTTTTTTTCCTCATTTTATGACGAAATTACCAAAAAAGGGACGAAAACGGATAATTTTAGCGAAATTTTTATTTTTTTCGTCAATTTACACGTTATTCTTCATCATTTTATCACGAAATTACCGAAAAAAGGGACGATAACGGATAATTTTAGCGAAATTTCTATTTTTTACTCTATTTACTGGTTTTTTTTCCTCATTTTATGTCGTAATTACCGAAAAAAGGGACGAAAACGGATAATTTTAGCGAAATTTCTATTTTTCTCTATTTACTCGTTTTTTTTCCTCATTTTATGACGAAATTACCAAAAAAAGGGACGATAACAGATAATTTTAGCGAAATTTCTATTTTTCCTCTATTTACTCGTTATTTTTCCTCATTTTATGTCGAAATTACCGAAAAACGGGTTCAAAACGGATAATTTTAGCGAAATATTTATTTTTTCCTCAATTTACTCGTTGTTTACCTCATTTTATGACGAAATTACCAAAAAAGGGACGAAAACGGATAATTTTAGCGAAATTTTTATTTTTTTCCTCAATTTACTCGTTCTTCTTCATCATTTTATCACGAAATTACCAAAAAAAAATAACTATAACGGATAATTTTAGCGAAATTTCTATTTTTTCCTCTATTTACTCGTTTTTTTTCCTCATTTTATGTCGAAATTACCGAAAAAAGGCACGAAAACGGATAATTTTATCGAAATTTTTATATTTTTCCTCTATTTACTCGTTTTTTTCCTCATTTCATGACGAAAGTACCGAAAAAAGGGACGAAAACGGATAATTTTAGCGAAATTTCTATTTTTTCCTCAATTTGCTCATTTTTTTCCTCATTTTGTGTCGAAATTACCAAAAAAGGGACGAAAACGGATAATTTTAGAGAAAGTTTTATTTTTTCCTATTTTTACTATTTTCTCTTCATCATTATATCATGAAATTACCGAAAAAATGGACGAAAACGGATAATTTCAGCGAAATTTTTAATTTTTTCCTCTATTTACTCGATTATTTTCCTCATTTTATGACGTAATTACCGAAAAAAGGGATGAAAACGGATAATTTTAGCGAAATATTTATTTATTCCTCTATTTACTCGTTTATTTTCCTCATTTTATAACAAAATTACCGAAAAAAGGGACAAAAACGGATAATTTTAGCGAAATTTCTATTTTTTCCCCAATTTACTCGTTTTTTTTCCGCATTTTATCACGAAGTTACCGAAAAAAGGGACGAAAACGGATAATTTTAGCGAAATTACTATTTTTTTCCTGAATTTACTTGTTTTTTTCCTCATTTTATGACGAAATTACCAAAAAAGGGACGAAAAGGGATAATTTTAGCGAAATTTTTATTTTTTTCTTCAATTTACTCGTTTTTTTTCTTCATTTTATGGCGAAATTACCGAATAAAGGGACGAAAACGATTAATTTTAGCGAAATTTTTATTTTTTTCCTCAATTTACTCGTTTTTCTTCATCATTTTATCACGAAATTACCGAAAAAAGGGACGAAAACGGATAATTTTTACGAAATTTCTATTTTTTTCCTCTATTTACTCGATTTTTTTCCACATTTTATGACGAAATTACCGAATAAAGGGACGAAAACGGATAATTTTAGCGAAATTTTTATTTTGTTCCTCAATTTACTCGTTTTTCTTTATCTTTCTATTTTTAAATTACCGAAAAAAGGGACGAAAAGGGATAATTTTAAAGAAATTTCTATTTTTTTCCTGAATTAACTCGTTTTTTTCCTCATTTTATGACGAAATTACCAAAAAAGGGACGAAAACGGATAATTTTAGCGAAAATTTTATTTTTTTCGTCAATTTACTCGTTATTCTTCATCATTTTATCACGAAATTACCGAAAAAAGGGACGAAAACGGATAATTTTAGCGAAATTTTTATTTTTTTCGTCAATTTACTCGTTATTCTTCATCATTTTATCACGAAATTACCGAAAAAAGGGACGATAACGGATAATTTTAGCGAAATTTCTATTTTTCTCTATTTACTCGTTTTTTTTCCTCATTTTATGACGAAATTACCAAAAAAAGGGACGATAACAGATAATTTTAGCGAAATTTCTATTTTTCCTCTATTTACTCGTTATTTTTCCTCATTTTATGTCGAAATTACCGAAAAACGGGATCAAAACGGATAATTTTAGCGAAATATTTATTTTTTCCTCAATTTACTCGTTGTTTACCTCATTTTATGATGAAATTACCAAAAAAGGGACGAAAACGGATAATTTTAGCGAAATTTTTATTTTTTTCCTCAATTTACTCGTTCTTCTTCATCATTTTATCACGAAATTACCAAAAAAAAATAACTATAACGGATAATTTTAGCGAAATTTCTATTTTTTCCTCTATTTACTCGTTTTTTTTCCTCATTTTATGTCGAAATTACCGAAAAAAGGCACGAAAACGGATAATTTTATCGAAATTTTTATATTTTTCCTCTATTTACTCGTTTTTTTCCTCATTTCATGACGAAAGTACCGAAAAAAGGGACGAAAACGGATAATTTTAGCGAAATTTCTATTTTTTCCTCAATTTGCTCATTTTTTTCCTCATTTTGTGTCGAAATTACCAAAAAAGGGACGAAAACGGATAATTTTAGAGAAATTTTTATTTTTTCCTATTTTTACTATTTTCTCTTCATCATTATATCATGAAATTACCGAAAAAATGGACGAAAACGGATAGTTTTAGCGAAATTACTATTTTTTTCCTGAATTTACTTGTTTTTTTCCTCATTTTATGACGAAATTACCATAAAAGGGACGAAAACGGATAATTTTAGCGAAATTTTTATTTTTTTCTTCAATTTACTCGTTATTCTTCATCATTTTATCACGAAATTACCGAAAAAAGGGACGATAATGGATAATTTTAGCGAAATTTCTATTTTTTACTCTATTCACTCGTTTTTTTTCCTCATTTTATGTCGAAATTACCGAAAAAAGGGACGAAAACGGATAATTTTAGCGAAATTTCAATTTTTTCCTCAATTTCCTCGTTTTTTTTCCTCTTTTATCACGCAATTACCGAAAAAGGGACGAAAACGGATAATTTTAGCGAAATTTCTATATATTCCTCTATTTACTCCTTTTATTCTCATTTTATGACGAAATTACCGAAAAAAGGGATGAAAACGGATAATTTCAGCAAAATTTCTATTTTTTTTTCCTCATTTTATAACTTAATTACCGAAAAAAGGTACGAGAACGGATAATTTTAGTGAAACTTTTATTTTTTTCCTAAATTTACTCGTTTTTTTTCCTTATTTTATGACGAAATTACCGAAAAAAGGGACGAAAACGGATAATTTTAGCGAAATTTCAATTTTTTCCTCAATTTACTCGTTTTTTTTCCTCATTTTATGACAAAATTACCGAAAAAAGGGACGAAAACGGATAATTTTAGTGAAATTTCTATTTTTTCCCCAATTTACTCGTTTTTTTTCCTCATTTTATGACGAAATTACCGAAAATAGGGACGAAAATGGATAATTTTAGCGAAATTTATATTTTTTTCCTCTAGATACTCGTTTTTTTTCCTCATTTTATTACGAAATTACCGAAAAAAGGGACGAAAACGGATTATTATAGCGAAGTTCCTTTTTTTTTCCTCTATTTACTCGTTTTTTTTTCTCATATTATGACGAAATTTCCAAAAAAAGGGACGAAAACGTATAATTTTAGCGAAATTTCTATATTTTCTTCTATTTCCTCGTTTTTTCCCTCATTTTATGACGAAATTACCGAAAAAAGGGACGAAAACGGATAATTTTAGCGAAATTTTTATTTTTTCCTCTATTTACTCGTTTATTTTCCTCATTTTATAACAAAATTACCGAAAAAAGGGACGAAAACGGATAATTTTAGCGAAATTTCTATTTTTTCCCCAATTTACTCGTTTTTTTTCCGAATTTTATCACGAAGTTACCGAAAAAAGGGACGAAAACGGATAATTTTAGCGAAGTTTCTATTTTTTTTTTCAATTTACTCTTTTTTTTCCTCATTTTATGACGAAATTACCGAAAAAAGGGACGAAAAGGGATAATTTTATCGAAATTTCTATTTTTTTCCTCTAGTTACTCGTTTTTTTCCCTCATTTTATAACGAAATTACCGAAAAAAGGGACGAAAACGGATAATTTTAGCGAAATTACTATTTTTTTCCTGAATTTACTCGTTTTTTTCCTCATTTTATGACGAAATTACCAAAAAAGGGACGAAAACGGATAATTTTAGCGAAATTTTTATTTTTTTTCCTCAATTTACTCGTTATTCTTCATCATTTTATCACGAAATTACCGAAAAAAGGGACGATAACGGATAATTTTAGCGAAATTTCTATTTTTTACTCTATTTACTCGTTTTTTTTCCTCATTTTATGTCGAAATTACCGAAAAAAGGGACGAAAACGGATAATTCTAGCGAAATTTCAATTTTTTCCTCAATTTACTGGTTTTTTTCCTCTTTTATCACGCAATTACCGAAAAAGGGACGAAAACGGATAATTTTAGCGAAATTTCTATTTTTTTTTCCTTATTTTATGACGAAATTACCGAAAAAAGGGAGGAAAACGGATAATTTTAGCGAAATTTCTATTTTTTCCTCTATTTATTCGTTTTTTTTTCCTCATTTTATGACTAAATTACCGAAAAAAGGGAGGAAAACGGATAATTTTTGCGAAATTTCTATTTTTTTCCTCTATTTACTCGTTTTTTTCATCATTTTTTGACGAAATTACCGAAAAAAGGGACGAAAACGGATAATTTTAGCAAAATTTCTATTTTTTTCCTCTAGTTACTCGTTTTTTTTCCTCATTTTATGACGAAATTACCGAAAAAAGGGACGAAAAGGTATAATTTTAGCGAAATTTCTATTTTTTCCTCTAGTTACTCGTTTTTTTTCCTCATTTTATGACGAAATTACCGAAAAAAGGGACGAAAACGGATAATTTTAGCGAAATTACTATTTTTTTCCTCAATTTACTCGTTGTTTACCTCATTTTATGACGAAATTACCAAAAAAGGGACGAAAACGGATAATTTTAGCGAAATTTTTATTTTTTTCCTCAATTTACTCGTTCTTCTTCATCATTTTATCACGAAATTACCGAAAAAAATAACGATAACGGATAATTTTAGCGAAATTTCTATTTTTTCCTCTATTTACTCGTTTTTTTCCTCATTTCATGACGAAAGTACCGAAAAAAGGGACGAAAACGGATAATTTTAGCGAAATTTCTATTTTTTTCCTCTATTTGCTCGTTTTTTTTCTTCATTTTATGGCGAAATTACCGAATAAAGGGACGAAAACGATTAATTTTAGCGAAATTTTTATTTTTTTCCTCAATTTACTCGTTTTTCTTCATCATTTTATCACGAAATTACCGAAAAAAGGGACGAAAACGGATAATTTTTTCGAAATTTCTATTTTTTTCCTCTATTTACTCGATTTTTTTCCACATTTTATGACGAAATTACCGAATAAAGGGACGAAAACGGATAATTTTAGCGAAATTTTTATTTTTTTCCTCAATTTACTCGTTTTTCTTTATCATTCTATTTTTAAATTACCGAAAAAAGGGACGAAAAGGGATAATTTTAAAGAAATTTCTATTTTTTTCCTGAGTTAACTCGTTTTTTTCCTCATTTTATGACGAAATTACCAAAAAAGGGACGAAAACGGATAATTTTAGCGAAATTTTTATTTTTTTCGTCAATTTACTCGTTATTCTTCATCATTTTATCACGAAATTACCGAAAAAAGGGACGATAACGGATAATTTTAGCGAAATTTCTATTTTTTACTCTATTTACTCGTTTTTTTTCCTCATTTTATGTCGAAATTACCGAAAAAAGGGACGAAAACGGATAATTTTAGCGAAATTTCTATTTTTCTCTATTTACTCGTTTTTTTTTCCTCATTTTATGACGAAATTACCAAAAAAAGGGACGATAACAGATAATTTTAGCGAAATTTCTATTTTTCCTCTATTTACTCGTTATTTTTCCTCATTTTATGTCGAAATTACCGAAAAACGGGATCAAAACGGATAATTTTAGCGAAATATTAATTTTTTCCTCTATCTACTCGTTGTTTACCTCATTTTATGACGAAATTACCAAAAAAGGGACGAAAACGGATAATTTTAGCGAAATTTTTATTTTTTTCCTCAATTTACTCGTTCTTCTTCATCATTTTATCACGAAATTACCAAAAAAAAATAACTATAACGGATAATTTTAGCGAAATTTCTATTTTTTCCTCTTTTTACTCGTTTTTTTTCCTCATTTTATGTCGAAATTACCGAAAAAAGGCACGAAAACGGATAATTTTATCGAAATTTTTATATTTTTCCTCTATTTACTCGTTTTTTTCCTCATTTCATGACGAAAGTACCGAAAAAAGGGACGAAAACGGATAATTTTAGCGAAATTTTTATTTTTTTCCTCAATTTACTCGTTATTCTTCATCATTTTGTGACGAAATTACCGAAAAAAGGGACGAAAACGGATAAATTTTACGAAATTTTTATTTTGTTCCTCAATTTACTCGTTTTTCTTTATCATTCTATTTTTAAATTACCGAAAAAAGGGACGAAAACGGATAATTTTAGCGAAATTTCTATTTTTCCTCAATTTGCTCATTTTTTTCCTCATTTTGTGTCGAAATTACCAAAAAAGGGACGAAAACGGATAATTTTAGCGAAATTTTTATTTTTTCCTATTTTTACTATTTTTTCTTCATCATTATATCATGAAATTACCGAAAAAATGGACGAAAACGGATAATTTCAGCGAAATTTTTAATTTTTTCCTCTATTTACTCGATTATTTTCCTCATTTTATGACGTAATTACCGAAAAAAGGGATGAAAACGGATAATTTTAGCGAAATATTTATTTATTCCTCTATTTACTCGTTTATTTTCCTCATTTTATAACAAAATTACCGAAAAAAGGGACGAAAACGGATAATTTTAGCGAAATTTCTATTTTTTCCCCAATTTACTCGTTTTTTTCCGCATTTTATCACGAAGTTACCGAAAAAAGGGACGAAAACGGATAATTTTAGCGAAATTACTATTTTTTTCCTGAATTTACTTGTTTTTTTCCTCATTTTATGACGAAATTACCAAAAAAGGGACGAAAACGGATAATTTTAGCGAAATTTTTATTTTTTTCTTCAATTTACTCGTTATTCTTCATCATTTTATCACGAAATTACCGAAAAAAGGGACGATAACGGATAATTTTAGCGAAATTTCTATTTTTTACTCTATTCACTCGTTTTTTTTTCCTCATTTTATGTCGAAATTACCGAAAAAAGGGAAAAAACGGATAATTTTAGCGAAATTTCAATTTTTTCCTCAATTTCCTCGTTTTTTTTCCACTTTTATCACGCAATTACCGAAAAAGGGACGAAAACGGATAATTTTAGCGAAATTTCTATATATTCCTCTATTTACTCCTTTTATTCTCATTTTATGACGAAATTACCGAAAAAAGGGATGAAAACGGATAATTTTAGCGAAATTTCTATTTTTTTTTCCTCATTTTATAACTTAATTACCGAAAAAAGATACGAGAACGGATAATTTTAGTGAAACTTTTATTTTTTTCCTAAATTTACTCGTTTTTTTTCCTTATTTTATGACGAAATTACCGAAAAAAGGGACGAAAACGGATAATTTTAGCGAAATTTCAATTTTTTCCTCAATTTACTCGTTTTTTTCCCTCATTTTATGACAAAATTACCGAAAAAAGGGACGAAAACGGATAATTTTAGTGAAATTTCTATTTTTTCCCCAATTTACTCGTTTTTTTTCCTCATTTTATGACGAAATTACCGAAAAAAGGGACGAAAATGGATAATTTTAGCGAAATTTATATTTTTTTCCTCTAGATACTCGTTTTTTTTCCTCATTTTAGGACGAAATTACCGAAAAAAGGGACGAAAACGGATTATTATAGCGAAGTTCCTTTTTTTTTCCTCTATTAACTCGTTTTTTTTTCATATTATGACGAAATTTCCAAAAAAAGGGACGAAAACGTATAATTTTAGCGAAATTTCTATATTTTCTTCTATTTCCTCGTTTTTTCCCTCATTTTATGACGAAATTACCGAAAAAAGGGACGAAAACGGATAATTTTAGCGAAATTTTTATTTTTTCCTCTATTTACTCGTTTATTTTCCTCATTTTATAACAAAATTACCGAAAAAAGGGACGAAAACGGATAATTTTAGCGAAATTTCTATTTTTTCCCCAATTTACTCGTTTTTTTTCCGCATTTTATCACGAAGTTACCGAAAAAAGGGACAAAAACTAATAATTTTAGCGAAGTTTCTATTTTTTTTTTCAATTTACTCTTTTTTTTCCTCATTTTATGACGAAATTACCGAAAAAAGGGACGAAAAGGGATAATTTTATCGAAATTTCTATTTTTTTCCTCTAGTTACTCGTTTTTTTCCCTCATTTTATAACGAAATTACCGAAAAAAGGGACGAAAACGGATAATTTTAGCGAAATTACTATTTTTTTCCTGAATTTACTCGTTTTTTTCCTCATTTTATGACGAAATTACCAAAAAAGGGACGAAAACGGATAATTTTAGCGAAATTTTTATTTTTTTCCTCAATTTACTCGTTATTCTTCATCATTTTATCACGAAATTACCGAAAAAAGGGACGATAACGGATAATTTTAGCGAAATTTCTATTTTTTACTCTATTTACTCGTTTTTTTTCCTCATTTTATGTCGAAATTACCGAAAAAAGGGACGAAAACGGATAATTCTAGCGAAATTTCAATTTTTTCCTCAATTTACTCGTTTTTTTTCCTCTTTTATCACGCAATTACCGAAAAAGGGACGAAAACGGATAATTTTAGCAAAATTTCTATTTTTTTTTCCTTATTTTATGACGAAATTACCGAAAAAAGGGAGGAAAACGGATAATTTTAGCGAAATTTCTATTTTTTCCTCTATTTACTCGTTTTTTTTTCCTCATTTTATGACTAAATTACCGAAATAAGGGAGGAAAACGGATAATTTTTGCGAAATTTCTATTTTTTTCCTCTATTTACTCATTTTTTTTCATCATTTTATGACGAAATTACCGAAAAAAGGGACGAAAACGGATAATTTTAGCAAAATTTTTAATTTTTTCCTCTATTTACTCGATTATTTTCCTCATTTTATGACGTAATTACCGAAAAACGGGATGAAAACGGATAATTTTAGCGAAATATTTATTTATTCCATTATTTACTCGTTTATTTTCCTCATTTTATAACAAAATTACCGAAAAAAGGGACGAAAACGGATAATTTTAGCGAAATTTCTATTTTTTCCCAGATTTACTCGTTTTTTTTCCGCATTTTTTCACGAAGTTACCGAAAAAAGTGACGAAAACGGATAATTTTAGCGAATTTTCTATTTTTTTCTTCAATTTACTCTTTTTTATCCTTATTTTATGACGAAATTACCGAAAAAAGGGACGAAAAGGGATAATTTTAGCGAAATTTCTATTTTTTCCTCTAGTTACTCGTTTTTTTTCCTCATTTTATGACGAAATTACCGAAAAAAGGGACGAAAACGGATAATTTTAGCGAAATTACTATTTTTTTCCTCAATTTACTCGTTGTTTACCTCATTTTATGACGAAATTACCAAAAAAGGGACGAAAACGGATAATTTTAGCGAAATTTTTATTTTTTTCCTCAATTTACTCGTTCTTCTTCATCATTTTATCACGAAATTACCAAAAAAAAATAACTATAACGGATAATTTTAGCGAAATTTCTATTTTTTCCTCTATTTACTCGTTTTTTTTCCCCATTTTATGTCGAAATTACCGAAAAAAGGCACGAAAACGGATAATTTTATCGAAATTTTTATATTTTTCCTCTATTTACTCGTTTTTTTCCTCATTTCATGACGAAAGTACCGAAAAAAGGGACGAAAACGGATAATTTTAGCGAAATTTTTATTTTTTTCCTCAATTTACTCGTTTTTCTTCATCATTTTGTGACGAAATTACCGAAAAAAGGGACGAAAACGGATAAATTTAGCGAAATTTTAATTTTTTTCCTCAATTTACTCGATTTTCTTCATCAATTTATAAGGAAAATACCAAAAAAATGGACGAAAACGGATAATTTTTACGAAATTTCTATTTTTTTTCCTCTATTTTCTCGATTTTTTTCCACATTTCATGACGAAATTACCGAATAAAGGGACGAAAACGGATAATTTTAGCGAAATTTTTATTTTTTTTCTCAATTTACACGTTTTTCTTTATCATTCTATCATTAAATTACCGAAAAAAGGGACGAAAAAGGATAATTTTAAAGAAATTTCTATTTTTTTCCCCTAGTTACTCGATTTTTTTTCACATTTTATGACGAAATTACCGAATAAAGGGACGAAAACGGATAATTTTATCGAAATTTTTATATTTTTCCTCTATTTACTCGTTTTTTTCCTCATTTCATGACGAAAGTACCGAAAAAAGGGACGAAAACGATTAATTTTAGCGAAATTTTTATTTTTTTCCTCAATTTACTCGTTTTTCTTCATCATTTTGTGACGAAATTACCGAAAAAAGGGACGAAAACGGATAATTTTTACGAAATTTTTATTTTGTTCCTCAATTTACTCGTTTTTCTTTATCATTCTATTTTTAAATTACCGAAAAAAGGGACGAAAACGGATAATTTTAGCGAAATTTCTATTTTTCCTCAATTTGCTCATTTTTTTCCTCATTTTGTGTCGAAATTACCAAAAAAGGGACGAAAACGGATAATTTTAGCGAAATTTTTATTTTTTCCTATTTTTACTATTTTTTCTTCATCATTATATCATGAAATTACCGAAAAAATGGACGAAAACGGATAATTTCAGCGAAATTTTTAATTTTTTCCTCTATTTACTCGATTATTTTCCTCATTTTATGACGTAATTACCGAAAAAAGGGATGAAAACGGATAATTTTAGCGAAATATTTATTTATTCCTCTATTTACTCGTTTATTTTCCTCATTTTATAACAAAATTACCGAAAAAAGGGACGAAAACGGATAATTTTAGCGAAATTTCTATTTTTTCCCCAATTTACTCGTTTTTTTTCCGCATTTTATCACGAAGTTACCGAAAAAAGGGACGAAAACGGATAATTTTAGCGAAATTACTATTTTTTTCCTGAATTTACTTGTTTTTTTCCTCATTTTATGACGAAATTACCAAAAAAGGGACGAAAACGGATAATTTTAGCGAAATTTTTATTTTTTTCTTCAATTTACTCGTTATTCTTCATCATTTTATCACGAAATTACCGAAAAAAGGGACGATAACGGATAATTTTAGCGAAATTTCTATTTTTTACTCTATTCACTCGTTTTTTTTCCTCATTTTATGTCGAAATTACCGAAAAAAGGGACGAAAACGGATAATTTTAGCGAAATTTCAATTTTTTCCTCAATTTCCTCGTTTTTTTTCCTCTTTTATCACGCAATTACCGAAAAAGGGACGAAAACGGATAATTTTAGCGAAATTTCTATATATTCCTCTATTTACTCCTTTTATTCTCATTTTATGACGAAATTACCGAAAAAAGGGATGAAAACGGATAATTTTAGCGAAATTTCTATTTTTTTTTCCTCATTTTATAACTTAATTACCGAAAAAAGATACGAGAACGGATAATTTTAGTGAAACTTTTATTTTTTTCCTAAATTTACTCGTTTTTTTTCCTTATTTTATGACGAAATTACCGAAAAAAGGGACGAAAACGGATAATTTTAGCGAAATTTCAATTTTTTCCTCAATTTACTCGTTTTTTTCCCTCATTTTATGACAAAATTACCGAAAAAAGGGACGAAAACGGATAATTTTAGTGAAATTTCTATTTTTTCCCCAATTTACTCGTTTTTTTTCCTCATTTTATGACGAAATTACCGAAAAAAGGGACGAAAATGGATAATTTTAGGGAAATTTATATTTTTTTCCTCTAGATACTCGTTTTTTTTCCTCATTTTAGGACGAAATTACCGAAAAAAGGGACGAAAACGGATTATTATAGCGAAGTTCCTTTTTTTTTCCTCTAT
The DNA here is from genome assembly GCA_947579665.1 of Sympetrum striolatum. Lineage (NCBI taxonomy): Eukaryota > Metazoa > Arthropoda > Insecta > Odonata > Libellulidae > Sympetrum > Sympetrum striolatum. The sequence continues at coordinate 213,752 of CANPUZ010000078.1, forward strand.
TAACTCGTTTTTTTTTCATATTATGACGAAATTTCCAAAAAAAGGGACGAAAACGTATAATTTTAGCGAAATTTCTATATTTTCTTCTATTTCCTCGTTTTTTCCCTCATTTTATGACGAAATTACCGAAAAAAGGGACGAAAACGGATAATTTTAGCGAAATTTTTATTTTTTCCTCTATTTACTCGTTTATTTTCCTCATTTTATAACAAAATTACCGAAAAAAGGGACGAAAACGGATAATTTTAGCGAAATTTCTATTTTTTCCCCAATTTACTCGTTTTTTTTTCCGCATTTTATCACGAAGTTACCGAAAAAAGGGACAAAAACTAATAATTTTAGCGAAGTTTCTATTTTTTTTTTCAATTTACTCTTTTTTTTCCTCATTTTATGACGAAATTACCGAAAAAAGGGACGAAAAGGGATAATTTTATCGAAATTTCTATTTTTTTCCTCTAGTTACTCGTTTTTTTCCCTCATTTTATAACGAAATTACCGAAAAAAGGGACGAAAACGGATAATTTTAGCGAAATTACTATTTTTTTCCTGAATTTACTCGTTGTTTACCTCATTTTATGACGAAATTACCAAAAAAGGGACGAAAACGGATAATTTTAGCGAAATTTTTATTTTTTTCCTCAATTTACTCGTTATTCTTCATCATTTTATCACGAAATTACCGAAAAAAGGGACGATAACGGATAATTTTAGCGAAATTTCTATTTTTTACTCTATTTACTCGTTTTTTTTCCTCATTTTATGTCGAAATTACCGAAAAAAGGGACGAAAACGGATAATTCTAGCGAAATTTCAATTTTTTCCTCAATTTACTCGTTTTTTTTCCTCTTTTATCACGCAATTACCGAAAAAGGGACGAAAACGGATAATTTTAGCAAAATTTCTATTTTTTTTTCCTTATTTTATGACGAAATTACCGAAAAAAGGGAGGAAAACGGATAATTTTAGCGAAATTTCTATTTTTTCCTCTATTTACTCGTTTTTTTTTCCTCATTTTATGACTAAATTACCGAAATAAGGGAGGAAAACGGATAATTTTTGCGAAATTTCTATTTTTTTCCTCTATTTACTCGTTTTTTTTCATCATTTTATGACGAAATTACCGAAAAAAGGGACGAAAACGGATAATTTTAGCAAAATTTTTAATTTTTTCCTCTATTTACTCGATTATTTTCCTCATTTTATGACGTAATTACCGAAAAACGGGATGAAAACGGATAATTTTAGCGAAATATTTATTTATTCCATTATTTACTCGTTTATTTTCCTCATTTTATAACAAAATTACCGAAAAAAGGGACGAAAACGGATAATTTTAGCGAAATTTCTATTTTTTCCCAGATTTACTCGTTTTTTTTCCGCATTTTTTCACGAAGTTACCGAAAAAAGTGACGAAAACGGATAATTTTAGCGAATTTTCTATTTTTTTCTTCAATTTACTCTTTTTTATCCTTATTTTATGACGAAATTACCGAAAAAAGGGACGAAAAGGGATAATTTTAGCGAAATTTCTATTTTTTCCTCTAGTTACTCGTTTTTTTTCCTCATTTTATGACGAAATTACCGAAAAAAGGGACGAAAACGGATAATTTTAGCGAAATTACTATTTTTTTCCTCAATTTACTCGTTGTTTACCTCATTTTATGACGAAATTACCAAAAAAGGGACGAAAACGGATAATTTTAGCGAAATTTTTATTTTTTTCCTCAATTTACTCGTTCTTCTTCATCATTTTATCACGAAATTACCGAAAAAAATAACGATAACGGATAATTTTAGCGAAATTTCTATTTTTTCCTCTATTTACTCGTTTTTTTCCTCATTTCATGACGAAAGTACCGAAAAAAGGGACGAAAACGGATAATTTTAGCGAAATTTCTATTTTTTTCCTCTATTTGCTCGTTTTTTTTCTTCATTTTATGGCGAAATTACCGAATAAAGGGACGAAAACGATTAATTTTAGCGAAATTTTTATTTTTTTCCTCAATTTACTCGTTTTTCTTCATCATTTTATCACGAAATTACCGAAAAAAGGGACGAAAACGGATAATTTTTACGAAATTTCTATTTTTTTCCTCTATTTACTCGATTTTTTTCCACATTTTATGACGAAATTACCGAATAAAGGGACGAAAACGGATAATTTTAGCGAAATTTTTATTTTGTTCCTCAATTTACTCGTTTTTTTTTATCATTCTATTTTTAAATTACCGAAAAAAGGGACGAAAAGGGATAATTTTAAAGAAATTTCTATTTTTTTCCTGAATTAACTCGTTTTTTTCCTCATTTTATGACGAAATTACCAAAAAAGGGACGAAAACGGATAATTTTAGCGAAATTTTTATTTTTTTCGTCAATTTACTCGTTATTCTTCATCATTTTATCACGAAATTACCGAAAAAAGGGACGATAACGGATAATTTTAGCGAAATTTCTATTTTTTACTCTATTTACTCGTTTTTTTTCCTCATTTTATGTCGAAATTACCGAAAAAAGGGACGAAAACGGATAATTTTAGCGAAATTTCTATTTTTCTCTATTTACTCGTTTTTTTTCCTCATTTTATGACGAAATTACCAAAAAAAGGGACGATAACAGATAATTTTAGCGAAATTTCTATTTTTCCTCTATTTACTCGTTATTTTTCCTCATTTTATGTCGAAATTACCGAAAAACGGGATCAAAACGGATAATTTTAGCGAAATATTTATTTTTTCCTCAATTTACTCGTTGTTTACCTCATTTTATGACGAAATTACCAAAAAAGGGACGAAAACGGATAATTTTAGCGAAATTTTTATTTTTTTCCTCAATTTACTCGTTCTTCTTCATCATTTTATCACGAAATTACCAAAAAAAAATAACTATAACGGATAATTTTAGCGAAATTTCTATTTTTTCCTCTATTTACTCGTTTTTTTTCCCCATTTTATGTCGAAATTACCGAAAAAAGGCACGAAAACGGATAATTTTATCGAAATTTTTATATTTTTCCTCTATTTACTCGTTTTTTTCCTCATTTCATGACGAAAGTACCGAAAAAAGGGACGAAAACGGATAATTTTAGCGAAATTTTTATTTTTTTCCTCAATTTACTCGTTTTTCTTCATCATTTTGTGACGAAATTACCGAAAAAAGGGACGAAAACGGATAAATTTAGCGAAATTTTAATTTTTTTCCTCAATTTACTCGATTTTCTTCATCAATTTATAAGGAAAATACCAAAAAAATGGACGAAAACGGATAATTTTTACGAAATTTCTATTTTTTTTCCTCTATTTACTCGATTTTTTTCCACATTTCATGACGAAATTACCGAATAAAGGGACGAAAACGGATAATTTTAGCGAAATTTTTATTTTTTTTCTCAATTTACACGTTTTTCTTTATCATTCTATCATTAAATTACCGAAAAAAGGGACGAAAAAGGATAATTTTAAAGAAATTTCTATTTTTTTCCCCTAGTTACTCGATTTTTTTTCACATTTTATGACGAAATTACCGAATAAAGGGACGAAAACGGATAATTTTAGCGAAATTTTTATTTTTTTCCTCAATTTAATATTTTTTCTTCATCATTTTATCATGAAATTACCGAAAAAAAGGACGAAAACGGATAATTTTAGCGAAATTTTTAATTTTTTCCTCTATTTACTCGTTTTTCTTCATCATTTTATGACTTAATTACCGTAAAAAGGGATAAAAACGGATAAATTTAGCGAAATTTTTATTTATTCCTCTATTTACTCGTTTATTTCCTCATTTTTAAACAAAATTACCGAAAAAAGGGACGAAAACGGATAATTTTAGAGAAATTTCTATTTTTTCCCCAATTTAATCGTTTTTTTTCTCCGCATTTTATCACGAAGTTACCGAAAAAAGGGACGAAAACGGATATTTTTAGCGAAGTTTCTATTTTTTTCTTCAATTTACTCGTTTTTTTTTCCTCATTTTATGACGAAATTACCGAGAAAAGGGACGAAAAGGGATAATTTTAGCGAAATTTCTATTTTTTTCCTCTATTTACTCGTTTTTTTCCCTCATTTTATAACGAAATTACCGAAAAAAGGGATGAAAACGGATAATTTTAGCGAAATTTTTATTTTTTTCCTCAATTTATTCGTTTTTTCCGCATTTTATCAGGAAGTTACCGAAAAAAGGGACGAAAACGGATAATTTTAGCGAAATTTTTATTTTTTTCCTCAATTTACTCATTTTTTTCCTCATTTTATGATGAAATTACCGAAAAAAGGGACGAAAACGGATAATTTTAGCGAAATTTCTATTTTTTTCCTCAATTTACTCGTTTTATTTCATCATTTTATCACGATATTACCGAAAAAAGGGACGAAAACGGATAATTTAAGAGAAAAATTAATTTTTCCTCTATTAACTTGATTTTTTTTCTCATTTTATGACGTAATTACCGAAAAAAGGGATGAAAACGGATGATTATTGCGAAATTTTTATTTTTTTTCTATTTACCCGTTTTTTTTCCTCATTTTATGGCGAAATTACCGAAAAAAGGGACGAAAACGGATAATTTTAGCGAAATTTTTATTTTTTTCCTAAATTTACTCTTATTTTTCCTCATTTTATGACGAAATTACCGAAAAAAGGGACGAAAACGGATAATTTTAGCGAAATTTCTATTTTTTCCTCAATTTGCTCATTTTTTTCCTCATTTTGTGTCGAAATTACCAAAAAAGGGACGAAAACGGATAATTTTAGCGAAATTTTTATTTTTTCCTATTTTTACTATTTTTTCTTCATCATTATATCATGAAATTACCGAAAAAATGGACGAAAACGGATAATTTCGGCGAAATTTTTAATTTTTTCCTCTATTTACTCGATTATTTTCCTCATTTTATGACGTAATTACCGAAAAAAGGGATGAAAACGGATAATTTTAGCGAAATATTTATTTATTCCTCTATTTACTCGTTTATTTTCCTCATTTTATAACAAAATTACCGAAAAAAGGGACGAAAACGGATAATTTTAGCGAAATTTCTATTTTTTCCCCAATTTACTCGTTTTTTTTCCGCAATTTATCACGAAGTTACCGAAGAAAGGGACGAAAACGGATAATTTTAGCGAAATTTTTATTTTGTTCCTCAATTTACTCGTTTTTCTTTATCTTTCTATTTTTAAATTACCGAAAAAAGGGACGATGGAGGGATAATTTTAAAGAAATTTCTATTTTTTTCCTGAATTAACTCGTTTTTTTCCTCATTTCATGACGAAAGTACCGAAAAAAGGGACGAAAACGGATAATTTTAGCGAAATTTCTATTTTTTCCTCAATTTGCTCATTTTTTTCCTCATTTTGTGTCGAAATTACCAAAAAAGGGACGAAAACGGATAATTTTAGAGAAAGTTTTATTTTTTCCTATTTTTACTATTTTCTCTTCATCATTATATCATGAAATTACCGAAAAAATGGACGAAAACGGATAATTTCAGCGAAATTTTTAATTTTTTCCTCTATTTACTCGATTATTTTCCTCATTTTATGACGTAATTACCGAAAAAAGGGATGAAAACGGATAATTTTAGCGAAATATTTATTTATTCCTCTATTTACTCGTTTATTTTCCTCATTTTATAACAAAATTACCGAAAAAAGGGACGAAAACGGATAATTTTAGCGAAATTTCTATTTTTTCCCCAATTTACTCGTTTTTTTTCCGCATTTTATCACGAAGTTACCGAAAAAAGGGACGAAAACGGATAATTTTAGCGAAATTACTATTTTTTTCCTGAATTTACTTGTTTTTTTCCTCATTTTATGACGAAATTACCAAAAAAGGGACGAAAACGGATAATTTTAGCGAAATTTTTATTTTTTTCTTCAATTTACTCGTTTTTTTTCTTCATTTTATGGCGAAATTACCGAATAAAGGGACGAAAACGATTAATTTTAGCGAAATTTTTATTTTTTTCCTCAATTTACTCGTTTTTCTTCATCATTTTATCACGAAATTACCGAAAAAAGGGACGAAAACGGATAATTTTTACGAAATTTCTATTTTTTTCCTCTATTTACTCGATTTTTTTCCACATTTTATGACGAAATTACCGAATAAAGGGACGAAAACGGATAATTTTAGCGAAATTTTTATTTTGTTCCTCAATTTACTCGTTTTTCTTTATCTTTCTATTTTTAAATTACCGAAAAAAGGGACGAAAAGGGATAATTTTAAAGAAATTTCTATTTTTTTCCTGAATTAACTCGTTTTTTTCCTCATTTTATGACGAAATTACCAAAAAAGGGACGAAAACGGATAATTTTAGCGAAAATTTTATTTTTTTCGTCAATTTACTCGTTATTCTTCATCATTTTATCACGAAATTACCGAAAAAAGGGACGATAACGGATAATTTTAGCGAAATTTCTATTTTTCTCTATTTACTCGTTTTTTTTCCTCATTTTATGACGAAATTACCAAAAAAAGGGACGATAACAGATAATTTTAGCGAAATTTCTATTTTTCCTCTATTTACTCGTTATTTTTCCTCATTTTATGTCGAAATTACCGAAAAACGGGATCAAAACGGATAATTTTAGCGAAATATTTATTTTTTCCTCAATTTACTCGTTGTTTACCTCATTTTATGATGAAATTACCAAAAAAGGGACGAAAACGGATAATTTTAGCGAAATTTTTATTTTTTTCCTCAATTTACTCGTTCTTCTTCATCATTTTATCACGAAATTACCAAAAAAAAATAACTATAACGGATAATTTTAGCGAAATTTCTATTTTTTCCTCTATTTACTCGTTTTTTTTCCTCATTTTATGTCGAAATTACCGAAAAAAGGCACGAAAACGGATAATTTTATCGAAATTTTTATATTTTTCCTCTATTTACTCGTTTTTTTCCTCATTTCATGACGAAAGTACCGAAAAAAGGGACGAAAACGGATAATTTTAGCGAAATTTCTATTTTTTCCTCAATTTGCTCATTTTTTTCCTCATTTTGTGTCGAAATTACCAAAAAAGGGACGAAAACGGATAATTTTAGAGAAATTTTTATTTTTTCCTATTTTTACTATTTTCTCTTCATCATTATATCATGAAATTACCGAAAAAATGGACGAAAACGGATAATTTCAGCGAAATTTTTAATTTTTTCCTCTATTTACTCGATTATTTTCCTCATTTTATGACGTAATTACCGAAAAAAGGGATGAAAACGGATAATTTTAGCGAAATATTTATTTATTCCTCTATTTACTCGTTTATTTTCCTCATTTTATAACAAAATTACCGAAAAAAGGGACGAAAACGGATAATTTTAGCGAAATTTCTATTTTTTCCCCAATTTACTCGTTTTTTTTCCGCATTTTATCACGAAGTTACCGAAAAAAGGGATGAAAACGGATAGTTTTAGCGAAATTACTATTTTTTTCCTGAATTTACTTGTTTTTTTCCTCATTTTATGACGAAATTACCATAAAAGGGACGAAAACGGATAATTTTAGCGAAATTTTTATTTTTTTCTTCAATTTACTCGTTATTCTTCATCATTTTATCACGAAATTACCGAAAAAAGGGACGATAATGGATAATTTTAGCAAAATTTCTATTTTTTACTCTATTCACTCGTTTTTTTTCCTCATTTTATGTCGAAATTACCGAAAAAAGGGACGAAAACGGATAATTTTAGCGAAATTTCAATTTTTTCCTCAATTTCCTCGTTTTTTTTCCTCTTTTATCACGCAATTACCGAAAAAGGGACGAAAACGGATAATTTTAGCGAAATTTCTATATATTCCTCTATTTACTCCTTTTATTCTCATTTTATGACGAAATTACCGAAAAAAGGGATGAAAACGGATAATTTCAGCAAAATTTCTATTTTTTTTTCCTCATTTTATAACTTAATTACCGAAAAAAGGTACGAGAACGGATAATTTTAGTGAAACTTTTATTTTTTTCCTAAATTTACTCGTTTTTTTTCCTTATTTTATGACGAAATTACCGAAAAAAGGGACGAAAACGGATAATTTTAGCGAAATTTCAATTTTTTCCTCAATTTACTCGTTTTTTTTCCTCATTTTATGACAAAATTACCGTAAAAAGGGACGAAAACGGATAATTTTAGTGAAATTTCTATTTTTTCCCCAATTTACTCGTTTTTTTTCCTCATTTTATGACGAAATTACCGAAAAAAGGGACGAAAATGGATAATTTTAGCGAAATTTATATTTTTTTCCTCTAGATACTCGTTTTTTTTCCTCATTTTATTACGAAATTACCGAAAAAAGGGACGAAAACGGATTATTATAGCGAAGTTCCTTTTTTTTTCCTCTATTTACTCGTTTTTTTTTCTCATATTATGACGAAATTTCCAAAAAAAGGGACGAAAACGTATAATTTTAGCGAAATTTCTATATTTTCTTCTATTTCCTCGTTTTTTCCCTCATTTTATGACGAAATTACCGAAAAAAGGGACGAAAACGGATAATTTTAGCGAAATTTTTATTTTTTCCTCTATTTACTCGTTTATTTTCCTCATTTTATAACAAAATTACCGAAAAAAGGGACGAAAACGGATAATTTTAGCGAAATTTCTATTTTTTCCCCAATTTACTCGTTTTTTTTCCGAATTTTATCACGAAGTTACCGAAAAAAGGGACGAAAACGGATAATTTTAGCGAAGTTTCTATTTTTTTTTCAATTTACTCTTTTTTTTCCTCATTTTATGACGAAATTACCGAAAAAAGGGACGAAAAGGGATAATTTTATCGAAATTTCTATTTTTTTCCTCTAGTTACTCGTTTTTTTCCCTCATTTTATAACGAAATTACCGAAAAAAGGGACGAAAACGGATAATTTTAGCGAAATTACTATTTTTTTCCTGAATTTACTCGTTTTTTTCCTCATTTTATGACGAAATTACCAAAAAAGGGACGAAAACGGATAATTTTAGCGAAATTTTTATTTTTTTTCCTCAATTTACTCGTTATTCTTCATCATTTTATCACGAAATTACCGAAAAAAGGGACGATAACGGATAATTTTAGCGAAATTTCTATTTTTTACTCTATTTACTCGTTTTTTTTCCTCATTTTATGTCGAAATTACCGAAAAAAGGGACGAAAACGGATAATTCTAGCGAAATTTCAATTTTTTCCTCAATTTACTGGTTTTTTTTCCTCTTTTATCACGCAATTACCGAAAAAGGGACGAAAACGGATAATTTTAGCGAAATTTCTATTTTTTTTTCCTTATTTTATGACGAAATTACCGAAAAAAGGGAGGAAAACGGATAATTTTAGCGAAATTTCTATTTTTTCCTCTATTTACTCGTTTTTTTTTCCTCATTTTATGACTAAATTACCGAAAAAAGGGAGGAAAACGGATAATTTTTGCGAAATTTCTATTTTTTTCCTCTATTTACTCGTTTTTTTCATCATTTTATGACGAAATTACCGAAAAAAGGGACGAAAACGGATAATTTTAGCAAAATTTTTAATTTTTTCCTCTATTTACTCGATTATTTTCCTCATTTTATGACGTAATTACCGAAAAACAGGATGAAAACGGATAATTTTAGCGAAATATTTATTTATTCCATTATTTACTCATTTATTTTCCTCATTTTATAACAAAATTACCGAAAAAAGGGACGAAAACGGATAATTTTAGCGAAATTTCTATTTTTTCCCAGATTTACTCGTTTTTTTTCCGCATTTTTTCACGAAGTTACCGAAAAAAGTGACGAAAACGGATAATTTTAGCGAATTTTCTATTTTTTTCTTCAATTTACTCTTTTTTATCCTTATTTCATGACGAAATTACCGAAAAAAGGGACGAAAAGGTATAATTTTAGCGAAATTTCTATTTTTTCCTCTAGTTACTCGTTTTTTTTTCCTCATTTTATGACGAAATTACCGAAAAAAGGGACGAAAACGGATAATTTTAGCGAAATTACTATTTTTTTCCTCAATTTACTCGTTGTTTACCTCATTTTATGACGAAATTACCAAAAAAGGGACGAAAACGGATAATTTTAGCGAAATTTTTATTTTTTTCCTCAATTTACTCGTTCTTCTTCATCATTTTATCACGAAATTACCGAAAAAAATAACGATAACGGATAATTTTAGCGAAATTTCTATTTTTTCCTCTATTTACTCGTTTTTTTCCTCATTTCATGACGAAAGTACCGAAAAAAGGGACGAAAACGGATAATTTTAGCGAAATTTCTATTTTTTTCCTCTATTTGCTCGTTTTTTTTCTTCATTTTATGGCGAAATTACCGAATAAAGGGACGAAAACGATTAATTTTAGCGAAATTTTTATTTTTTTCCTCAATTTACTCGTTTTTCTTCATCATTTTATCACGAAATTACCGAAAAAAGGGACGAAAACGGATAATTTTTTCGAAATTTCTATTTTTTTCCTCTATTTACTCGATTTTTTTCCACATTTTATGACGAAATTACCGAATAAAGGGACGAAAACGGATAATTTTAGCGAAATTTTTATTTTGTTCCTCAATTTACTCGTTTTTCTTTATCATTCTATTTTTAAATTACCGAAAAAAGGGACGAAAAGGGATAATTTTAAAGAAATTTCTATTTTTTTCCTGAGTTAACTCGTTTTTTTCCTCATTTTATGACGAAATTACCAAAAAAGGGACGAAAACGGATAATTTTAGCGAAATTTTTATTTTTTTCGTCAATTTACTCGTTATTCTTCATCATTTTATCACGAAATTACCGAAAAAAGGGACGATAACGGATAATTTTAGCGAAATTTCTATTTTTTACTCTATTTACTCGTTTTTTTTCCTCATTTTATGTCGAAATTACCGAAAAAAGGGACGAAAACGGATAATTTTAGCGAAATTTCTATTTTTCTCTATTTACTCGTTTTTTTTTCCTCATTTTATGACGAAATTACCAAAAAAAGGGACGATAACAGATAATTTTAGCGAAATTTCTATTTTTCCTCTATTTACTCGTTATTTTTCCTCATTTTATGTCGAAATTACCGAAAAACGGGATCAAAACGGATAATTTTAGCGAAATATTTATTTTTTCCTCAATTTACTCGTTGTTTACCTCATTTTATGACGAAATTACCAAAAAAGGGACAAAAACGGATAATTTTAGCGAAATTTTTATTTTTTTCCTCAATTTACTCGTTCTTCTTCATCATTTTATCACGAAATTACCAAAAAAAAATAACTATAACGGATAATTTTAGCGAAATTTCTATTTTTTCCTCTTTTTACTCGTTTTTTTTCCTCATTTTATGTCGAAATTACCGAAAAAAGGCACGAAAACGGATAATTTTATCGAAATTTTTATATTTTTCCTCTATTTACTCGTTTTTTTCCTCATTTCATGACGAAAGTACCGAAAAAAGGGACGAAAACGGATAATTTTAGCGAAATTTTTATTTTTTTCCTCAATTTACTCGTTTTTCTTCATCATTTTGTGACGAAATTACCGAAAAAAGGGACGAAAACGGATAAATATAGCGAAATTTTAATTTTTTTCCTCAATTTACTCGATTTTCTTCATCAATTTATAAGGAAAATACCAAAAAAATGGACGAAAACGGATAATTTTTACGAAATTTCTATTTTTTTTCCTCTATTTACTCGATTTTTTTCCACATTTTATGACGAAATTACCGAATAAAGGGACGAAAACGGATAATTTTAGCGAAATTTTTATTTTTTTTCTCAATTTACACGTTTTTCTTTATCATTCTATCATTAAATTACCGAAAAAAGGGACGAAAAAGGATAATTTTAAAGAAATTTCTATTTTTTTCCCCTAGTTACTCGATTTTTTTTCACATTTTATGACGAAATTACCGAATAAAGGGACGAAAACGGATAATTTTAGCGAAATTTTTATTTTTTTCCTCAATTTAATATTTTTTCTTCATCATTTTATCATGAAATTACCGAAAAAAAGGACGAAAACGGATAATTTTAGCGAAATTTTTAATTTTTTCCTCTATTTACTCGTTTTTCTTCATCATTTTATGACGTAATTACCGAAAAAAGGGATAAAAACGGATAAATTTAGCGAAATTTTTATTTATTCCTCTATTTACTCGTTTATTTCCTCATTTTTAAACAAAATTACCGAAAAAAGGGACGAAAACGGATAATTTTAGAGAAATTTCTATTTTTTCCCCAATTTAATCGTTTTTTTTCTCCGCATTTTATCACGAAGTTACCGAAAAAAGGGACGAAAACGGATATTTTTTTCTTCAATTTACTCGTTTTTTTTTCCTCATTTTATGACGAAATTACCGAGAAAAGGGACGAAAAGGGATAATTTTAGCGAAATTTTTATTTTTTTCCTCTATTTACTCGTTTTTTTCCCTCATTTTATAACGAAATTACCGAAAAAAGGGATGAAAACGGATAATTTTAGCGAAATTTTTATTTTTTTTCCTCAATTTATTCGTTTTTTTCCGCATTTTATCAGGAAGTTACCGAAAAAAAGGGACGAAAACGGATAATTTTAGCGAAATTTTTATTTTTTTCCTCAATTTACTCATTTTTTTCCTCATTTTATGATGAAATTACCGAAAAAAGGGACGAAAACGGATAATTTTAGCGAAATTTCTATTTTTTTCCTCAATTTACTCGTTTTATTTCATCATTTTATCACGATATTACCGAAAAAAGGGACGAAAACGGATAATTTTAGCGAAATTTCTATTTTTTCCTCAATTTGCTCATTTTTTTTCTCATTTTGTGTCGAAATTACCAAAAAAGGGACGAAAACGGATAATTTTAGCGAAATTTTTATTTTTTCCTATTTTTACTATTTTTTCTTCATCATTATATCATGAAATTACCGAAAAAATGGACGAAAACGGATAATTTCAGCGAAATTTTTAATTTTTTCCTCTATTTACTCGATTATTTTCCTCATTTTATGACGTAATTACCGAAAAAAGGGATGAAAACGGATAATTTTAGCGAAATATTTATTTATTCCTCTATTTACTCGTTTATTTTCCGCATTTTATAACAAAATTACCGAAAAAAGGGACGAAAACGGATAATTTTAGCGAAATTTCTATTTTTTCCCCCAATTTACTCGTTTTTTTTTCCGCATTTTATCACGAAGTTACCGAAAAAAGGGACGAAAACGGATAATTTTAGCGAAATTACTATTTTTTTCCTGAATTTACTTGTTTTTTTCCTCATTTTATGACGAAATTACCAAAAAAGGGACGAAAACGGATAATTTTAGCGAAATTTTTATTTTTTTCTTCAATTTACTCGTTATTCTTCATCATTTTATCACGAAATTACCGAAAAAAGGGACGATAACGGATAATTTTAGCGAAATTTCTATTTTTTACTCTATTCACTCGTTTTTTTTCCTCATTTTATGTCGAAATTACCGAAAAAAGGGACGATAACGGATAATTTTAGCGAAATTTCTATATATTCCTCTATTTACTCCTTTTATTCTCATTTTATGACGAAATTACCAAAAAAAGGGATGAAAACGGATAATTTTAGCGAAATTTCTATTTTTTTTTCCTCATTTTATAACTTAATTACCGAAAAAAGGTACGAGAACGGATAATTTTAGTGAAACTTTTATTTTTTTCCTAAATTTACTCGTTTTTTTTCCTTATTTTATGAGGAAATTACCGAAAAAAGGGACGAAAACGGATAATTTTAGCGAAATTTCAATTTTTTCCTCAATTTACTCGTTTTTTTTCCTCATTTTATGACAAAATTACCGAAAAAAGGGATGAAAACGGATAATTTTAGTGAAATTTCTATTTTTTCCCCAATTTACTCGTTTTTTTTCCTCATTTTATGACGAAATTACCGAAAAAAGGGACGAAAATGGATAATTTTAGCGAAATTAATATTTTTTTCCTCTAGATACTCGTTTTTTTTCCTCATTTTAGGACGAAATTACCGAAAAAAGGGACGAAAACGGATTATTATAGCGAAGTTCCTTTTTTTTTCCTCTATTTACTCGTTTTTTTTTCTCATATTATGACGAAATTTCCAAAAAAAGGGACGAAAACGTATAATTTTAGCGAAATTTCTATATTTTCTTCTATTTCCTGGTTTTTTTCCCTCATTTTATGACGAAATTACCGAAAAAAGGGACGAAAACGGATAATTTTAGCGAAATTTTTATTTTTTCCTCTATTTACTCGTTTTTTCTCCTTTTTTGACGAAATTACCGAAAAAAGGGACGAAAACGGATAATTTTAGCGAAATTTCTATTTTTCTCTATTTACTCGTTTTTTTTTCCTCTTTTATCACGCAATTACCGAAAAAAGGGACGAAAACGGATAATTTTAGCGAAATTACTATTTTTTTCCTGAATTTACTCGTTTTTTTCCTCATTTTATGACGAAATTACCAAAAAAGGGACGAAAACGGATAATTTTAGCGAAATTTTTATTTTTTTCCTCAATTTACTCGTTATTCTTCATCATTTTATCACGAAATTACCGAAAAAAGGGACGATAACGGATAATTTTAGCGAAATTACTATTTTTTACTCTATTTACTCGTTTTTTTTCCTCATTTTATGTCGAAAGTACCGAAAAAAGGGACGAAAACGGATAATTTTAGCGAAATTTCTATTTTTTTTCCTCATTTTATAACTTAATTACCGAAAAAAGGTACGAGAACGGATAATTTAAGTGAATCTTTTATTTTTTTCCTAAATTTACTCGTTTTTTTTCCTTATTTTATGACGAAATTACCGAAAAAAGGGACGAAAACGGATAATTTTAGCGAAATTTCAATTTTTTTCTTCAATTTACTCGTTATTCTTCATCATTTTATCACGAAATTACCGAAAAAAGGGACGATAACGGATAATTTTAGCGAAATTTCTATTTTTTACTCTATTCACTCGTTTTTTTTCCTCATTTTATGTCGAAATTACCGAAAAAAGGGACGATAACGGATAATTTTAGCGAAATTTCTATATATTCCTCTATTTACTCCTTTTATTCTCATTTTATGACGAAATTACCGAAAAAAGGGATGAAAACGGATAATTTTAGCGAAATTTCTATTTTTTTTTCCTCATTTTATAACTTAATTACCGAAAAAAGGTACGAGAACGGATAATTTTAGTGAAACTTTTATTTTTTTCCTAAATTTACTCGTTTTTTTTCCTTATTTTATGACGAAATTACCGAAAAAAGGGACGAAAACGGATAATTTTAGCGAAATTTCAATTTTTTCCTCAATTTACTCGTTTTTTTTCCTCATTTTATGACAAAATTACCGAAAAAAGGGACGAAAACGGATAATTTTAGTGAAATTTCTATTTTTTCCCCAATTTACTCGTTTTTTTTCCTCATTTTATGACGAAATTACCGAAAAAAGGGACGAAAATGGATAATTTTAGCGAAATTAATATTTTTTTCCTCTAGATACTCGTTTTTTTTCCTCATTTTAGGACGAAATTACCGAAAAAAGGGACGAAAACGGATTATTATAGCGAAGTTCCTTTTTTTTTCCTCTATTTACTCGTTTTTTTTTCTCATATTATGACGAAATTTCCAAAAAAAGGGACGAAAACGTATAATTTTAGCGAAATTTCTATATTTTCTTCTATTTCCTCGTTTTTTTCCCTCATTTTATGACGAAATTACCGAAAAAAGGGACGAAAACGGATAATTTTAGCGAAATTTTTATTTTTTCCTCTATTTACTCGTTTTTTCTCCTTTTATGACGAAATTACCGAAAAAAGGGACGAAAACGGATAATTTTAGCGAAATTTCTATTTTTCTCTATTTACTCGTTTTTTTTCCTCTTTTATCACGCAATTACCGAAAAAAGGGACGAAAACGGATAATTTTAGCGAAATTACTATTTTTTTCCTGAATTTACTCGTTTTTTTCCTCATTTTATGACGAAATTACCAAAAAAGGGACGAAAACGGATAATTTTAGCGAAATTTTTATTTTTTTCCTCAATTTACTCGTTATTCTTCATCATTTTATCACGAAATTACCGAAAAAAGGGACGATAACGGATAATTTTAGCGAAATTACTATTTTTTACTCTATTTACTCGTTTTTTTTCCTCATTTTATGTCGAAATTACCGAAAAAAGGGACGAAAACGGATAATTTTAGCGAAATTTCTATTTTTTTTCCTCATTATATAACTTAATTACCGAAAAAAGGTACGAGAACGGATAATTTAAGTGAATCTTTTATTTTTTTCCTAAATTTACTCGTTTTTTTTCCTTATATTATGACGAAATTACCGAAAAAAGGGACGAAAACGGATAATTTTAGCGAAATTTCAATTTTTTCCTCAATTTACTCGTTTTTTTTCCTCTTTTATCACGCAATTACCGAAAAAGGGACGAAAACGGATAATTTTAGCGAAATTTCTATATATTCCTCTATTTACTCCTTTTATTCTCATTTTATGACGAAATTACCGAAAAAAGGGACGAAAACGGATAATTTTAGCGAAATTTCTATTTTTTTCCTCATTTTATAACTTAATTACCGAAAAAAGGTACGAGAACGGATAATTTTAGTGAAACTTTTATTTTTTTCCTAAATTTACTCGTTTTTTTCCTTATTTTATGACGAAATTACCGAAAAAAGGGACGAAAACGGATAATTTTAGCGAAATTTCAATTTTTTCCTCAATTTACTCGTTTTTTTCCTCATTTTATGACAAAATTACCGAAAAAAGGGACGAAAACGGATAATTTTAGCGAAATTTCTATTTTTTCCCCAATTTACTCGTTTTTTTTCCTCATTTTATGACGAAATTACCGAAAAAAGGGACGGAAAGGGATAATTTTAGCGAAATTTATATTTTTTTCCTCTAGATACTCGTTTTTTTTCCTCATTTTATGACGAAATTACCTAAAAAAGGGACGAAAACGGATGATTATAGCGAAGTTTCTTTTTTTTTCCTCTATTTACTCGTTTTTTTTCTCATATTATGACGAAATTTCCAAAAAAAGGGACGAAAACGTATAATTTTAGCGAAATTTCTATTTTTTCTTCTATTTCCTCGTTTTTTTCCCTCATTTTATGACGAAATTACCGAAAAAAGGGACGAAAACGGATAATTTTAGCGAAATTTTTATTTTTTCCTCTATTTACTCGTTGTTTCTCCTTTTATGACGAAATTACCGAAAAAAGGGACGAAAACGGATAATTTTAGCGAAATTTTTATTTTTCTCTATTTACTCGTTTTTTTTCCTCTTTTATCACGCAATTACCGAAAAAAGGGACGAAAATGGATAATTTTAGCGAAATTTCTATATATTCCTCTATTTACTCCTTTTTTTCTCATTTTATGACGAAATTACCGAAAAAAGGGACGAAAACGGATAATTTTAGCGAAATTTCTATTTTTTTTTCCTTATTTTATGACGAAATTACCGAAAAAAGGGAGGAAAACGGATAATTTTAGCGAAATTTCTATTTTTTCCTCAATTTACTCGTTTTTTTTCCTCATTTTATGACTAAATTACCGAAAAAAGGGAGGAAAACGGATAATTTTTGCGAAATTTCTATTTTTTACCTCTATTTACTCGTTTTTTTCATCATTTTATGACGAAATTACCGAAAAAAGGGACGATAACAGATAATTTTAACGAAATTTCTATTTTTCTTCTATTTACTCGTTATTTTTCCTCATTTTATGTCGAAATTACCGAAAAACGGGATCAAAACGGATAATTTTAGCGAAATATTTATTTTTTCCTCAATTTACTCGTTGTTTACCTCATTTTATGACGAAATTACCAAAAAAGGGACGAAAACGGATAATTTTAGCGAAATTTTTATTTTTTTCCTCAATTTACTCGTTCTTCTTCATCATTTTATCACGAAATTACCAAAAAAAAATAACTATAACGGATAATTTTAGCGAAATTTCTATTTTTCTCTATTTACTCGTTTTTTTTCCTCATTTTATGACGAAATTACCAAAAAAGGCACGAAAACGGATAATTTTATCGAAATTTTTATATTTTTCCTCTATTTACTCGTTTTTTTCCTCATTTCATGACGAAAGTACCGAAAAAAGGGACGAAAACGGATAATTTTAGCGAAATTTTTATTTTTTTCCTCAATTTACTCGTTTTTCTTCATCATTTTGTGACGAAATTACCGAAAAAAGGGACGAAAACGATTAAATTTAGCGAAATTTTAATTTTTTTCCTCAATTTACTCGATTTTCTTCATCAATTTATAAGGAAATTACCAAAAAAATGGACGAAAACGGATAATTTTAGCGAAGTTTCTATTTTTTTCTTCAATTTACTCTTTTTTTTCCTCATTTTATGACGAAATTACCGAAAAAAGGGACGAAAAGGGATAATTTTATCGAAATTTCTATTTTTTTCCTCTAGTTACTCGTTTTTTTCCCTCATTTTATAACTAAATTACCGAAAAAAGGGACGAAAACGGATAATTTTAGCGAAATTACTATTTTTTTCCTGAATTTACTCGTTTTTTTCCTCATTTTATGACGAAATTACCAAAAAAGGGACGAAAACGGATAATTTTAGCGAAATTTTTATTTTTTTCCTCAATTTACTCGTTATTCTTCATCATTTTATCACGAAATTACCGAAAAAAGGGACGATAACGGATAATTTTAGCGAAATTTCTATTTTTTACTCTATTTACTCGTTTTTTTTCCTCATTTTATGTCGAAATTACCGAAAAAAGGGACGAAAACGGATAATTTTAGCGAAATTTCAATTTTTTCCTCAATTTACTTGTTTTTTATCCTCTTTTATCACGCAATTACCGAAAAAGGGACGAAAACGGATAATTTTAGCGAAATTTCAATTTTTTTTCCTTATTTTATGACGAAATTACCGAAAAAAGGGAGGAAAACGGATAATTTTAGCGAAATTTCTATTTTTTCCTCAATTTACTCGTTTTTTTTTCCTCATTTTATGACTAAATTACCGAAAAAAGGGAGGAAAACGGATAATTTTTGCGAAATTTCTATTTTTTTCCTCTATTTACTCGTTTTTTTTCATCATTTAATGACGAAATTACCGAAAAAACGGACGAAAACGGATAATTTTAGCGAAATTTTTAATTTTTTCCTCTATTTACTCGATTATTTTCCTCATTTTATGACGTAATTACCGAAAAAACGGGATGAAAAACGGATAATTTTAGCGAAATATTTATTTATTCCATTATTTACTCGTTTATTTTCCTCATTTTATAACAAAATTACCGAAAAAACGGACGAAAACGGATAATTTTAGCGAAATTTCTATTTTATCCCCAATTTACTCGTTTTTTTTTCCGCATTTTTTCACGAAGTTACCGAAAAAAGTGACGAAAACGGATAATTTTAGCGAATTTTCTATTTTTTTCTTCAATTTACTCTTTTTTTTCCTTATTTTATGACGAAATTACCGAAAAAAGGGACGAAAAGGGATAATTTTAGCGAAATTTATATTTTTTCCTCTAGTTACTCGTTTTTTTTCCTCATTTTATGACGAAATTACCGAAAAAAGGGACGAAAACGGATAATTTTAGCGAAATTACTATTTTTTTCCTCAATTTACTCGTTGTTTACCCCATTTTATGACGAAATTACCAAAAAAGGGACGAAAACGGATAATTTTAGCGAAATATTAATTTTTTTCCTCAATTTACTCGTTCTTCTTCATCATTTTATCACGAAATTACCGAAAAAAATAACGATAACGGATAATTTTAGCGAAATTTCTATTTTTTCCTCTATTTACTCGTTTTTTTCCTCATTTCATGACGAAAGTACCGAAAAAAGGGACGAAAACGGATAATTTTAGCGAAATTTCTACTTTTTTCCTCTATTTGCTCGTTTTTTTTCTTCATTTTATGGCGAAATTACCGAATAAAGGGACGAAAACGATTAATTTTAGCGAAATTTTTATTTTTTTCCTCAATTTACTCGTTTTTCTTCATCATTTTATCACGAAATTACCGAAAAAAGGGACGAAAACGGATAATTTTTACGAAATTTCTATTTTTTTCCTCTATTTACTCGATTTTTTTCCCACATTTTATGACGAAATTACCGAATAAAGGGACGAAAACGGATAATTTTAGCGAAATTTTTATTTTGTTCCTCAATTTGTTCGTTTTTCTTTATCATTATATTTTTAAATTACCGAAAAAAGGGACGAAAAGGGATAATTTTAAAGAAATATCTATTTTTTTCCTGAATTAACTCGTTTTTTTCCTCATTTTATGACGAAATTACTAAAAAAGGGACGAAAACGGATAATTTTAGCGAAATTTTTATTTTTTTCGTCAATTTACTCGTTATTCTTCATCATTTTATCACAAATTTACCGAAAAAAGGGACGATAACGGATAATTTTAGCGAAATTTCTATTTTTTACTCTATTTACTCGTTTTTTTTCCTCATTTTATGTCGAAATTACCGAAAAAAGGGACGAAAACGGATAATTTTAGCGAAATTTCTATTTTTCTCTATTTACTCGTTTTTTTTTCCTCATTTTATGACGAAATTACCAAAAAAAGGGACGATAACAGATAATTTTAACGAAATTTCTATTTTTCCTCTATTTACTCGTTATTTTTCCTCATTTTATGTCGAAATTACCGAAAAACGGGATCAAAACGGATAATTTTAGCGAAATATTTATTTTTTCCTCAATTTACTCGTTGTTTACCTCATTTTATGACGAAATTACCAAAAAAGGGACGAAAACGGATAATTTTAGCGAAATTTTTATTTTTTTCCTCAATTTACTCGTTCTTCTTCATCATTTTATCACGAAATTACCAAAAAAAAAATAACTATAACGGATAATTTTAGCGAAATTTCTATTTTTTCCTCTATTTACTCGTTTTTTTTCCTCATTTTATGTCGAAATTACCGAAAAAAGGCACGAAAACGGATAATTTTATCGAAATTTTTATATTTTTCCTCTATTTACTCGTTTTTTTCCTCATTTCATGACGAAAGTACCGAAAAAAGGGACGAAAACGGATAATTTTAGCGAAATTTTTATTTTTTTCCTCAATTTACTCGTTTTTCTTCATCATTTTGTGACGAAATTACCGAAAAAAGGGACGAAAACGATTAAATTTAGCGAAATTTTAATTTTTTTCCTCAATTTACTCGATTTTCTTCATCAATTTATAAGGAAATTACCAAAAAAATGGACGAAAACGGATAATTTTTACGAAATTTCTATTTTTTTCCTCTATTTACTCGATTTTTTTCCACATTTTATGACGAAATTACCGAATAAAGGGACGAAAACGGATAATTTTAGCGAAATTTTTATTTTTTTCCTCAATTTACTCGTTTTTCTTTATCATTCTATTTTTAAATTACCGAAAAAAGGGACGAAAACGGATAATTTTAGCGAAATTTCTATTTTTTCTATTTACTCGTTTTTTTTCCTCATTTTATGACGAAATTACCAAAAAAAGGGACGATAACAGATAATTTTAACGAAATTTCTATTTTTCCTCTATTTACTCGTTATTTTTCCTCATTTTATGTCGAAATTACCGAAAAAACGGGATCAAAACGGATAATTTTAGCGAAATATTTATTTTTTCCTCAATTTACTCGTTGTTTACCTCATTTTATGACGAAATTACCAAAAAAGGGACGAAAACGGATAATTTTAGCGAAATTTTTATTTTTTTCCTCAATTTACTCGTTCTTCTTCATCATTTTATCACGAAATTACCAAAAAAAAAATAACTATAACGGACAATTTTAGCGAAATTTCTATTTTTTCCTCTATTTACTCGTTTTTTTCCTCATTTTATGTCGAAATTACCGAAAAAAGGCACGAAAACGGATAATTTTATCGAAATTTTTATATTTTTCCTCTATTTACTCGTTTTTTTCCTCATTTCATGACGAAAGTACCGAAAAAAGGGACGAAAACGGATAATTTTAGCGAAATTTTTATTTTTTTCCTCAATTTACTCGTTTTTCTTCATCATTTTGTGACGAAATTACCGAAAAAAGGGACGAAAACGATTAAATTTAGCGAAATTTTAATTTTTTTCCTCAATTTACTCGATTTTCTTCATCAATTTATAAGGAAATTACCAAAAAAATGGACGAAAACGGATAATTTTTACGAAATTTCTATTTTTTTCCTCTATTTACTCGATTTTTTTCCACATTTTATGACGAAATTACCGAATAAAGGGACGAAAACGGATAATTTTAGCGAAATTTTTATTTTTTTCCTCAATTTACTCGTTTTTCTTTATCATTCTATTTTTAAATTACCGAAAAAAGGGACGAAAACGGATAATTTTAGCGAAAATTTTATTTTTTTCGTCAATTTACTCGTTATTCTTCATCATTTTATCACGAAATTACCGAAAAAAGGGACGATAACAGATAATTTTAGCGAAATTTCTATTTTTCCTCTATTTACTCGTTATTTTTCCTCATTTTATGTCGAAATTACCGAAAAACGGGATCAAAACGGATAATTTTAGCGAAATTTTTATTTTTTTCCTCAATTTACTCGTTCTTCTTCATCATTTTATCACGAAATTACCAAAAAAAATAACGATAACGGATAATTTTAGCGAAATTTCTATTTTTTCCTCTATTTACTCGTTTTTTTTCCTCATTTTATGTCGAAATTACCGAAAAAAGGCACGAAAACGGATAATTTTATCGAAATTTTTATATTTTTCCTCTATTTACTCGTTTTTTTCCTCATTTCATGACGAAAGTACCGAAAAAAGGGACGAAAACGGATAATTTTAGCGAAATTTTTATTTTTTTCCTCAATTTACTCGTTTTTCTTCATCATTTTGTGACGAAATTACCGAAAAAAGGGACGAAAACGATTAAATTTAGCGAAATTTTAATTTTTTTCCTCAATTTACTCGATTTTCTTCATCAATTTATAAGGAAATTACCAAAAAAATGGACGAAAACGGATAATTTTTACGAAATTTCTATTTTTTTCCTCTATTTACTCGATTTTTTTCCACATTTTATGACGAAATTACCGAATAAAGGGACGAAAACGGATAATTTTAGCGAAATTTTTATTTTTTTCCTCAATTTACTCGTTTTTCTTTATCATTCTATTTTTAAATTACCGAAAAAAGGGACGAAAACGGATAATTTTAGCGAAATTTCTATTTTTTCTATTTACTCGTTTTTTTTCCTCATTTTATGACGAAATTACCAAAAAAAGGGACGATAACAGATAATTTTAACGAAATTTCTATTTTTCCTCTATTTACTCGTTATTTTTCCTCATTTTATGTCGAAATTACCGAAAAACGGGATCAAAACGGATAATTTTAGCGAAATATTTATTTTTTCCTCAATTTACTCGTTGTTTACCTCATTTTATGACGAAATTACCAAAAAAGGGACGAATACGGATAATTTTAGCGAAATTTTTATTTTTTTCCTCAATTTACTCGTTCTTCTTCATCATTTTATCACGAAATTACCAAAAAAAAAATAACTATAACGGATAATTTTAGCGAAATTTCTATTTTTTCCTCTATTTACTCGTTTTTTTCCTCATTTTATGTCGAAATTACCGAAAAAAGGCACGAAAACGGATAATTTTATCGAAATTTTTATATTTTTCCTCTATTTACTCGTTTTTTTCCTCATTTCATGACGAAAGTACCGAAAAAAGGGACGAAAACGGATAATTTTAGCGAAATTTTTATTTTTTTCCTCAATTTACTCGTTTTTCTTCATCATTTTGTGACGAAATTACCGAAAAAAGGGACGAAAACGATTAAATTTAGAGAAATTTTAATTTTTTTCCTCAATTTACTCGATTTTCTTCATCAATTTATAAGGAAATTACCAAAAAAATGGACGAAAACGGATAATTTTTACGAAATTTCTATTTTTTTCCTCTATTTACTCGATTTTTTTCCACATTTTATGACGAAATTACCGAATAAAGGGACGAAAACGGATAATTTTAGCGAAATTTTTATTTTTTTCCTCAATTTACTCGTTTTTCTTTATCATTCTATTTTTAAATTACCGAAAAAAGGGACGAAAACGGATAATTTTAGCGAAAATTTTATTTTTTTCGTCAATTTACTCGTTATTCTTCATCATTTTATCACGAAATTACCGAAAAAAGGGACGATAACAGATAATTTTAGCGAAATTTCTATTTTTCCTCTATTTACTCATTATTTTTCCTCATTTTATGTCGAAATTACTGAAAAACGGGATCAAAACGGATAATTTTAGCGAAATTTTTATTTTTTTCCTCAATTTACTCGTTCTTCTTCATCATTTTATCACGAAATTACCAAAAAAAATAACGATAACGGATAATTTTAGCGAAATTTCTATTTTTTCCTCTATTTACTCGTTTTTTTTCCTCATTTTATGTCGAAATTACCGAAAAAAGGCACGAAAACGGATAATTTTATCGAAATTTTTATATTTTTCCTCTATTTACTCGTTTTTTTCCTCATTTCATGACGAAAGTACCGAAAAAAGGGACGAAAACGGATAATTTTAGCGAAATTTTTATTTTTTTCCTCAATTTACTCGTTTTTCTTCATCATTTTGTGACGAAATTACCGAAAAAAGGGACGAAAACGGATAAATTTAGTGAAATTTTTATTTTTTTCCTCAATTTACTCGATTTTCTTCATCAATTTATAAGGAAATTACCAAAAAAATGGACGAAAACGGATAATTTTTACGAAATTTCTATTTTTTTCCCCTATTTACTCGATTTTTTTCCACATTTTATGACGAAATTACCGAATAAAGGGACGAAAACGGATAATTTTAGCGAAATTTTTATTTTTTTCCTCAATTTACACGTTTTTCATTATCATTCTATCATTAAATTACCGAAAAAAGGGACGAAAAAGGATAATTTTAAAGAAATTTCTATTTTTTTCCTCTAGTTACTCGATTTTTTTTCACATTTTATGACGAAATTACCGAATAAAGGGACGAAAACGGATAATTTTAGCGAAATTTTTATTTTTCTCCTCAATTTACTATTTTTTCTTCATCATTTTATCATGAAATTACCGAAAAAAAGGGCGAAAACGGATAATTTTAGCGAAATTTTTAATTTTTTCCTCTATTTACTCGTTTTTCTTCATCATTTTATGACGTAATTACCGAAAAAAGGGATAAAAACGGATAAATTTAGCGAAATTTTTATTTATTCCTCTATTTACTCGTTTATTTCCTCATTTTTAAACAAAATTACCAAAAAAAGGGACGAAAACGGATAATTTTAGAGAAATTTCTATTTTTTCCCCAATTTAATCGTTTTTTTTCCGCATTTTATCACGAAGTTACCTAAAAAAGGGACGAAAACGGATATTTTTAGCGA
This sequence comes from Sympetrum striolatum, assembly GCA_947579665.1. NCBI lineage: Eukaryota > Metazoa > Arthropoda > Insecta > Odonata > Libellulidae > Sympetrum > Sympetrum striolatum. Next base: position 239,125 of record CANPUZ010000078.1, read on the forward strand.
ATTTTCTATTTTTATCTTCAATTTACTCGTTTTTTTTTCCTCATTTTATGACGAAATTACCGAGAAAAGGGACGAAAAGGGATAATTTTAGCGAAATTTTTATTTTTTTCTCAATTTATTCGTTTTTTTCCGCATTTTATCAGGAAGTTACCGAAAAAAGGGACGAAAACGGATAATTTTAGCGAAATTTTTATTTTTTTCCTCAATTTACTCATTTTTTTCCTCATTTTATGATGAAATTACCGAAAAAAGGGACGAAAACGGATAATTTTAGCGAAATTTCTATTTTTTTCCTCAATTTACTCGTTTTATTTCATCATTTTATCACGATATTACCGAAAAAAGGGACGAAAACGGATAATTTTAGAGAAAATTTAATTTTTCCTCTATTAACTTGATTTTTTTCCTCATTTTATGACGTAATTACCAAAAAAGGGATGAAAACGGATGATTATTGCGAAATTTTTATTTTTTTTTCTATTTACCCGTTTTTTTTCCTCATTTTATGGCGAATTTACCGAAAAAAGGGACGAAAACGGATAATTTTAGCGAAATTTTTATTTTTTTCCTAAATTTACTCTTTTTTTTCCTCATTTTATGACGAAATTACCGAAAAAAGGGACGAAAACGGATAATTTTAGCGAAATTTCTATTTTTTCCTCAATTTGCTCATTTTTTTCCTCATTTTGTGTCGAAATTACCAAAAATGGGACGAAAACGGATAATTTTAGCGAAATTTTTATTTTTTCCTATTTTTACTATTTTTTCTTCTTCATTATATCATGAAATTACCGAAAAAATGGACGAAAACGGATAATTTCAGCGAAATTTTCAATTTTTTCCTCTATTTACTCGATTATTTTCCTCATTTTATGACGTAATTACCGAAAAAAGGGATGAAAACGGATAATTTTAGCGAAATATTTATTTATTCCTCTATTTACTCGTTTATTTTCCTCATTTTATAACAAAATTACCGAAAAAAGGGACGAAAACGGATAATTTTAGCGAAATTTCTATTTTTTCCCCAATTTACTCGTTTTTTTTCCGCATTTTATCACGAAGTTACCGAAAAAAGGGACGAAAACGGATAATTTTAGCGAAGTTTCTATTTTTTTTTTCAATTTACTCTTTTTTTCCTCATTTTATGACGAAATTACCGAAAAAAGGGACGAAAAGGGATAATTTTATCGAAATTTCTATTTTTTTCCTCTAGTTACTCGTTTTTTTCCCTCATTTTATAACGAAATTACCGAAAAAAGGGACGAAAACGGATAATTTTAGCGAAATTACTATTTTTTTCCTGAATTTACTCGTTTTTTCCTCATTTTATCAGGAAGTTACCGAAAAAAGGGACGAAAACGGATAATTTTAGCGAAATTTTTATTTTTTTCCTCAATTTACTCATTTTTTTCCTCATTTTATGATGAAATTACCGAAAAAAGGGACGAAAACGGATAATTTTAGCGAAATTTCTATTTTTTTCCTCAATTTACTCCTTTTATTTCATCATTTTATCACGATATTACCGAAAAAAGGGACGAAAACGGATAATTTTAGAGAAAATTTAATTTTTCCTCTATTAACTTGATTTTTTTCCTCATTTTATGACGTAATTACCGAAAAAAGGGATGAAAACGGATGATTATTGCGAAATTTTTATTTTTTTTTCTATTTACCCGTTTTTTTTCCTCATTTTATGGCGAAATTACCGAAAAAAGGGACGAAAACGGATAATTTTAGCGAAATTTTTATTTTTTCCTATTTTTACTATTTTTTCTTCCTCATTATATCATGAAATTACCGAAAAAATGGACAAAAACGGATAATTTCAGCGAAATTTTCAATTTTTTCCTCTATTTACTCGATTATTTTCCTCATTTTATGACGTAATTACCGAAAAAAGGGATGAAAACGGATAATTTTAGCGAAATATTTATTTATATCTCTATTTACTCGTTTATTTTCCTCATTTTATAACAAAATTACCGAAAAAAGGGACGAAAAGGGATAATTTTATCGAAATTTCTATTTTTTTCCTCTAGTTACTCGTTTTTTTCCCTCATTTTATAACGAAATTACCGAAAAAAGGGACGAAAACGGATAATTTTAGCGAAATTACTATTTTTTTCCTGAATTTACTCGTTTTTTTCCTCATTTTATGACGAAATTACCAAAAAAGGGACGAAAACGGATAATTTTAGCGAAATTTTTATTTTTTTCCTCAATTTACTCGTTCTTCTTCATCATTTTATCACGAAATTACCAAAAAAAAATAACTATAACGGATAATTTTAGCGAAATTTCTATTTTTTCCTCTATTTACTCGTTTTTTTCCTCATTTTATGTCGAAATTACCGAAAAAAGGCACGAAAACGGATAATTTTATCGAAATTTTTATATTTTTCCTCTATTTACTCGTTTTTTTCCTCATTTCATGACGAAAGTACCGAAAAAAGGGACGAAAACGGATAATTTTAGCGAAATTTTTATTTTTTTCCTCAATTTACTCGTTTTTCTTCATCATTTTGTGACGAAATTACCGAAAAAAAGGGACGAAAACGATTAAATTTAGCGAAATTTTAATTTTTTTCCTCAATTTACTCGATTTTCTTCATCAATTTATAAGGAAATTACCAAAAAAATGGACGAAAACGGATAATTTTTACGAAATTTCTATTTTTTTCCTCTATTTACTCGATTTTTTTCCACATTTTATGACGAAATTACCGAATAAAGGGACGAAAACGGATAATTTTAGCGAAATTTTTATTTTTTTCCTCAATTTACTCGTTTTTCTTTATCATTCTATTTTTAAATTACCGAAAAAAGGGACGAAAACGGATAATTTTAGCGAAATTTTTATTTTTTTCGTCAATTTACTCGTTATTCTTCATCATTTTATCACGAAATTACCGAAAAAAGGGACGATAACGGATAATTTTAGCGAAATTTCTATTTTTCTCTATTTACTCGTTTTTTTTCCTCATTTTATGACGAAATTACCAAAAAATGGGAAGATAACAGATAATTTTAGCGAAATTTCTATTTTTCCTTTATTTACTCGTTATTTTTCCTCATTTTATGTCGAAATTACCGAAAAACGGGATCAAAACGGATAATTTTAGCGAAATATTTATTTTTTCCTCAATTTACTCGTTGTTTACCTCATTTTATGACGAAATTACCAAAAAAGGGACGAAAACGGATAATTTTAGCGAAATTTTTATTTTTTTCCTCAATTTACTCGTTCTTCTTCATCATTTTATCACGAAATTACCAAAAAAAATAACGATAACGGATAATTTTAGCGAAATTTCTATTTTTTCCTCTATTTACTCGTTTTTTTTCCTCATTTTATGTCGAAATTACCGAAAAAAGGCACGAAAACGGATAATTTTATCGAAATTTTTATATTTTTCCTCTATTTACTCGTTTTTTTCCTCATTTCATGACGAAAGTACCGAAAAAAGGGAGGAAAACGGATAATTTTAGCGAAATTTCTATTTTTTCCTCAATTTACTCGTTTTTTTTTCCTCATTTTATGACTAAATTACCGAAAAAAGGGAGGAAAACGGATAATTTTTGCGAAATTTCTATTTTTTTCCTCTATTTACTCGTTTTTTTTCATCATTTTATGACGAAATTACCGAAAAAAGGGACGAAAACGGATAATTTTAGCGAAATTTTTAATTTTTTCCTCTATTTACTCGATTATTTTCCTCATTTTATGACGTAATTACCGAAAAACGGGATGAAAACGGATAATTTTAGCGAAATATTTATTTATTCCATTATTTACTCGTTTATTTTCCTCATTTTATAACAAAATTACCGAAAAAACGGACGAAAACGGATAATTTTAGCGAAATTTCTATTTTTCCCCAATTTACTCGTTTTTTTTTCCGCATTTTTTCACGAAGTTACCGAAAAAAGTGACGAAAACGGATAATTTTAGCGAATTTTCTATTTTTTTCTTCAATTTACTCTTTTTTTTCCTTATTTTATGACGAAATTACCGAAAAAAGGGACGAAAAGGGATAATTTTAGCGAAATTTATATTTTTTCCTCTAGTTACTCGTTTTTTTTCCTCATTTTATGACGAAATTACCGAAAAAAGGGACGAAAACGGATAATTTTAGCGAAATTACTATTTTTTTCCTCAATTTACTCGTTGTTTACCCCATTTTATGACGAAATTACCAAAAAAGGGACGAAAACGGATAATTTTAGCGAAATATTTATTTTTTTCCTCAATTTACTCGTTCTTCTTCATCATTTTATCACGAAATTACCGAAAAAAATAACGATAACGGAAAATTTTAGCGAAATTTCTATTTTTTCCTCTATTTACTCGTTTTTTTCCTCATTTCATGACGAAAGTACCGAAAAAAGGGACGAAAACGGATAATTTTAGCGAAATTTCTACTTTTTTTCTCTATTTGCTCGTTTTTTTTCTTCATTTTATGGCGAAATTACCGAATAAAGGGACGAAAACGATTAATTTTAGCGAAATTTTTATTTTTTTCCTCAATTTACTCGTTTTTCTTCATCATTTTATCACGAAATTACCGAAAAAAGGGACGAAAACGGATAATTTTTACGAAATTTCTATTTTTTTCCTCTATTTACTCGATTTTTTTCCACATTTTATGACGAAATTACCGAATAAAGGGACGAAAACGGATAATTTTAGCGAAATTTTTATTTTGTTCCTCAATTTGTTCGTTTTTCTTTATCATTCTATTTTTAAATTACCGAAAAAAGGGACGAAAAGGGATAATTTTAAAGAAATTTCTATTTTTTTCCTGAATTAACTCGTTTTTTTCCTCATTTTATGACGAAATTACCAAAAAAGGGACGAAAACGGATAATTTTAGCGAAATTTTTATTTTTTTCGTCAATTTACTCGTTATTCTTCATCATTTTATCACAAATTTACCGAAAAAAGGGACGATAACGGATAATTTTAGCGAAATTTCTATTTTTTACTCTATTTACTCGTTTTTTTTCCTCATTTTATGTCGAAATTACCGAAAAAAGGGACGAAAACGGATAATTTTAGCGAAATTTCTATTTTTCTCTATTTACTCGTTTTTTTTCCTCATTTTATGACGAAATTACCAAAAAAAGGGACGATAACAGATAATTTTAACGAAATTTCTATTTTTCCTCTATTTACTCGTTATTTTTCCTCATTTTATGTCGAAATTACCGAAAAACGGGATCAAAACGGATAATTTTAGCGAAATATTCATTTTTTCCTCAATTTACTCGTTGTTTACCTCATTTTATGACGAAATTACCAAAAAAGGGACGAAAACGGATAATTTTAGCGAAATTTTTATTTTTTTCCTCAATTTACTCGTTCTTCTTCATCATTTTATCACGAAATTACCAAAAAAAAAATAACTATAACGGATAATTTTAGCGAAATTTCTATTTTTTCCTCTATTTACTCGTTTTTTTCCTCATTTTATGTCGAAATTACCGAAAAAAGGCACGAAAACGGATAATTTTATCGAAATTTTTATATTTTTCCTCTATTTACTCGTTTTTTTCCTCATTTCATGACGAAAGTACCGAAAAAAGGGACGAAAACGGATAATTTTAGCGAAATTTTTATTTTTTTCCTCAATTTAATCGTTTTTCTTCATCATTTTGTGACGAAATTACCGAAAAAAGGGACGAAAACGATTAAATTTAGCGAAATTTTAATTTTTTTCCTCAATTTACTCGATTTTCTTCATCAATTTATAAGGAAATTACCAAAAAAATGGACGAAAACGGATAATTTTTACGAAATTTCTATTTTTTTCCTCTATTTACTCGATTTTTTTCCACATTTTATGACGAAATTACCGAATAAAGGGACGAAAACGGATAATTTTAGCGAAATTTTTATTTTTTTCCTCAATTTACTCGTTTTTCTTTATCATTCTATTTTTAAATTACCGAAAAAAGGGACGAAAACGGATAATTTTAGCGAAAATTTTATTTTTTTCGTCAATTTACTCGTTATTCTTCATCATTTTATCACGAAATTACCGAAAAAAGGGACGATAACGGATAATTTTAGCGAAATTTCTATTTTTCTCTATTTACTCGTTTGTTTTCCTCATTTTATGACGAAATTACCAAAAAAAGGGAAGATAACAGATAATTTTAGCGAAATTTCTATTTTTTCCTCTATTTACTCGTTTTTTTTCCTCATTTTATGTCGAAATTACCGAAAAAAGGCACGAAAACGGATAATTTTATCGAAATTTTTATATTTTTCCTCTATTTACTCGTTTTTTTCCTCATTTCATGACGAAAGTACCGAAAAAAGGGACGAAAACGGATAATTTTAGCGAAATTTTTATTTTTCTCCTCAATTTACTATTTTTTCTTCATCATTTTATCATGAAATTACCGAAAAAAAGGGCGAAAACGGATAATTTTAGCGAAATTTTTAATTTTTTCCTCTATTTACTCGTTTTTCTTCATCATTTTATGACGTAATTACCGAAAAAAGGGATAAAAACGGATAAATTTAGCGAAATTTTTATTTATTCCTCTATTTACTCGTTTATTTCCTCATTTTTAAACAAAATTACCGAAAAAAGGGACGAAAACGGATAATTTTAGAGAAATTTCTATTTTTTCCCCAATTTAATCGTTTTTTTTCCGCATTTTATCACGAAGTTACCTAAAAAAGGGACGAAAACGGATATTTTAAGCGAAGTTTCTATTTTTTTCTTCAATTAACTCGTTTTTTTTTCCTCATTTTATGACGAAATTACCGAGAAAAGGGACGAAAAGGGATAATTTTAGCGAAATTTTTATTTTTTTCTCAATTTATTCGTTTTTTTCCGCATTTTATCAGGAAGTTACCGAAAAAAGGGACGAAAACGGATAATTTTAGCGAAATTTTTATTTTTTTCCTCAATTTACTCATTTTTTTCCTCATTTTATGATGAAATTACCGAAAAAAGGGACGAAAACGGATAATTTTAGCGAAATTTCTATTTTTTTCCTCTATTTACTCGTTTTATTTCATCATTTTATCACGATATTACCGAAAAAAGGGACGAAAACGGATAATATTAGAGAAAATTTAATTTTTCCTCTATTAACTTGATTTTTTTCCTCATTTTATGACGTAATTACCAAAAAAGGGATGAAAACGGATGATTATTGCGAAATTTTTATTTTTTTTTCTATTTACCCGTTTTTTTTCCTCATTTTATGGCGAAATTACCGAAAAAAGGGACGAAAACGGATAATTTTAGCGAAATTTTTATTTTTTTCCTAAATTTACTCTTTTTTTTCCTCATTTTATGACGAAATTACCGAAAAAAGGGACGAAAACGGATAATTTTAGCGAAATTTCTATTTTTTCCTCAATTTGCTCATTTTTTTCCTCATTTTGTGTCGAAATTACCAAAAAAGGGACGAAAACGGATAATTTTAGCGAAATTTTTATTTTTTCCTATTTTTACTATTTTTTCTTCCTCATTATATCATGAAATTACCGAAAAAATGGACGAAAACGGATAATTTCAGCGAAATTTTCAATTTTTTCCTCTATTTACTCGATTATTTTCCTCATTTTATGACGTAATTACCGAAAAAAGGGATGAAAACGGATAATTTTAGCGAAATATTTATTTATTCCTCTATTTACTCGTTTATTTTCCTCATTTTATAACAAAATTACCGAAAAAAGGGACGAAAACGGATAATTTTAGCGAAATTTCTATTTTTTCCCCAATTTACTCGTTTTTTTTCCGCATTTTATCACGAAGTTACCGAAAAAAGGGACGAAAACGGATAATTTTAGCGAAGTTTCTATTTTTTTTTTCAATTTACTCTTTTTTTCCTCATTTTATGACGAAATTACCGAAAAAAGGGACGAAAAGGTATAATTTTATCGAAATTTCTATTTTTTTCCTCTAGTTACTCGTTTTTTTCCCTCATTTTATAACGAAATTACCGAAAAAAGGGACGAAAACGGATAATTTTAGCGAAATTACTATTTTTTTCCTGAATTTACTCGTTTTTTCCTCATTCTATCAGGAAGTTACCGAAAAAAGGGACAAAAACGGATAATTTTAGCGAAATTTTTATTTTTTTCCTCAATTTACTCATTTTTTTCCTCATTTTATGATGAAATTACCGAAAAAAGGGACGAAAACGGATAATTTTAGCGAAATTTCTATTTTTTTCCTCAATTTACTCCTTTTATTTCATCATTTTATCACGATATTACCGAAAAAAGGGACGAAAACGGATAATTTTAGAGAAAATTTAATTTTTCCTCTATTAACTTGATTTTTTTCCTCATTTTATGACGTAATTACCGAAAAAAGGGATGAAAACGGATGATTATTGCGAAATTTTTATTTTTTTTTCTATTTACCCGTTTTTTTTCCTCATTTTATGGCGAAATTACCGAAAAAAGGGACGAAAACGGATAATTTTAGCGAAATTTTTATTTTTTCCTATTTTTACTATTTTTCTTCCTCATTATATCATGAAATTACCGAAAAAATGGACAAAAACGGATAATTTCAGCGAAATTTTCAATTTTTTCCTCTATTTACTCGATTATTTTCCTCATTTTATGACGTAATTACCGAAAAAAGGGATGAAAACGGATAATTTTAGCGAAATATTTATTTATATCTCTATTTACTCGTTTATTTTCCTCATTTTATAACAAAATTACCGAAAAAAGGAACGAAAACGGATAATTTTAGCGAAATTTCTATTTTTTCCCCAATTTACTCGTTTTTTTTCCGCATTTTATCACGAAGTTACCGAGAAAAGGGACGAAAACGGATAATTTTAGCGAAGTTTCTATTTTTTTTTTCAATTTACTCTTTTTTTTCCTCATTTTATGACGAAATTACCGAAAAAAGGGACGAAAAGGGATAATTTTATCGAAATTTCTATTTTTTTCCTCTAGTTACTCGTTTTTTTCCCTCATTTTATAACGAAATTACCGAAAAAAGGGACGAAAACGGATAATTTTAGCGAAATTACTATTTTTTTCCTGAATTTACTCGTTTTTTTCCTCATTTTATGACGAAATTACCAAAAAAGGGACGAAAACGGATAATTTTAGCGAAATTTTTATTTTTTTCCTCAATTTACTCGTTCTTCTTCATCATTTTATCACGAAATTACCAAAAAAAAATAACTAAAACGGATAATTTTAGCGAAATTTCTATTTTTTCCTCTATTTACTCGTTTTTTTCCTCATTTTATGTCGAAATTACCGAAAAATGGCACGAAAACGGATAATTTTATCGAAATTTTTATATTTTTCCTCTATTTACTCGTTTTTTTCCTCATTTCATGACGAAAGTACCGAAAAAAGGGACGAAAACGGATAATTTTAGCGAAATTTTTATTTTTTCCTCAATTTACTCGTTTTTCTTCATCATTTTGTGACGAAATTACCGAAAAAAAGGGACGAAAACGATTAAATTTAGCGAAATTTTAATTTTTTTCCTCAATTTACTCGATTTTCTTCATCAATTTATAAGGAAATTACCAAAAAAATGGACGAAAACGGATAATTTTTACGAAATTTCTATTTGTTTTCCTCTATTTACTCGATTTTTTTCCACATTTTATGACGAAATTACCGAATAAAGGGACGAAAACGGATAATTTTAGCGAAATTTTTATTTTTTTCCTCAATTTACTCGTTTTTCTTTATCATTCTATTTTTAAATTACCGAAAAAAGGGACGAAAACGGATAATTTTAGCGAAATTTTTATTTTTTTCGTCAATTTACTCGTTATTCTTCATCATTTTATCACGAAATTACCGAAAAAAGGGACGATAACGGATAATTTTAGCGAAATTTCTATTTTTCTCTATTTACTCGTTTTTTTTCCTCATTTTATGACGAAATTACCAAAAAATGGGAAGATAACAGATAATTTTAGCGAAATTTCTATTTTTCCTTTATTTACTCGTTATTTTTCCTCATTTAATGTCGAAATTACCGAAAAACGGGATCAAAACGGATAATTTTAGCGAAATATTTATTTTTTCCTCAATTTACTCGTTGTTTACCTCATTTTATGACGAAATTACCAAAAAAGGGACGAAAACGGATAATTTTAGCGAAATTTTTATTTTTTTCCTCAATTTACTCGTTCTTCTTCATCATTTTATCACGAAATTACCAAAAAAAATAACGATAACGGATAATTTTAGCGAAATTTCTATTTTTTCCTCTATATACTCGTTTTTTTTCCTCATTTTATGTCGAAATTACCGAAAAAAGGCACGAAAACGGATAATTTTATCGAAATTTTTATATTTTTCCTCTATTTACTCGTTTTTTTCCTCATTTCATGACGAAAGTACCGAAAAAAGGGACGAAAACGGATAATTTTAGGGAAATTTTTATTTTTTTCCTCAATTTACTCGTTTTTCTTCATCATTTTGTGACGAAATTACCGAAAAAAGGGACGAAAACGGATAAATTTAGTGAAATTTTTATTTTTTTCCTCAATTTACTCGATTTTCTTCATCAATTTATAAGGAAATTACCAAAAAAATGGACGAAAACGGATAATTTTTACGAAATTTCTATTTTTTTCCCCTATTTACTCGATTTTTTTCCACATTTTATGACGAAATTACCGAATAAAGGGACGAAAACGGATAATTTTAGCGAAATTTTTATTTTTTTCCTCAATTTACACGTTTTTCATTATCATTCTATCATTAAATTACCGAAAAAAGGGACGAAATAGGATAATTTTAAAGAAATTTCTATTTTTTTCCTCTAGTTACTCGATTTTTTTTCACATTTTATGACGAAATTACCGAATTAAGGGACGAAAACGGATAATTTTAGCGAAATTTTTATTTTTCTCCTCAATTTACTATTTTTTCTTCATCATTTTATCATGAAATTACCGAAAAAAAGGGCGAAAACGGATAATTTTAGCGAAATTTTTAATTTTTTCCTCTATTTACTCGTTTTTCTTCATCATTTTATGACGTAATTACCGAAAAAAGGGATAAAAACGGATAAATTTAGCGGAATTTTTATTTATTCCTCTATTTACTCGTTTATTTCCTCATTTTTAAACAAAATTACCGAAAAAAGGGACGAAAACGGATAATTTTAGAGAAATTTCTATTTTTTCCCCAATTTAATCGTTTTTTTTCCGCATTTTATCACGAAGTTACCTAAAAAAGGGACGAAAACGGATATTTTTAGCGAAGTTTCTATTTTTTTCTTCAATTTACTCATTTTTTTTTCCTCATTTTATGACGAAATTACCGAGAAAAGGGACGAAAAGGGATAATTTTAGCGAAATTTTTATTTTTTCCTCAATTTATTCGTTTTTTTCCGCATTTTATCAGGAAGTTACCGAAAAAAGGGACGAAAACGGATAATTTTAGCGAAATTTTTATTTTTTTCCTCAATTTACTAATTTTTTTCCTCATTTTATGATGAAATTACCGAAAAAAGGGACGAAAACGGATAATTTTAGCGAAATTTCTATTTTTTTCCTCAATTTACTCGTTTTATTTCATCATTTTATCACGATATTACCGAAAAAAGGGACGAAAACGGATAATTTTAGAGAAAATTTAATTTTTCCTCTATTAACTTGATTTTTTTCCTCATTTTATGACGTAATTACCGAAAAAAGGGATGAAAACGGACGATTATTGCGAAATTTTTATTTTTTTTCTATTTACCCGTTTTTTTTCCTCATTTTATGGCGAAATTACCGAAAAAAGGGACGAAAACGGATAATTTTAGCGAAATTTTTATTTTTTTCCTAAATTTACTCTTTTTTTTCCTCATTTTATGACGAAATTACCGAAAAAAGGGACGAAAACGGATAATTTTAGCGAAATTTCTATTTTTTCCTCAATTTGCTCATTTTTTTCCTCATTTTGTGTCGAAATTACCAAAAAAGGGACGAAAACGGATAATTTTAGCGAAATTCTTATTTTTTCCTATTTTTACTATTTTTTCTTCCTCATTATATCATGAAATTACCGAAAAAATGGACGAAAACGGATAATTTCAGCGAAATTTTCAATTTTTTCCTCTATTTACTCGATTATTTTCCTCATTTTATGACGTAATTACCAAAAAAAGGGATGAAAACGGATAATTTTAGCGAAATATTTATTTATTCCTCTATTTACTCCTTTATTTTCCTCATTTTATAACAAAATTACCGAAAAAAGGGACGAAAACGGATAATTTTAGCGAAATTTCTATTTTTTCCCCAATTTACTCGTTTTTTTTCGCATTTTATCACGAAGTTACCGAAAAAAGGGACGAAAACGGATAATTTTAGCGAAGTTTCTATTTTTTTTTTCAATTTACTCTTTTTTTTCCTCATTTTATGACGAAATTACCGAAAAAAGGGACGAAAAGGGATAATTTTATCGAAATTTCTATTTTTTTCCTCTAGTTACTCGTTTTTTTCCCTCATTTTATAACGAAATTACCGAAAAAAGGGACGAAAACGGATAATTTTAGCGAAATTACTATTTTTTTCCTGAATTTACTCGTTTTTTCCTCATTTTATCAGGAAGTTACCGAAAAAAGGGACGAAAACGGATAATTTTAGCGAAATTTTTATTTTTTTTCTCAATTTACTCATTTTTTTCCTCATTTTATGATGAAATTACCGAAAAAAGGGACGAAAACGGATAATTTTAGCGAAATTTCTATTTTTTTCCTCAATTTACTCCTTTTATTTCATCATTTTATCACGATGTTACCGAAAAAAGGGACGAAAACGGATAATTTTAGAGAAAATTTAATTTTTCCTCTATTAACTTGATTTTTTTCCTCATTTTATGACGTAATTACCGAAAAAAGGGATGAAAACGGATGATTATTACGAAATTTTTATTTTTTTTTCTATTTACCCGTTTTTTTTCCTCATTTTATGGCGAAATTACCGAAAAAAGGGACGAAAACGGATAATTTTAGCGAAATTTTTATTTTTTCCTATTTTTACTATTTTTTCTTCCTCATTATATCATGAAATTACCGAAAAAATGGACGAAAACGGATAATTTCAGCGAAATTTTCAATTTTTTCCTCTATTTACTCGATTATTTTCCTCATTTTATGACGTAATTACCGAAAAAGGGATGAAAACGGATAATTTTAGCGAAATATTTATTTATATCTCTATTTACTCGTTTATTTTCCTCATTTTATAACAAAATTACCGAAAAAAGGGACGAAAACGGATAATTTTAGCGAAATTTCTATTTTTTCCCCAATTTACTCGTTTTTTTTCCGCATTTTATCACGAAGTTACCGAGAAAAGGGACGAAAACGGACAATTTTAGCGAAGTTTCTATTTTTTTTTTCAATTTACTCTTTTTTTTCCTCATTTTATGACGAAATTACCGAAAAAAGGGACGAAAAGGGATAATTTTATCGAAATTTCTATTTTTTTCCTCTAGTTACTCGTTTTTTTCCCTCATTTTATAACGAAATTACCGAAAAAAGGGACGAAAACGGATAATTTTAGCGAAATTACTATTTTTTTCCTGAATTTACTCGTTTTTTTCCTCATTTTATGACGAAATTACCAAAAAAGGGACGAAAACGGATAATTTTAGCGAAATTTTTATTTTTTTCCTCAATTTACTCGTTCTTCTTCATCATTTTATCACGAAATTACCAAAAAAAAATAACTATAACGGATAATTTTATCGAAATTTTTATATTTTTCCTCTATTTACTCGTTTTTTTCCTCATTTCATGACGAAAGTACCGAAAAAAGGGACGAAAACGGATAATTTTAGCGAAATTTTTATTTTTTTCCTCAATTTACTCGTTTTTCTTCATCATTTTGTGACGAAATTACCGAAAAAAAGGGACGAAAACGATTAAATTTAGCGAAATTTTAATTTTTTTCCTCAATTTACTCGAGTTTCTTCATCAATTTATAAGGAAATTACCAAAAAAATGGACGAAAACGGATAATTTTTACGAAATTTCTATTTGTTTTCCTCTATTTACTCGATTTTTTTCCACATTTTATGACGAAATTACCGAATAAAGGGACGAAAACGGATAATTTTAGCGAAATTTTTATTTTTTTCCTCAATTTACTCGTTTTTCTTTATCATTCTATTTTTAAATTACCGAAAAAAGGGACGAAAACGGATAATTTTAGCGAAATTTTTATTTTTTTCGTCAATTTACTCGTTATTCTTCATCATTTTATCACGAAATTACCGAAAAAAGGGACGATAACGGATAATTTTAGCGAAATTTCTATTTTTCTCTATTTACTCGTTTTTTTACCTCATTTTATGACGAAATTACCAAAAAAAGGGAAGATAACAGATAATTTTAGCGAAATTTCTATTTTTCCTCTATTTACTCGTTATTTTTCCTCATTTTATGTCGAAATTACCGAAAAACGGGATCAAAACGGATAATTTTAGCGAAATATTTATTTTTTCCTCAATTTACTAGTTGTTTACCTCATTTTATGACGAAATTACCAAAAAAGGGACGAAAACGGATAATTTTAGCGAAATTTTTATTTTTTTCCTCAATTTACTCGTTCTTCTTCATCATTTTATCACGAAATTACCAAAAAAAATAACGATAACGGATAATTTTAGCGAAATTTCTATTTTTTCCTGTATTTACTCGTTTTTTTTCCTCATTTATGTCGAAATTACCGAAAAAAGGCACGAAAACGGATAATTTTATCGAAATTTTTATATTTTTCCTCTATTTACTCGTTTTTTTCCTCATTTCATGACGAAAGTACCGAAAAAAGGGACGAAAACGGATAATTTTAGGGAAATTTTTATTTTTTTCCTCAATTTACTCGTTTTTCTTCATCATTTTGTGACGAAATTACCGAAAAAAGGGACGAAAACGGATAAATTTAGCGAAATTTTTATTTTTTTCCTCAATTTACTCGATTTTCTTCATCAATTTATAAGGAAATTACCAAAAAAATGGACGAAAACGGATAATTTTTACGAAATTTCTATTTTTTTCCCCTATTTACTCGATTTTTTTCCACATTTTATGACGAAATTACCGAATAAAGGGACGAAAACGGATAATTTTAGCGAAATTTTTAATTTTTTCCTCTATTTACTCGTTTTTCTTCATCATTTTATGACGTAATTACCGAAAAAAGGGACGAAAACGGATAATTTTAGCGAAATTTTTATTTTTTTCCTCAATTTACACGTTTTTCATTATCATTCTATCATTAAATTACCGAAAAAAGGGACGAAAAAGGATAATTTTAAAGAAATTTCTATTTTTTTCCTCTAGTTACTCGATTTTTTTTCACATTTTATGACGAAATTACCGAATAAAGGGACGAAAACGGATAATTTTAGCGAAATTTTTATTTTTCTCCTCAATTTACTATTTTTTCTTCATCATTTTATCATGAAATTACCGAAAAAAAGGACGAAAACGGATAATTTTAGCGATATTTTTAATTTTTTCCTCTATTTACTCGTTTTTCTTCATCATTTTATGACGTAATTACCGAAAAAAGGGATAAAAACGGATAAATTTAGCGAAATTTTTATTTATTCCTCTATTTACTCGTTTATTTCCTCATTTTTAAACAAAATTACCGAAAAAAGGGACGAAAACGGATAATTTTAGAGAAATTTCTATTTTTTCCCCAATTTAATCGTTTTTTTTCCGCATTTTATCACGAAGTTACCGAAAAAAGGGACGAAAACGGATATTTTTAGCGAAGTTTCTATTTTTTTCTTCAATTTACTCGTTTTTTTTTCCTCATTTTATGACGAAATTACCGAGAAAAGGGACGAAAAGGGATAATTTTAGCGAAATTTTTATTTTTTCCTCAATTTATTCGTTTTTTTCCGCATTTTATCAGGAAGTTACCGAAAAAAGGGACGAAAACGGATAATTTTAGCGAAATTTTTATTTTTTTCCTCAATTTACTCATTTTTTTCCTAATTTTATGATGAAATTACCGAAAAAAGGGACGAAAACGGATAATTTTAGCGAAATTTCTATTTTTTTCCTCAATTTACTCGTTTTATTTCATCATTTTATCACGATATTAACGGAAAAAGGGACGAAAACGGATAATTTTAGAGAAAATTTAATTTTTCCTCTATTAACTTGATTTTTTTCCTCATTTTATGACGTAATTACCGAAAAAAGGGATGAAAACGGATGATTATTGCGAAATTTTTATTTTTTTTTCTATTTACCCGTTTTTTTCCTCATTTTATGGCGAAATTACCGAAAAAAGGGACGAAAACAGATAATTTTAGCGAAATTTTTATTTTTTTCCTAAATTTACTCTTTTTTTTCCTCATTTTATCATGAAATTACCGAAAAAATGGACGAAAACGGATAATTTTAGCGAAATTTCTATTTTTTCCCCAATTTACTCGTTTTTTTTCCGCATTTTATCACGAAGTTACCGAAAAAAGGGACGAAAACGGATAATTTTAGCGAAGTTTCTATTTTTTTTTCAATTTACTCTTTTTTTTCCTCATTTTATGACGAAATTACCGAAAAAAGGGACGAAAAGGGATAATTTTATCGAAATTTCTATTTTTTTCCTCTAGTTACTCGTTTTTTTCCCTCATTTTATAACGAAATTACCGAAAAAAGGGACGAAAACGGATAATTTTAGCGAAATTACTATTTTTTTCCTGAATTTACTCGTTTTTTTCCTCATTTTATCAGGAAGTTACCAAAAAAAGGGACGAAAACGGATAATTTTAGCGAAATTTTTATTTTTTTCCTCAATTTACTCATTTTTTTCCTCATTTTATGATGAAATTACCGAAAAAAGGGACGAAAACGGATAATTTTAGCGAAATTTTTATTTTGTTCCTCTATTTACTCGATTTTTTTCCACATTTTATGACGAAATTACCGAATAAAGGGACGAAAACGGATAATTTTAGCGAAATTTTTATTTTGTTCCTCAATTTACTCGTTTTTCTTTATCATTCTATTTTTAAATTACCGAAAAAAGGGACGAAAAAGGATAATTTTAAAGAAATTTCTATTTTTTTCCTCTAGTTACTCGATTTTTTTTCACATTTTATGACGAAATTACCGAATAAAGGGACGAAAACGGATAATTTTAGCGAAATTTTTATTTTTCTCCTCAATTTACTATTTTTTCTTCATCATTTTATCATGAAATTACCGAAAAAAAGGACGAAAACGGATAATTTTAGCGAAATTTTTAATTTTTTCCTCTATTTACTCGTTTTTCTTCATCATTTTATGACGTAATTACCGAAAAAAGGGATAAAAACGGATAAATTTAGCGAAATTTTTATTTATTCCTCTATTTACTCGTTTATTTCCTCATTTTTAAACAAAATTACCGAAAAAAGGGACGAAAACGGATAATTTTAGAGAAATTTCTATTTTTTCCCCAATTTAATCGTTTTTTTTCCGCATTTTATCACGAAGTTACCGAAAAAAGGGACGAAAACGGATATTTTTAGCGAAGTTTCTATTTTTTTCTTCAATTTACTCGTTTTTTTTTCCTCATTTTATGACGAAATTACCGAGAAAAGGGACGAAAAGGGATAATTTTAGCGAAATTTTTATTTTTTTCCTCAATTTACTCATTTTTTTCCTAATTTTATGATGAAATTACCGAAAAAAGGGACGAAAACGGATAATTTTAGCGAAATTTCTATTTTTTTCCTCAATTTACTCGTTTTATTTCATCATTTTATCACGATATTAACGGAAAAAGGGACGAAAATGGATAATTTTAGAGAAAATTTAATTTTTCCTCTATTAACTTGATTTTTTTCCTCATTTTATGACGTAATTACCGAAAAAAGGGATGAAAACGGATGATTATTGCGAAATTTTTATTTTTTTTTCTATTTACCCGTTTTTTTCCTCATTTTATGGCGAAATTACCGAAAAAAGGGACGAAAACAGATAATTTTAGCTAAATTTTTATTTTTTTCCTAAATTTACTCTTTTTTTTCCTCATTTTATCATGAAATTACCGAAAAAATGGACGAAAACGGATAATTTCAGCGAAATTTTCAATTTTTTCCTCTATTTACTCGAATATTTTCCTCATTTTATGACGTAATTACCGAAAAAAGGGATGAAAACGGATAATTTTAGCGAAATATTTATTTATTCCTCTATTTACTCGTTTATTTTCCTCATTTTATAACAAAATTACCGAAAAAAGGGACGAAAACGGATAATTTTAGCGAAATTTCTATTTTTTCCCCAATTTACTCGTTTTTTTTCCGCATTTTATCACGAAGTTACCGAAAAAAGGGACGAAAACGGATAATTTTATCGAAATTTCTATTTTTTTCCTCTAGTTACTCGTTTTTTTCCCTCATTTTATAACGAAATTACCGAAAAAAGGGACGAAAACGGATAATTTTAGCGAAATTACTATTTTTTTCCTGAATTTACTCGTTTTTTTCCTCATTTTATCAGGAAGTTACCAAAAAAAGGGACGAAAACGGATAATTTTAGCGAAATTTTTATTTTTTTCCTCAATTTACTCATTTTTTTCCTCATTTTATAATGAAATTACCGAAAAAAGGGACGAAAACGGATAATTTTAGCGAAATTTTTATTTTGTTCCTCTATTTACTCGATTTTTTTCCACATTTTATGACGAAATTACCGAATAAAGGGACGAAAACGGATAATTTTAGCGAAATTTTTATTTTGTTCCTCAATTTACTCGTTTTTCTTTATCATTCTATTTTTAAATTACCGAAAAAAGGGAAGAAAAGGGATAATTTTAAAGAAATTTCTATTTTTTTCCTGAATTAACTCGTTTTTTTCCTCATTTTATGACGAAATTACCAAAAAAGGGACGAAAACGGATAATTTTAGCAAAATTTTTATTTTTTTCGTCAATTTACTCGTTATTCTTCATCATTTTATCACGAAATTACCGAAAAAAGGGACGATAACGGATAATTTTAGCGAAATTTCTATTTTTTACTCTATTTACTCGTTTTTTTTCCTCATTTTATGTCGAAATTACCGAAAAAAGGGACGAAAACGGATAATTTTAGCGAAATTTCTATTTTTCTCTATTTACTCGTTTTTTTTCCTCATTTTATGACGAAATTACCAAAAAAGGGACGATAACAGATAATTTTAGCGAAATTTCTATTTTTCCTCTATTTACTCGTTATTTTTCCCCATTTTATGTCGAAATTACCGAAAAACGGGATCAAAACGGATAATTTTAGCGAAATATTTATTTTTTCCTCAATTTACTCGTTGTTTACCTCATTTTATGACGAAATTACCAAAAAAGTGACGAAAACGGATAATTTTAGCGAAATTTTTATTTTTTTCCTCAATTTACTCGTTCTTCTTCATCATTTTATCACGAAATTACCAAAAAAAAAATAACTATAACGGATAATTTTAGCGAAATTTCTATTTTTTCTTCTATTTACTCGTTTTTTTTTCTCATTTTATGTCGAAATTACCGAAAAAAGGCACGAAAACGGATAATTTTATCGAAATTTTTATATTTTTCCTCTATTTACTCGTTTTTTTCCTCATTTCATGACGAAAGTACCGAAAAAAGGGACGAAAACGGATAATTTTAGCGAAATTTCTATTTTTTCCTCAATTTGCTCATTTTTTTCCTCATTTTGTGTCGAAATTACCAAAAAAGGGACGAAAACGGATAATTTTAGCGAAATTTTTATTTTTTCCTATTTTTACTATTTTTTCTTCATCATTATATCATGAAATTACCGAAAAAATGGACGAAAACGGATAATTTCAGCGAAATTTTTAATTTTTTCCTCTATTTACTCGATTATTTTCCTCATTTTATGACGTAATTACCGAAAAAAGGGATGAAAACGGATAATTTTAGCGAAATATTTATTTTTTCCTAAATTTACTCTTTTTTTTCCTCATTTTATCATGAAATTACCGAAAAAATGGACGAAAACGGATAATTTCAGCGAAATTTTCAATTTTTTCCTCTATTTACTCGATTATTTTCCTCATTTTATGACGTAATTACCGAAAAAAGGGATGAAAACGGATAATTTTAGCGAAATATTTATTTATTCCTCTATTTACTCGTTTATTTTCCTCATTTTATAACAAAATTACCGAAAAAAGGGACGAAAACGGATAATTTTAGCGAAATTTCTATTTTTTCCCCAATTTACTCGTTTTTTTTCCGCATTTTATCACGAAGTTACCGAAAAAAGGGACGAAAACGGATAATTTTAGCGAAATTTTTATTTTTTTCCTCAATTTACTCATTTTTTTCCTCATTTTATGATGAAATTACCGAAAAAAGGGACGAAAACGGATAATTTTAGCGAAATTTCTATTTTTTTCCTCAATTTACTCCTTTTATTTCATCATTTTATCACGATATTACCGAAAAAAGGGACGAAAACGGATAATTTTAGAGAAAATTTAATTTTTCCTCTATTAACTTGATTTTTTTCCTCATTTTATGACGTAATTACCGAAAAAAGGGATGAAAACGGATGATTATTGCGAAATTATTATTTTTTTTTCTATTTACCCGTTTTTTTTCCTCATTTCATGACGAAAGTACCGAAAAAAGGGACGAAAACGGATAATTTTAGCGAAATTTCTATTTTTTCCTCAATTTGCTCATTTTTTTCCTCATTTTGTGTCGAAATTACCAAAAAAGGGACGAAAACGGTAAATTTTAGCGAAATTTTTATTTTTTCCTATTTTTACTATTTTTTCTTCATCATTATATCATGAAAATACCGAAAAAATGGACGAAAACGGATAATTTCAGCGAAATTTTTAATTTTTTCCTCTATTTACTCGATTATTTTCCTCATTTTATGACGTAATTACCGAAAAAAGGAATGAAAACGGATAATTTTAGCGAAATATTTATTTTTTCCTAAATTTACTCTTTTTTTTCCTCATTTTATCATGAAATTACCGAAAAAATGGACGAAAACGGATAATTTCAGCGAAATTTTCAATTTTTTCCTCTATTTACTCGATTATTTTCCTCATTTTATGACGTAATTACCGAAAAATGTAGTTAGAGCAGCTGATAAGGGTATAAGAACAGACGCCATATTTCTAGATTTCAGAAAAGCTTTCGATCGAGTATCGCATGTAAAATTAATTCACAAGTTGACGGCTTACGGGATTAACGGAAAAGTTGTTGAGTGGATAAAGTCGTTTCTCGGGGAAAGATCGCAGCGAGTTGCGTTGGACGGAATTTTATCTGATGAGGTTCGCGTCACATCCGGTGTTCCACAGGGAAGTGTATTAGGACCAATTTTGTTCCTAATATATATTAACGATGTTATGGATAATATTAAATGCAAGGTTAGGTTATTCGCTGATGATACTGTTGTGTATAGGGAGATCGTAACTGAAGATGACATTGGTAGTTTGCAGAACGATCTGAATATGATTTCGGGTTGGTGTAGTGATTGGCAGCTCGAGCTGAATGTAAAGAAGTGCGTTACCATGACTTTCACGCGATCCACTAACGTTACCTGCGTACCGTACAGAATTTCAGGAAATCCCTTGGAGCTCGTGATGCATCATAAATATCTAGGAATTACGCTCAGCAGTGATATTTCCTTCAAAGAGCATATTCGAGGCGTAGTAGGAAAGGCGAATAGAATGCAAAGGTTAGCCAGCAGAATCCTTAGGGGATGTTCACCGAGAGTAAAAGAAATAGCGTACTTTTCCCTAATTCGACCTCTACTTGAGTATTGCTGTGCGGTTTGGGATCCTCATGAAGTAGGATTAATTTCCGATCTCGAGATGGTTCAACGTAGAGCAGCAAGGTTCGTCAAGGGAGATTTCAGATTCGACAGCAGTGTTTCGGCTATGTTAGGATCCCTCGGTTGGAACTCTCTTAGTGATAGAAGACGTGAATATCGACGGAAGCTTTTTGATAAATTTATCTCTACCGATTTCGGGGAGGAGATAACAGATATTGTCATCCCAGTTATATACCTACGCGACCTTCGAGAGAAAACAAAAAAGCGATACAGGGAAGTAGTTGCCAGGACGGATAGCTACTTTTGGTCATTTTTTCCGCGTAGTATTAGAGAAGCAAATAGCTCTCCAGATTAGATAGGTATTTTGGTGTCTTACACCCCCTGCCACGCGCCACTGGCGGATTGCAGGGTTTAAATGTAAATGTAAATGTAAAAAAGGGATGAAAACGGATAATTTTAGCGAAATATTTATTTATTCCTCTATTTACTCGTTTATTTTCCTCATTTTATAACAAAATTACCGAAAAAAGGGACGAAAACGGATAATTTTAGCGAAATTTCTATTTTTTCCCCAATTTACTCGTTTTTTTTCCGCATTTTATCACGAAGTTACCGAAAAAAGGGACGAAAACGGATAATTTTAGCGAAGTTTCTATTTTTTTTTTCAATTTACTCTTTTTTTTTCCTCATTTTATGACGAAATTACCGAAAAAAAGGAAGAAAAGGGATAATTTTATCGAAATTTCTATTTTTTTCCTCTAGTTACTCGTTTTTTTCCCTCATTTTATAACGAAATTACCGAAAAAAGGGACGAAAACGGATAATTTTAGCGAAATTACTATTTTTTTCCTGAATTTACTCGTTTTTTTCCTCATTTTATCAGGAAGTTACCGAAAAAAAGGGCGAAAACGGATAATTTTAGCGAAATTTTTAATTTTTTCCTCTATTTACTCGTTTTTCTTCATCATTTTATGACGTAATTACCGAAAAAAGGGATAAAGCGGATAAATTTAGCGGAATTTTTATTTATTCCTCTATTTACTCGTTTATTTCCTCATTTTTAAACAAAATTACCGAAAAAAGGGACGAAAACGGATAATTTTAGAGAAATTTCTATTTTTTCCCCAATTTAATCGTTTTTTTTCCGCATTTTATCACGAAGTTACCTAAAAAAGGGACGAAAACGGATATTTTTAGCGAAGTTTCTATTTTTTTCTTCAATTCACTCGTTTTTTTTTCCTCATTTTATGACGAAATTACCGAGAAAAGGGACGAAAAGGGATAATTTTAGCGAAATTTTTATTTTTTCCTCAATTTATTCGTTTTTTTCCGCATTTTATCAGGAAGTTACCGAAAAAAGGGACGAAAACGGATAATTTTAGCGAAAGTTTTATTTTTTTCCTCAATTTACTAATTTTTTTCCTCATTTTATGATGAAATTACCGAAAAAAGGGACGAAAACGGATAATTTTAGCGAAATTTCTATTTTTTTCCTCAATTTACTCGTTTTATTTCATCATTTTATCACGATATTACCGAAAAAAGGGACGAAAACGGATAATTTTAGAGAAAATTTAATTTTTCCTCTATTAACTTGATTTTTTTCCTCATTTTATGACGTTATTACCGAAAAAAGGGATGAAAACGGATGATTATTGCGAAATTTTTATTTTTTTTTCTATTTACCCGTTTTTTTTCCTCATTTTATGGCGAAATTACCGAAAAAAGGGACGAAAACGGATAATTTTAGCGAAATTTTTATTTTTTTCCTAAATTTACTCTTTTTTTTCCTCATTTTATGACGAAATTACCGAAAAAAGGGACGAAAACGGATAATTTTAGCGAAATTTCTATTTTTTCCTCAATTTGCTCATTTTTTTCCTCATTTTGTGTAGAAATTACCAAAAAAGGGACGAAAACAGATAATTTTAGCGAAATTTTTATTTTTTCCTATTTTTACTATTTTTTCTTCCTCATTATATCATGAAATTACCGAAAAAATGGACGAAAACGGATAATTTCAGCGAAATTTTCAATTTTTTCCTCTATTTACTCGATTATTTTCCTCATTTTATGACGTAATTACCGAAAAAAGGGATGAAAACGGATAATTTTAGCGAAATATTTATTTATTCCTCTATTTACTCGTTTATTTTCCTCATTTTATAACAAAATTACCGAAAAAAGGGACGAAAACGGATAATTTTAGCGAAATTTCTATTTTTTCCCCAATTTACTCGTTTTTTTTTCCGCATTTTATCACGAAGTTACCGAAAAAAGGGACGAAAACGGATAATTTTAGCGAAGTTTCTATTTTTTTTTTTCAATTTACTCTTTTTTTTCCTCATTTTATGACGAAATTACCGAAAAAAGGGACGAAAAGGGATAATTTTATCGAAATTTCTATTTTTTTCCTCTAGTTACTCGTTTTTTTCCCTCATTTTATAACGAAATTACCGAAAAAAGGGACGAAAACGGATAATTTTAGCGAAATTACTATTTTTTTCCTGAATTTACTCGTTTTTTCCTCATTTTATCAGGAAGTTACCGAAAAAAGGGACGAAAACGGATAATTTTAGCGAAATTTTTATTTTTTTCCTCAATTTACTCATTTTTTTCCTCATTTTATGATGAAATTACCGAAAAAAGGGACGAAAACGGATAATTTTAGCGAAATTTCTATTTTTTTCCTCAATTTACTCCTTTTATTTCATCATTTTATCACGATATTACCGAAAAAAGGGACGAAAACGGATAATTTTAGAGAAAATTTAATTTTTCCTCTATTAACTTGATTTTTTTCCTCATTTTATGACGTAATTACCGAAAAAAGGGATGAAAACGGATGATTATTGCGAAATTTTTATTTTTTTTTCTATTTACCCGTTTTTTTTCCTCATTTTATGGCGAAATTACCGAAAAAAGGGACGAAAACGGATAATTTTAGCGAAATTTTTATTTTTTCCTATTTTTACTATTTTTTCTTCCTCATTATATCATGAAATTACCGAAAAAATGGACGAAAACGGATAATTTCAGCGAAATTTTCAATTTTTTCCTCTATTTACTCGATTATTTTCCTCATTTTATGACGTAATTACCGAAAAAATGGATGAAAACGGATAATTTTAGCGAAATATTTATTTATATCTCTATTTACTCGTTTATTTTCCTCATTTTATAACAAAATTACCGAAAAAAGGGACGAAAACGGATAATTTTAGCGAAATTTCTATTTTTTCCCCAATTTACTCGTTTTTTTTCCGCATTTTATCACGAAGTTACCGAGAAAAGGGACGAAAACGGATAATTTTAGCGAAGTTTCTATTTTTTTTTTCAATTTACTCTTTTTTTTCCTCATTTTATGACGAAATTACCGAAAAAAGGGACGAAAAGGGATAATTTTATCGAAATTTCTATTTTTTTCCTCTAGTTACTCGTTTTTTTCCCTCATTTTATAACGAAATTACCGAAAAAAGGGACGAAAACGGATAATTTTAGCGAAATTACTATTTTTTTCCTGAATTTACTCGTTTTTTTCCTCATTTTATGACGAAATTACCAAAAAAGGGACGAAAACGGATAATTTTAGCGAAATTTTTATTTTTTTCCTCAATTTACTCGTTCTTCTTCATCATTTTATCACGAAATTACCAAAAAAAAATAACTATAACGGATAATTTTAGCGAAATTTCTATTTTTTCCTCTATTTACTCGTTTTTTTCCTCATTTTATGTCGAAATTACCGAAAAAAGGCACGAAAACGGATAATTTTATCGAAATTTTTATATTTTTCCTCTATTTACTCGTTTTTTTCCTCATTTCATGACGAAAGTACCGAAAAAAGGGACGAAAACGGATAATTTTAGCGAAATTTTTATTTTTTTCCTCAATTTACTCGTTTTTCTTCATCATTTTGTGACGAAATTACCGAAAAAAAGGGACGAAAACGATTAAATTTAGCGAAATTTTAATTTTTTCCTCAATTTACTCGAGTTTCTTCATCAATTTATAAGGAAATTACCAAAAAAATGGACGAAAACGGATAATTTTTACGAAATTTCTATTTGTTTTCCTCTATTTACTCGATTTTTTTCCACATTTTATGACGAAATTACCGAATAAAGGGACGAAAACGGATAATTTTAGCGAAATTTTTATTTTTTTCCTCAATTTACTCGTTTTTCTTTATCATTCTATTTTTAAATTACCGAAAAAAGGGACGAAAACGGATAATTTTAGCGAAATTTTTATTTTTTTCGTCAATTTACTCGTTATTCTTCATCATTTTATCACGAAATTACCGAAAAAAGGGACGATAACGGATAATTTTAGCGAAATTTCTATTTTTCTCTATTTACTCGTTTTTTTTCCTCATTTTATGACGAAATTACCAAAAAAAGGGAAGATAACAGATAATTTTAGCGAAATTTCTATTTTTCCTCTATTTACTCGTTATTTTTCCTCATTTTATGTCGAAATTACCGAAAAACGGGATCAAAACGGATAATTTTAGCGAAATATTTATTTTTTCCTCAATTTACTCGTTGTTTACCTCATTTTATGACGAAATTACCAAAAAAGGGACGAAAACGGATAATTTTAGCGAAATTTTTATTTTTTTCCTCAATTTACTCGTTCTTCTTCATCATTTTATCACGAAATTACCAAAAAAATAACGATAACGGATAATTTTAGCGAAATTTCTATTTTTTCCTCTATTTACTCGTTTTTTTTCCTCATTTATGTCGAAATTACCGAAAAAAGGCACGAAAACGGATAATTTTATCGAAATTTTTATATTTTTCCTCTATTTACTCGTTTTTTTCCTCATTTCATGACGAAAGTACCGAAAAAAGGGACGAAAACGGATAATTTTAGGGAATTTTTATTTTTTCCTCAATTTACTCGTTTTTCTTCATCATTTTGTGACGAAATTACCGAAAAAAGGGACGAAAACGGATAAATTTAGCGAAATTTTTATTTTTTTCCTCAATTTACTCGATTTTCTTCATCAATTTATAAGGAAATTACCAAAAAAATGGACGAAAACGGATAATTTTTACGAAATTTCTATTTTTTTCCCCTATTTACTCGATTTTTTTTCCACATTTTATGACGAAATTACCGAATAAAGGGACGAAAACGGATAATTTTAGCGAAATTTTTATTTTTTTCCTCAATTTACACGTTTTTCATTATCATTCTATCATTAAATTACCGAAAAAAGGGACGAAAAAGGATAATTTTAAAGAAATTTCTATTTTTTTCCTCTAGTTACTCGATTTTTTTTCACATTTTATGACGAAATTACCGAATAAAGGGACGAAAACGGATAATTTTAGCAAAATTTTTATTTTTCTCCTCAATTTACTATTTTTTCTTCATCATTTTATCATGAAATTACCGAAAAAAAGGACGAAAACGGATAATTTTAGCGAAATTTTTAATTTTTTCCTCTATTTGCTCGTTTTTCTTCATCATTTTATGACGTAATTACCGAAAAAAGGGATAAAAACGGATAAATTTAGCGAAATTTTTATTTATTCCTCTATTTACTCGTTTATTTCCTCATTTTTAAACAAAATTACCGAAAAAAGGGACGAAAACGGATAATTTTAGAGAAATTTCTATTTTTTCCCCAATTTAATCGTTTTTTTTTCCGCATTTTATCACGAAGTTACCGAAAAAAGGGACGAAAACGGATATTTTTAGCGAAGTTTCTATTTTTTTCTTCAATTTACTCGTTTTTTTTTCCTCATTTTATGACGAAATTACCGAGAAAAGGGACGAAATCGGATAATTTTAGCGAAATTTTATTTTTTCCTCAATTTATTCGTTTTTTTCCGCATTTTATCAGGAAGTTACCGAAAAAAGGGACGAAAACGGATAATTTTAGCGAAATTTTTATTTTTTTCCTCAATTTACTCATTTTTTTCCTAATTTTATGATGAAATTACCGAAAAAAGGGACGAAAACGGATAATTTTAGCGAAATTTCTATTTTTTTCCTCAATTTACTCGTTTTATTTCATCATTTTATCACGATATTACCGAAAAAAGGGACGAAAACGGATAATTTTAGAGAAAATTTAATTTTTCCTCTATTAACTTGATTTTTTTCCTCATTTTATGACGTAATTACCGAAAAAAGGGATGAAAACGGATGATTATTGCGAAATTTTTATTTTTTTTTCTATTTACCCGTTTTTTTTCCTCATTTTATGGCGAAATTACCGAAAAAAGGGACGAAAACGGATAATTTTAGCGAAATTTTTATTTTTTTCCTAAATTTACTCTTTTTTTTCCTCATTTTATCATAAAATTACCGAAAAAATGGACGAAAACGGATAATTTCAGCGAAATTTTCAATTTTTTCCTCTATTTACTCGATTATTTTCCTCATTTTATGACGTAATTACCGAAAAAAGGGATGAAAACGGATAATTTTAGCGAAATATTTATTTATTCCTCTATTTACTCGTTTATTTTCCTCATTTTATAACAAAATTACCGAAAAAAGGGACGAAAACGGATAATTTTAGCGAAATTTTTATTTTGTTCCTCTATTTACTCGATTTTTTTCCACATTTTATGACGAAATTACCGAATAAAGGGACGAAAACGGATAATTTTAGCGAAATTTTTATTTTGTTCCTCAATTTACTCGTTTTTCTTTATCATTCTATTTTTAAATTACCGAAAAAAGGGACGAAAAGGGATAATTTTAAAGAAATTTCTATTTTTTTCCTGAATTAACTCGTTTTTTTCCTCATTTTATGACGAAATTACCAAAAAAGGGACGAAAACGGATAATTTTAGCGAAATTTTTATTTTTTTCGTCAATTTACTCGTTATTCTTCATCATTTTATCACGAAATTACCGAAAAAAGGGACGATAACGGATAATTTTAGCGAAATTTCTATTTTTTACTCTATTTACTCGTTTTTTTCCTCATTTTATGTCGAAATTACCGAAAAAAGGGACGAAAACGGATAATTTTAGCGAAATTTCTATTTTTCTCTATTTACTCGTTTTTTTTCCTCATTTTATGACGAAATTACCAAAAAGGGACGATAACAGATAATTTTAGCGAAATTTCTATTTTTCCTCTATTTACTCGTTATTTTTCCTCATTTTATGTCGAAATTACCGAAAAACGGGATCAAAACGGATAATTTTAGCGAAATATTTATTTTTTCCTCAATTTACTCGTTGTTTACCTCATTTTATGACGAAATTACCAAAAAAGGGACGAAAACGGATAATTTTAGCGAAATTTCTATTTGTTTTCCTCTATTTACTCGATTTTTTTCCACATTTTATGACGAAATTACCGAATAAAGGGACGAAAACGGATAATTTTAGCGAAATTTTTATTTTTTTCCTCAATTTACTCGTTTTTCTTTATCATTCTATTTTTAAATTACCGAAAAAAGGGACGAAAACGGATAATTTTAGCGAAATTTTTATTTTTTTCGTCAATTTACTCGTTATTCTTCATCATTTTATCACGAAATTACCGAAAAAAGGGACGATAACGGATAATTTTAGCGAAATTTCTATTTTTCTCTATTTACTCGTTTTTTTTCCTCATTTTATGACGAAATTACCAAAAAAGGGAAGATAACAGATAATTTTAGCGAAATTTCTATTTTTCCTCTATTTACTCGTTATTTTTCCTCATTTTATGTCGAAATTACCAAAAAACGGGATCAAAACGGATAATTTTAGCGAAATATTTATTTTTTCCTCAATTTACTCGTTGTTTACCTCATTTTATGACGAAATTACCAAAAAAGGGACGAAAACGGATAAATTTAGCGAAATTTTTATTTTTTTTCCTCAATTTACTCGTTCTTCTTCATCATTTTATCACGAAATTACCAAAAAAAATAACGATAACGGATAATTTTAGCGAAATTTCTATTTTTTCCTCTATTTACTCGTTTTTTTTCCTCATTTATGTCGAAATTACCGAAAAAAGGCACGAAAACGGATAATTTTATCGAAATTTTTATATTTTTCCTCTATTTACTCGTTTTTTTCCTCATTTCATGACGAAAGTACCGAAAAAAGGGACGAAAACGGATAATTTTAGGGAAATTTTTATTTTTTTCCTCAATTTACTCGTTTTTCTTCATCATTTTGTGACGAAATTACCGAAAAAAGGGACGAAAACGATAAATTTAGCGAAATTTTTATTTTTTTCCTCAATTTACTCGATTTTCTTCATCAATTTATAAGGAAATTACCAAAAAAATGGACGAAAACGGATAATTTTTACGAAATTTCTATTTTTTTCCCCTTATTTACTCGATTTTTTTCCACATTTTATGACGAAATTACCGAATAAAGGGACGAAAACGGATAATTTTAGCGAAATTTTTATTTTTTTCCTCAATTTACACGTTTTTCATTATCATTCTATCATTAAATTACCGAAAAAAGGGACGAAAAAGGATAATTTTAAAGAAATTTCTATTTTTTTCCTCTAGTTACTCGATTTTTTTTCACATTTTATGACGAAATTACCGAATAAAGGGACGAAAACGGATAATTTTAGCGAAATTTTTATTTTTCTCCTCAATTTACTATTTTTTCTTCATCATTTTATCATGAAATTACCGAAAAAAAGGACGAAAACGGATAATTTTAGCGAAATTTTTAATTTTTTCCTCTATTTACTCGTTTTTCTTCATCATTTTATGACGTAATTACCGAAAAAAGGGATAAAAACGGATAAATTTAGCGAAATTTTTATTTATTCCTCTATTTACTCGTTTATTTCCTCATTTTTAAACAAAATTACCGAAAAAAGGGACGAAAACGGATAATTTTAGAGAAATTTCTATTTTTTCCCCAATTTAATCGTTTTTTTTCCGCATTTTATCACGAAGTTACCGAAAAAAGGGACGAAAACGGATATTTTTAGCGAAGTTTCTATTTTTTTCTTCAATTTACTCGTTTTTTTTTCCTCATTTTATGACGAAATTACCGAGAAAAGGGACGAAATCGGATAATTTTAGCGAAATTTTTATTTTTTCCTCAATTTATTCGTTTTTTTCCGCATTTTATCAGGAAGTTACCGAAAAAAGGGACGAAAACGGATAATTTTAGCGAAATTTCTATTTTTTTCCTCAATTTACTCGTTTTATTTCATCATTTTATCACGATATTACCGAAAAAAGGGACGAAAACGGATAATTTTAGAGAAAATTTAATTTTTCCTCTATTAACTTGATTTTTTTCCTCATTTTATGACGTAATTACCGAAAAAAGGGATGAAAACGGATGATTATTGCGAAATTTTTATTTTTTTTTCTATTTACCCGTTTTTTTTCCTCATTTTATGGCGAAATTACCGAAAAAAGGGACGAAAACGGATAATTTTAGCGAAATTTTTATTTTTTTCCTAAATTTACTCTTTTTTTTCCTCATTTTATCATAAAATTACCGAAAAAATGGACGAAAACGGATAATTTCAGCGAAATTTTCAATTTTTTCCTCTATTTACTCGATTATTTTCCTCATTTTATGACGTAATTACCGAAAAAAGGGATGAAAACGGATAATTTTAGCGAAATATTTATTTATTCCTCTATTTACTCGTTTATTTTCCTCATTTTATAACAAAATTACCGAAAAAAGGGACGAAAACGGATAATTTTAGCGAAATTTCTATTTTTTCCCCAATTTACTCGTTTTTTTTCCGCATTTTATCACGAAGTTACCGAAAAAAGGGACGAAAACGGATAATTTTAGCGAAGTTTCTATTTTTTTTTTCAATTTACTCTTTTTTTTCCTCATTTTATGACGAAATTACCGAAAAAAGGGACGAAAAGGGATAATTTTATCGAAATTTCTATTTTTTTCCTCTAGTTACTCGTTTTTTTCCCTCATTTTATAACGAAATTACCGAAAAAAGGGACGAAAACGGATAATTTTAGCGAAATTACTATTTTTTTCCTGAATTTACTCGTTTTTTTCCTCATTTTATCAGGAATTTACCGAAAAAAGGGACGAAAACGGATAATTTTAGCGAAATTTTTATTTTTTTCCTCAATTTACTCATTTTTTTCCTCATTTTATGATGAAATTACCGAAAAAAGGGACGAAAACGGATAATTTTAGCGAAATTTTTATTTTGTTCCTCTATTTACTCGATTTTTTTCCACATTTTATGACGAAATTACCGAATAAAGGGACGAAAACGGATAATTTTAGCGAAATTTTTATTTTGTTCCTCAATTTACTCGTTTTTCTTTATCATTCTATTTTTAAATTACCGAAAAAAGGGACGAAAAGGGATAATTTTAAAGAAATTTCTATTTTTTTCCTGAATTAACTCGTTTTTTTCCTCATTTTATGACGAAATTACCAAAAAAGGGACGAAAACGGATAATTTTAGCGAAATTTTTATTTTTTTCGTCAATTTACTCGTTATTCTTCATCATTTTATCACGAAATTACCGAAAAAAGGGACGATAACGGATAATTTTAGCGAAATTTCTATTTTTTACTCTATTTACTCGTTTTTTTTCCTCATTTTATGTCGAAATTACCGAAAAAAGGGACGAAAACGGATAATTTTAGCGAAATTTCTATTTTTCTCTATTTACTCGTTTTTTTCCTCATTCTATGACGAAATTACCAAAAAAGGGACGATAACAGATAATTTTAGCGAAATTTCTATTTTTCCTCTATTTACTCGTTATTTTTCCTCATTTTATGTCGTAATTACCGAAAAACGGGATCAAAACGGATAATTTTAGCGAAATATTTATTTTTTCCTCAATTTACTCGTTGTTTACCTCATTTTATGACGAAATTACCAAAAAAGGGACGAAAACGGATAATTTTAGCGAAATTTTTATTTTTTTCCTCAATTTACTCGTTCTTCTTCATCATTTTATCACGAAATTACCAAAAAAAAAATAACTATAACGGATAATTTTAGCGAAATTTCTATTTTTTCTTCTATTTACTCGTTTTTTTTTCTCATTTTATGTCGAAATTACCGAAAAAAGGCACGAAAACGGATAATTTTATCGAAATTTTTATATTTTTCCTCTATTTACTCGTTTTTTTCCTCATTTCATGACGAAAGTACCGAAAAAAGGGACGAAAACGGATAATTTTAGCGAAATTTCTATTTTTTCCTCAATTTGCTCATTTTTTTCCTCATTTTGTGTCGAAATTACCAAAAAAGGGACGAAAACGGATAATTTTAGCGAAATTTTTATTTTTTCCTATTTTTACTATTTTTTCTTCATCATTATATCATGAAATTACCGAAAAAATGGACGAAAACGGATAATTTCAGCGAAATTTTTAATTTTTTCCTCTATTTACTCGATTATTTTCCTCATTTTATGACGTTATTACCGAAAAAAGGATGAAAACGGATAATTTTAGCGAAATATTTATTTTTTCCTAAATTTACTCTTTTTTTTCCTCATTTTATCATGAAATTACCGAAAAAATGGACGAAAACGGATAATTTCAGCGAAATTTTCAATTTTTTCCTCTATTTACTCGATTATTTTCCTCATTTTATGACGTAATTACCGAAAAAAGGGATGAAAACGGATAATTTTAGCGAAATATTTATTTATTCCTCTATTTACTCGTTTATTTTCCTCATTTTATAACAAAATTACCGAAAAAAGGGACGAAAACGGATAATTTTAGCGAAATTTCTATTTTTTCCCCAATTTACTCGTTTTTTTTCCGCATTTTATCACGAAGTTACCGAAAAAAGGGACGAAAACGGATAATTTTAGCGAAGTTTCTATTTTTTTTTTCAATTTACTCTTTTTTTTCCTCATTTTATGACGAAATTACCGAAAAAAGGGACGAAAAGGGATAATTTTATCGAAATTTCTATTTTATTCCTCTAGTTACTCGTTTTTTTCCCTCATTTTATAACGAACTTACCGAAAAAAGGGACGAAAACGGATAATTTTAGCGAAATTACTATTTTTTTCCTGAATTTACTCGTTTTTTTCCTCATTTTATCAGGAAGTTACCGAAAAAAGGGACGAAAACGGATAATTTTAGCGAAATTTTTATTTATTTCCTCAATTTACTCATTTTTTTCCTCATTTTATGATGAAATTACCGAAAAAAGGGACGAAAACGGATAATTTTAGCGAAATTTCTATTTTTTTCCTCAATTTACTCCTTTTATTTCATCATTTTATCACGATATTACCGAAAAAAGGGACGAAAACGGATAATTTTAGAGAAAATTTAATTTTTCCTCTATTAACTTGATTTTTTTCCTCATTTTATGACGTAATTACCGAAAAAAGGGATGAAAACGGATGATTATTGCGAAATTTTTATTTTTTTTTCTATTTACCCGTTTTTTTTCCTCATTTTATGACGAAAGTACCGAAAAAAGGGACGAAAACGGATAATTTTAGCGAAATTTCTATTTTTTCCTCAATTTGCTCATTTTTTTCCTCATTTTGTGTCGAAATTACCAAAAAAGGGACGAAAACGGATAATTTTAGCGAAATTTTTATTTTTTCCTATTTTTACTATTTTTTCTTCATCATTATATCATGAAATTACCGAAAAAATGGACGAAAACGGATAATTTCAGCGAAATTTTTAATTTTTTCCTCTATTTACTCGATAATTTTCCTCATTTTATGACGTAATTACCGAAAAAAGGGATGAAAACGGATAATTTTAGCGAAATATTTATTTTTTCCTAAATTTACTCTTTTTTTTCCTCATTTTATCATGAAATTACCGAAAAAATGGACGAAAACGGATAATTTCAGCGAAATTTTCAATTTTTTCCTCTATTTACTCGATTATTTTCCTCATTTTATGACGTAATTACCGAAAAAAGGGATGAAAACGGATAATTTTAGCG
Source organism: Sympetrum striolatum (assembly GCA_947579665.1). Classification (NCBI taxonomy): domain Eukaryota; kingdom Metazoa; phylum Arthropoda; class Insecta; order Odonata; family Libellulidae; genus Sympetrum; species Sympetrum striolatum. The sequence continues at coordinate 273,792 of CANPUZ010000078.1, forward strand.
AAATATTTATTTATTCCTCTATTTACTCGTTTATTTTCCTCATTTTATAACAAAATTACCGAAAAAAGGGACGAAAACGGATAATTTTAGCGAAATTTCTATTTTTTCCCCAATTTACTCGTTTTTTTTCCGCATTTTATCACGAAGTTACCGAAAAAAGGGACGAAAACGGATAATTTTAGCGAAGTTTCTATTTTTTTTTTCAATTTACTCTTTTTTTTCCTCATTTTATGACGAAATTACCGAAAAAAGGGACGAAAAGGGATAATTTTATCGAAATTTCTATTTTTTTTCCTCTAGTTACTCGTTTTTTTCCCTCATTTTATAACGAAATTACCGAAAAAAGGGACGAAAACGGATAATTTTAGCGAAATTACTATTTTTTTCCTGAATTTACTCGTTTTTTTCCTCATTTTATCAGGAAGTTACCGAAAAAAGGGACGAAAACGGATAATTTTAGCGAAATTTTTATTTTTTTCCTCAATTTACTCATTTTTTTCCTCATTTTATGATGAAATTACCGAAAAAAGGGACGAAAACGGATAATTTTAGCGAAATTTCTATTTTTTTCCTCAATTTACTCCTTTTATTTCATCATTTTATCACGATATTACCGAAAAAAGGGACGAAAACGGATAATTTTAGAGAAAATTTAATTTTTCCTCTATTAACTTGATTTTTTTCCTCATTTTATGACGTAATTACCGAAAAAAGGGATGAAAACGGATGATTATTGCGAAATTTTTATTTTTTTTTCTATTTACCCGTTTTTTTTCCTCATTTTATGGCGAAATTACCGAAAAAAGGGACGAAAACGGATAATTTTAGCGAAATTTTTATTTTTTTCCTAAATTTACTCTTTTTTTTCCTCATTTTATGACGAAATTACCGAAAAAAGGGACGAAAACGGATAATTTTAGCGAAATTTCTATTTTTTCCTCAATTTGCTCATTTTTTTCCTCATTTTGTGTCGAAATTACCAAAAAAGGGACGAAAACGGATAATTTTAGCGAAATTTTTATTTTTTCCTATTTTTACTATTTTTTCTTCCTCATTTTATCATGAAATTACCGAAAAAATGGACGAAAACGGATAATTTCAGCGAAATTTTCAATTTTTTCCTTTATTTACTCGATTATTTTCCTCATTTTATGACGTAATTACCGAAAAAAGGGATGAAAACGGATAATTTTAGCGAAATATTTATTTATTCCTCTATTTACTCGTTTATTTTCCTCATTTTATAACAAAATTACCGAAAAAAGGGACGAAAACGGATAATTTTAGCGAAATTTCTATTTTTTCCCCAATTTACTCGTTTTTTTTCCGCATTTTATCACGAAGTTACCGAAAAAAGGGACGAAAACGGATAATTTTAGCGAAGTTTCTATTTTTTTTTTCAATTTACTCTTTTTTTTCCTCATTTTATGACGAAATTACCGAAAAAAGGGACGAAAAGGGATAATTTTATCGAAATTTCTATTTTTTTCCTCTAGTTACTCGTTTTTTTCCCTCATTTTATAACGAAATTACCGAAAAAAGGGACGAAAACGGATAATTTTAGCGAAATTACTATTTTTTTCCTGAATTTACTCGTTTTTTTCCTCATTTTATGACGAAATTACCAAAAAAGGGACGAAAACGGATAATTTTAGCGAAATTTTTATTTTTTTCCTCAATTTACTCGTTATTCTTCATCATTTTATCACGAAATTACCGAAAAAAGGGACGATAACGGATAATTTTAGCGAAATTTCTATTTTTTACTCTATTTACTCGTGTGGAAATCCATAACAGAGGATGTTAAGAATAAGGTTTAACAAATACTTTTTTCCACAGATTTAATTTCCACAGATTCTATTTACTCGTTTTTTTTCCTCATTTTATGTCGAAATTACCGAAAAAAGGGACGAAAACGGATAATTCTAGCGAAATTTCAATTTTTTCCTCAATTTACTCGTTTTTTTTTCCTCTTTTATCACGCAATTACCGAAAAAGGGACGAAAACGGATAATTTTAGCGAAATTTCTATTTTTTTTTCCTTATTTTATGACGAAATTACCGAAAAAAGGGAGGAAAACGTATAATTTTAGCGAAATTTCTATTTTTTCCTCTATTTACTCGTTTTTTTTTCCTCATTTTATGACTAAATTACCGAAAAAAGGGAGGAAAACGGATAATTTTAGCGAAATTTCTATTTTTTTCCTGTATTTACTCGTTTTTTTTTCATCATTTTATGACGAAATTACCGAAAAAAGGGACGAAAACGGATAATTTTAGCAAAATTTTTAATTTTTTCCTCTATTTACTCGATTATTTTCCTCATTTTATGACGTAATTACCGAAAAACGGGATGACAACGGATAATTTTAGCGAAATATTTATTTATTCCATTATTTACTCGTTTATTTTCCTCATTTTATAACAAAATTACCGAAAAAAGGGACGAAAACGGATAATTTTAGCGAAATTTCTATTTTTTCCCAGATTTACTCGTTTTTTTTCCGCATTTTTTCACGAAGTTACCGAAAAAAGTGACGAAAACGGATAATTTTAGCGAATTTTCTATTTTTTTCCTAAATTTACTCTTTTTTTTCCTCATTTTATGACGAAATTACCGAAAAAAGGGACGAAAACGGATAATTTTAGCGAAATTTCTATTTTTCCCTCAATTTGCTCATTTTTTTCCTCATTTTGTGTCGAAATTACCAAAAAAGGGACGAAAACGGATAATTTTAGCGAAATTTTTATTTTTTCCTATTTTTACTATTTTTTCTTCCTCATTTTATCATGAAATTACCGAAAAAATAGACGAAAACGGATAATTTCAGCGAAATTTTCAATTTTTTCCTCTATTTACTCGATTATTTTCCTCATTTTATGACGTAATTACCGAAAAAAGGGATGAAAACGGATAATTTTAGCGAAATATTTATTTATTCCTCTATTTACTCGTTTATTTTCCTCATTTTATAACAAAATTACCGAAAAAAGGGACGAAAACGGATAATTTTAGCGAAATTTCTATTTTTTCCCCAATTTACTCGTTTTTTTTCCGCATTTTATCACGAAGTTACCTAAAAAAGGGACGAAAACGGATAATTTTAGCGAAGTTTCTATTTTTTTTTTCAATTTACTCTTTTTTTTCCTCATTTTATGACGAAATTACCGAAAAAAGGGACGAAAAGGGATAATTTTATCGAAATTTCTATTTTTTTCCTCTAGTTACTCGTTTTTTTCCCTCATTTTATAAAGAAATTACCGAAAAAAGGGACGAAAACGGATAATTTTAGCGAAATTACTATTTTTTTCCTGAATTTACTCGTTTTTTTCCTCATTTTATGACGAAATTACCAAAAAAGGGACGAAAAGGGATAATTTTATCGAAATTTCTATTTTTTTCCTCTAGTTACTCGTTTTTTTCCCTCATTTTATAAAGAAATTACCGAAAAAAGGGACGAAAACGGATAATTTTAGCGAAATTACTATTTTTTTCCTGAATTTACTCGTTTTTTTCCTCATTTTATGACGAAATTACCAAAAAAGGGACGAAAACGGATAATTTTAGCGAAATTTTTATTTTTTTCCTCAATTTACTCGTTATTCTTCATCATTTTATCACGAAATTACCGAAAAAAGGGACGATAACGGATAATTTTAGCGAAATTTCTATTTTTTACTCTATTTACTCGTTTTTTTTCCTCATTTTATGTCGAAATTACCGAAAAAAGGGACGAAAACGGATAATTCTAGCGAAATTTCAATTTTTTCCTCAATTTACTCGTTTTTTTTTCCTCTTTTATCACGCAATTACCGAAAAAGGGACGAAAACGGATAATTTTAGCGAAATTTCTATTTTTTTTCCTTATTTTATGACGAAATTACCGAAAAAGGGAGGAAAACGTATAATTTTAGCGAAATTTCTATTTTTTCCTCTATTTACTCGTTTTTTTTTCCTCATTTTATGACTAAATTACCGAAAAAAGGGAGGAAAACGGATAATTTTTGTGAAATTTCTATTTTTTTCCTCTATTTACTCGTTTTTTTTCATCATTTTATGACGAAATTACCGAAAAAAGGGACGAAAACGGATAATTTTAGCAAAATTTTTAATTTTTTCCTCTATTTACTCGATTATTTTCCTCATTTTATGACGTAATTACCGAAAAACGGGATGAAAACGGATAATTTTAGCGAAATATTCATTTATTCCATTATTTACTCGTTTATTTTCCTCATTTTATAACAAAATTACCGAAAAAAGGGACGAAAACGGATAATTTTAGCGAAATTTCTATTTTTTCCCAGATTTACTCGTTTTTTTTCCGCATTTTTTCACGAAGTTACCGAAAAAAGTGACGAAAACGGATAATTTTAGCGAATTTTCTATTTTTTTCTTCAATTTACTCTTTTTTATCCTTATTTTATGACGAAATTACCGAAAAAAGGGACGAAAAGGGATAATTTTAGCGAAATTTCTATTTTTTCCTCTAGTTACTCGTTTTTTTTCCTCATTTTATGACGAAATTACCGAAAAAAGGGACGAAAACGGATAATTTTAGCGAAATTACTATTTTTTTCCTCAATTTACTCGTTGTTTACCTCATTTTATGACGAAATTACCAAAAAAGGGACGAAAACGGATAATTTTAGCGAAATTTTTATTTTTTTCCTCAATTTACTCGTTCTTCTTCATCATTTTATCACGAAATTACCGAAAAAAATAACGATAACGGATAATTTTAGCGAAATTTCTATTTTTTCCTCTATTTACTCGTTTTTTTCCTCATTTCATGACGAAAGTACCGAAAAAAGGGACGAAAACGGATAATTTTAGCGAAATTACTATTTTTTTCCTGAATTTACTCGTTTTTTTCCTCATTTTATGACGAAATTACCGAATAAAGGGACGAAAACGATTAATTTTAGCGAAATTTTTATTTTTTTCCTCAATTTACTCGTTTTTCTTCATCATTTTATCACGAAATTACCGAAAAAAGGGACGAAAACGGATAATTTTTACGAAATTTTTATTTTGTTCCTCAATTTACTCGTTTTTCTTTATCATTCTATTTTTAAATTACCGAAAAAAGGGACGAAAACGGATAATTTTAGCGAAATTTCTATTTTTCCTCAATTTGCTCATTTTTTTCCTCATTTTGTGTCGAAATTACCAAAAAAGGGACGAAAACGGATAATTTTAGCGAAATTTTTATTTTTTCCTATTTTTACTATTTTTTCTTCATCATTATATCATGAAATTACCGAAAAAATGGACGAAAACGGATAATTTCAGCGAAATTTTTAATTTTTTCCTCTATTTACTCGATTATTTTCCTCATTTTATGACGTAATTACCGAAAAAAGGGATGAAAACAGATAATTTTAGCGAAATATTTATTTATTCCTCTATTTACTCGTTTATTTTCCTCATTTTATAACAAAATTACCGAAAAAAGGGACGAAAACGGATAATTTTAGCGAAATTTCTATTTTTTCCCCAATTTACTCGTTTTTTTTCCGCATTTTATCACGAAGTTACCGAAAAAAGGGACGAAAACGGATAATTTTAGCGAAATTACTATTTTTTTCCTGAATTTACTTGTTTTTTTCCTCATTTTATGACGAAATTACCAAAAAAGGGACGAAAACGGATAATTGTAGCGAAATTTTTATTTTTTTCTTCAATTTACTCGTTATTCTTCATCATTTTATCACGAAATTACCGAAAAAAGGGACGATAACGGATAATTTTAGCGAAATTTCTATTTTTTACTCTATTCACTCGTTTTTTTTCCTCATTTTATGTCGAAATTACCGAAAAAAGGGACGAAAACGGATAATTTTAGCGAAATTTCAATTTTTTCCTCAATTTCCTCGTTTCTTTTCCTCTTTTATCACGCAATTACCGAAAAAGGGACGAAAACGGATAATTTTAGCGAAATTTCTATATATTCCTCTATTTACTCCTTTTATTCTCATTTTATGACGAAATTACCGAAAAAAGGGATGAAAACGGATAATTTTAGCGAAATTTCTATTTTTTTTTCCTCATTTTATAACTTAATTACCGAAAAAAGATACGAGAACGGATAATTTTAGTGAAACTTTTATTTTTTTCCTAAATTTACTCGTTTTTTTTCCTTATTTTATGACGAAATTACCGAAAAAAGGGACGAAAACGGATAATTTTAGCGAAATTTCAATTTTTTCCTCAATTTACTCGTTTTTTTCCCTCATTTTATGACAAAATTACCGAAAAAAGGGACGAAAACGGATAATTTTAGTGAAATTTCTATTTTTTCCCCAATTTACTCGTTTTTTTTCCTCATTTTATGACGAAATTACCGAAAAAAGGGACGAAAATGGATAATTTTAGCTAAATTTATATTTTTTTCCTCTAGATACTCGTTTTTTTTTCCTCATTTTAGGACGAAATTACCGAAAAAAGGGACGAAAACGGATTATTATAGCGAAGTTCCTTTTTTTTCCTCTATTAACTCATTTTTTTTTTCATATTATGACGAAATTTCCAAAAAAAGGGACGAAAACGTATAATTTTAGCGAAATTTCTATATTTTCTTCTATTTCCTCGTTTTTTCCCTCATTTTATGACGAAATTACCGAAAAAAGGGACGAAAACGGATAATTTTAGCGAAATTTTTATTTTTTCCTCTATTTACTCGTTTATTTTCCTCATTTTATAACAAAATTACCGAAAAAAGGGACGAAAACGGATAATTTTAGCGAAATTTCTATTTTTTCCCCAATTTACTCGTTTTTTTTCCGCATTTTATCACGAAGTTACCGAAAAAAGGGACAAAAACTAATAATTTTAGCGAAGTTTCTATTTTTTTTTTCAATTTACTCATTTTTTCCTCATTTTATGACGAAATTACCGAAAAAAGGGACGAAAAGGGATAATTTTATCGAAATTTCTATTTTTTTCCTCTAGTTACTCGTTTTTTTCCCTCATTTTATAACGAAATTACCGAAAAAAGGGACGAAAACGGATAATTTTAGCGAAATTACTATTTTTTTCCTGAATTTACTCGTTTTTTTCCTCATTTTATGACGAAATTACCAAAAAAGGGACGAAAACGGATAATTTTAGCGAAATTTTTATTTTTTTTCCTCAATTTACTCGTTATTCTTCATCATTTTATCACGAAATTACCGAAAAAAGGGACGATAACGGATAATTTTAGCGAAATTTCTATTTTTTACTCTATTTACTCGTTTTTTTTCCTCATTTTATGTCGAAATTACCGAAAAAAGGGACGAAAACGGATAATTCTAGCGAAATTTCAATTTTTTCCTCAATTTACTCGTTTTTTTTCCTCTTTTATCACGCAATTACCGAAAAAGGGACGAAAACGGATAATTTTAGCAAAATTTCTATTTTTTTTTCCTTATTTTATGACGAAATTACCGAAAAAAGGGAGGAAAACGGATAATTTTAGCGAAATTTCTATTTTTTCCTCTATTTACTCGTTTTTTTTTCCTCATTTTATGACTAAATTACCGAAAAAAGGGAGGAAAACGGATAATTTTTGCGAAATTTCTATTTTTTTCCTCTATTTACTCGTTTTTTTTCATCATTTTATGACGAAATTACCGAAAAAAGGGACGAAAACGGATAATTTTAGCAAAATTTTTAATTTTTTCCTCTATTTACTCGATTATTTTCCTCATTTTATGACGTAATTACCGAAAAACGGGATGAAAACGGATAATTTTAGCGAAATATTTATTTATTCCATTATTTACTCGTTTATTTTCCTCATTTTATAACAAAATTACCGAAAAAAGGGACGAAAACGGATAATTTTAGCGAAATTTCTATTTTTTCCCAGATTTACTCGTTTTTTTTCCGCATTTTTTCACGAAGTTACCGAAAAAAGTGACGAAAACGGATAATTTTAGCGAATTTTCTATTTTTTTCTTCAATTTACTCTTTTTTATCCTTATTTTATGACGAAATTACCGAAAAAAGGGACGAAAAGGGATAATTTTAGCGAAATTTCTATTTTTTCCTCTAGTTACTCGTTTTTTTCCTCATTTTATGACGAAATTACCGAAAAAAGGGACGAAAACGGATAATTTTAGCGAAATTACTATTTTTTTCCTCAATTTACTCGTTGTTTACCTCATTTTATGACGAAATTATCAAAAAAGGGACGAAAACGGATAATTTTAGCGAAATTTTTATTTTTTTCCTCAATTTACTCGTTCTTCTTCATCATTTTATCACGAAATTACCGAAAAAAATAACGATAACGGATAATTTTAGCGAAATTTCTATTTTTTCCTCTATTTACTCGTTTTTTTCCTCATTTCATGACGAAAGTACCGAAAAAAGGGACGAAAACGGATAATTTTAGCGAAATTTCTATTTTTTTCCTCTATTTGCTCGTTTTTTTTCTTCATTTTATGGCGAAATTACCGAATAAAGGGACGAAAACGATTAATTTTAGCGAAATTTTTATTTTTTTCCTCAATTTACTCGTTTTTCTTCATCATTTTATCACGAAATTACCGAAAAAAGGGACGAAAACGGATAATTTTTACGAAATTTCTATTTTTTTCCTCTATTTACTCGATTTTTTTCCACATTTTATGACGAAATTACCGAATAAAGGGACGAAAACGGATAATTTTAGCGAAATTTTTATTTTGTTCCTCAATTTACTCGTTTTTTTTTATCATTCTATTTTTAAATTACCGAAAAAAGGGACGAAAAGGGATAATTTTAAAGAAATTTCTATTTTTTTCCTGAATTAACTCGTTTTTTTCCTCATTTTATGACGAAATTACCAAAAAAGGGACGAAAACGGATAATTTTAGCGAAATTTTTATTTTTTTCGTCAATTTACTCGTTATTCTTCATCATTTTATCACGAAATTACCGAAAAAAGGGACGATAACGGATAATTTTAGCGAAATTTCTATTTTTTACTCTATTTACTCGTTTTTTTTCCTCATTTTATGTCGAAATTACCGAAAAAAGGGACGAAAACGGATAATTTTAGCGAAATTTCTATTTTTCTCTATTTACTCGTTTTTTTTCCTCATTTTATGACGAAATTACCAAAAAAAGGGACGATAACAGATAATTTTAGCGAAATTTCTATTTTTCCTCTATTTACTCGTTATTTTTCCTCATTTTATGTCGAAATTACCGAAAAACGGGATCAAAACGGATAATTTTAGCGAAATATTTATTTTTTCCTCAATTTACTCGTTGTTTACCTCATTTTATGACGAAATTACCAAAAAAGGGACGAAAACGGATAATTTTAGCGAAATTTTTATTTTTTTCCTCAATTTACTCGTTCTTCTTCATCATTTTATCACGAAATTACCAAAAAAAAATAACTATAACGGATAATTTTAGCGAAATTTCTATTTTTTCCTCTATTTACTCGTTTTTTTTCCCCATTTTATGTCGAAATTACCGAAAAAAGGCACGAAAACGGATAATTTTATCGAAATTTTTATATTTTTCCTCTATTTACTCGTTTTTTTCCTCATTTCATGACGAAAGTACCGAAAAAAGGGACGAAAACGGATAATTTTAGCGAAATTTTAATTTTTTTCCTCAATTTACTCGATTTTCTTCATCAATTTATAAGGAAAATACCAAAAAAATGGACGAAAACGGATAATTTTTACGAAATTTCTATTTTTTTTCCTCTATTTACTCGATTTTTTTCCACATTTCATGACGAAATTACCGAATAAAGGGACGAAAACGGATAATTTTAGCGAAATTTTTATTTTTTTTCTCAATTTACACGTTTTTCTTTATCATTCTATCATTAAATTACCGAAAAAAGGGACGAAAAAGGATAATTTTAAAGAAATTTCTATTTTTTTCCCCTAGTTACTCGATTTTTTTTCACATTTTATGACGAAATTACCGAATAAAGGGACGAAAACGGATAATTTTAGCGAAATTTTTATTTTTTTCCTCAATTTAATATTTTTTCTTCATCATTTTATCATGAAATTACCGAAAAAAAGGACGAAAACGGATAATTTTAGCGAAATTTTTAATTTTTTCCTCTATTTACTCGTTTTTCTTCATCATTTTATGACTTAATTACCGTAAAAAGGGATAAAAACGGATAAATTTAGCGAAATTTTTATTTATTCCTCTATTTACTCGTTTTTTTTCCTTATTTTATGACGAAATTACCGAAAAAAGGGACGAAAACGGATAATTTTAGCGAAATTTTAATTTTTTTCCTCAATTTACTCGATTTTCTTCATCAATTTATAAGGAAAATACCAAAAAAATGGACGAAAACGGATAATTTTTACGAAATTTCTATTTTTTTTCCTCTATTTACTCGATTTTTTTCCACATTTCATGACGAAATTACCGAATAAAGGGACGAAAACGGATAATTTTAGCGAAATTTTTATTTTTTTTCTCAATTTACACGTTTTTCTTTATCATTCTATCATTAAATTACCGAAAAAAGGGACGAAAAAGGATAATTTTAAAGAAATTTCTATTTTTTTCCCCTAGTTACTCGATTTTTTTTCACATTTTATGACGAAATTACCGAATAAAGGGACGAAAACGGATAATTTTAGCGAAATTTTTATTTTTTTCCTCAATTTAATATTTTTTCTTCATCATTTTATCATGAAATTACCGAAAAAAAGGACGAAAACGGATAATTTTAGCGAAATTTTTAATTTTTTCCTCTATTTACTCGTTTTTCTTCATCATTTTATGACTTAATTACCGTAAAAAGGGATAAAAACGGATAAATTTAGCGAAATTTTTATTTATTCCTCTATTTACTCGTTTTTTTTCCTTATTTTATGACGAAATTACCGAAAAAAGGGACGAAAACGGATAATTTTAGCGAAATTTCAATTTTTTCCTCAATTTACTCGTTTTTTTTCCCTCATTTTATGACAAAATTACCGAAAAAAGGGACGAAAACGGATAATTTTAGTGAAATTTCTATTTTTTCCCCAATTTACTCGTTTTTTTTCCTCATTTTATGACGAAATTACCGAAAAAAGGGACGAAAATGGATAATTTTAGCTAAATTTATATTTTTTTCCTCTAGATACTCGTTTTTTTTTCCTCATTTTAGGACGAAATTACCGAAAAAAGGGACGAAAACGGATTATTATAGCGAAGTTCCTTTTTTTTCCTCTATTAACTCATTTTTTTTTTCATATTATGACGAAATTTCCAAAAAAAGGGACGAAAACGTATAATTTTAGCGAAATTTCTATATTTTCTTCTATTTCCTCGTTTTTTTCCCTCATTTTATGACGAAATTACCGAAAAAAGGGACGAAAACGGATAATTTTAGCGAAATTTTTATTTTTTCCTCTATTTACTCGTTTATTTTCCTCATTTTATAACAAAATTACCGAAAAAAGGGACGAAAACGGATAATTTTAGCGAAATTTCTATTTTTTCCCCAATTTACTCGTTTTTCTTCCGCATTTTATCACGAAGTTACCGAAAAAAGGGACAAAAACTAATAATTTTAGCGAAGTTTCTATTTTTTTTTTCAATTTACTCATTTTTTCCTCATTTTATGACGAAATTACCGAAAAAAGGGACGAAAAGGGATAATTTTATCGAAATTTCTATTTTTTTCCTCTAGTTACTCGTTTTTTTCCCTCATTTTATAACGAAATTACCGAAAAAAGGGACGAAAACGGATAATTTTAGCGAAATTACTATTTTTTTCCTGAATTTACTCGTTTTTTTCCTCATTTTATGACGAAATTACCAAAAAAGGGACGAAAACGGATAATTTTAGCGAAATTTTTATTTTTTTTCCTCAATTTACTCGTTATTCTTCATCATTTTATCACGAAATTACCGAAAAAAGGGACGATAACGGATAATTTTAGCGAAATTTCTATTTTTTACTCTATTTACTCGTTTTTTTTCCTCATTTTATGTCGAAATTACCGAAAAAAGGGACGAAAACGGATAATTCTAGCGAAATTTCAATTTTTTCCTCAATTTACTCGTTTTTTTTCCTCTTTTATCACGCAATTACCGAAAAAGGGACGAAAACGGATAATTTTAGCAAAATTTCTATTTTTTTTTCCTTATTTTATGACGAAATTACCGAAAAAAGGGAGGAAAACGGATAATTTTAGCGAAATTTCTATTTTTTCCTCTATTTACTCGTTTTTTTTTCCTCATTTTATGACTAAATTACCGAAAAAAGGGAGGAAAACGGATAATTTTTGCGAAATTTCTATTTTTTTCCTCAATTTACTCGTTCTTCTTCATCATTTTATCACGAAATTACCAAAAAAAAATAACTATAACGGATAATTTTAGCGAAATTTCTATTTTTTCCTCTATTTACTCGTTTTTTTTCCCCATTTTATGTCGAAATTACCGAAAAAAGGCACGAAAACGGATAATTTTATCGAAATTTTTATATTTTTCCTCTATTTACTCGTTTTTTTCCTCATTTCATGACGAAAGTACCGAAAAAAGGGACGAAAACGGATAATTTTAGCGAAATTTTAATTTTTTTCCTCAATTTACTCGATTTTCTTCATCAATTTATAAGGAAAATACCAAAAAAATGGACGAAAACGGATAATTTTTACGAAATTTCTATTTTTTTTCCTCTATTTACTCGATTTTTTTCCACATTTCATGACGAAATTACCGAATAAAGGGACGAAAACGGATAATTTTAGCGAAATTTTTATTTTTTTTCTCAATTTACACGTTTTTCTTTATCATTCTATCATTAAATTACCGAAAAAAGGGACGAAAAAGGATAATTTTAAAGAAATTTCTATTTTTTTCCCCTAGTTACTCGATTTTTTTTCACATTTTATGACGAAATTACCGAATAAAGGGACGAAAACGGATAATTTTAGCGAAATTTTTATTTTTTTCCTCAATTTAATATTTTTTCTTCATCATTTTATCATGAAATTACCGAAAAAAAGGACGAAAACGGATAATTTTAGCGAAATTTTTAATTTTTTCCTCTATTTACTCGTTTTTCTTCATCATTTTATGACTTAATTACCGTAAAAAGGGATAAAAACGGATAAATTTAGCGAAATTTTTATTTATTCCTCTATTTACTCGTTTTTTTTCCTTATTTTATGACGAAATTACCGAAAAAAGGGACGAAAACGGATAATTTTAGCGAAATTTCAATTTTTTCCTCAATTTACTCGTTTTTTTCCCTCATTTTATGACAAAATTACCGAAAAAAGGGACGAAAACGGATAATTTTAGTGAAATTTCTATTTTTTCCCCAATTTACTCGTTTTTTTTCCTCATTTTATGACGAAATTACCGAAAAAAGGGACGAAAATGGATAATTTTAGCTAAATTTATATTTTTTTCCTCTAGATACTCGTTTTTTTTTCCTCATTTTAGGACGAAATTACCGAAAAAAGGGACGAAAACGGATTATTATAGCGAAGTTCCTTTTTTTTCCTCTATTAACTCATTTTTTTTTTCATATTATGACGAAATTTCCAAAAAAAGGGACGAAAACGTATAATTTTAGCGAAATTTCTATATTTTCTTCTATTTCCTCGTTTTTTCCCTCATTTTATGACGAAATTACCGAAAAAAGGGACGAAAACGGATAATTTTAGCGAAATTTTTATTTTTTCCTCTATTTACTCGTTTATTTTCCTCATTTTATAACAAAATTACCGAAAAAAGGGACGAAAACGGATAATTTTAGCGAAATTTCTATTTTTTCCCCAATTTACTCGTTTTTTTTCCGCATTTTATCACGAAGTTACCGAAAAAAGGGACAAAAACTAATAATTTTAGCGAAGTTTCTATTTTTTTTTTCAATTTACTCATTTTTTCCTCATTTTATGACGAAATTACCGAAAAAAGGGACGAAAAGGGATAATTTTATCGAAATTTCTATTTTTTTCCTCTAGTTACTCGTTTTTTTCCCTCATTTTATAACGAAATTACCGAAAAAAGGGACGAAAACGGATAATTTTAGCGAAATTACTATTTTTTTCCTGAATTTACTCGTTTTTTTCCTCATTTTATGACGAAATTACCAAAAAAGGGACGAAAACGGATAATTTTAGCGAAATTTTTATTTTTTTTCCTCAATTTACTCGTTATTCTTCATCATTTTATCACGAAATTACCGAAAAAAGGGACGATAACGGATAATTTTAGCGAAATTTCTATTTTTTACTCTATTTACTCGTTTTTTTTCCTCATTTTATGTCGAAATTACCGAAAAAAGGGACGAAAACGGATAATTCTAGCGAAATTTCAATTTTTTCCTCAATTTACTCGTTTTTTTTCCTCTTTTATCACGCAATTACCGAAAAAGGGACGAAAACGGATAATTTTAGCAAAATTTCTATTTTTTTTTCCTTATTTTATGACGAAATTACCGAAAAAAGGGAGGAAAACGGATAATTTTAGCGAAATTTCTATTTTTTCCTCTATTTACTCGTTTTTTTTTCCTCATTTTATGACTAAATTACCGAAAAAAGGGAGGAAAACGGATAATTTTTGCGAAATTTCTATTTTTTTCCTCAATTTACTCGTTCTTCTTCATCATTTTATCACGAAATTACCAAAAAAAAATAACTATAACGGATAATTTTAGCGAAATTTCTATTTTTTCCTCTATTTACTCGTTTTTTTTCCCCATTTTATGTCGAAATTACCGAAAAAAGGCACGAAAACGGATAATTTTATCGAAATTTTTATATTTTTCCTCTATTTACTCGTTTTTTTCCTCATTTCATGACGAAAGTACCGAAAAAAGGGACGAAAACGGATAATTTTAGCGAAATTTTAATTTTTTTCCTCAATTTACTCGATTTTCTTCATCAATTTATAAGGAAAATACCAAAAAAATGGACGAAAACGGATAATTTTTACGAAATTTCTATTTTTTTTCCTCTATTTACTCGATTTTTTTCCACATTTCATGACGAAATTACCGAATAAAGGGACGAAAACGGATAATTTTAGCGAAATTTTTATTTTTTTTCTCAATTTACACGTTTTTCTTTATCATTCTATCATTAAATTACCGAAAAAAGGGACGAAAAAGGATAATTTTAAAGAAATTTCTATTTTTTTCCCCTAGTTACTCGATTTTTTTTCACATTTTATGACGAAATTACCGAATAAAGGGACGAAAACGGATAATTTTAGCGAAATTTTTATTTTTTTCCTCAATTTAATATTTTTTCTTCATCATTTTATCATGAAATTACCGAAAAAAAGGACGAAAACGGATAATTTTAGCGAAATTTTTAATTTTTTCCTCTATTTACTCGTTTTTCTTCATCATTTTATGACTTAATTACCGTAAAAAGGGATAAAAACGGATAAATTTAGCGAAATTTTTATTTATTCCTCTATTTACTCGTTTTTTTTCCTTATTTTATGACGAAATTACCGAAAAAAGGGACGAAAACGGATAATTTTAGCGAAATTTCAATTTTTTCCTCAATTTACTCGTTTTTTTCCCTCATTTTATGACAAAATTACCGAAAAAAGGGACGAAAACGGATAATTTTAGTGAAATTTCTATTTTTTCCCCAATTTACTCGTTTTTTTTCCTCATTTTATGACGAAATTACCGAAAAAAGGGACGAAAATGGATAATTTTAGCTAAATTTATATTTTTTTCCTCTAGATACTCGTTTTTTTTTCCTCATTTTAGGACGAAATTACCGAAAAAAGGGACGAAAACGGATTATTATAGCGAAGTTCCTTTTTTTTCCTCTATTAACTCATTTTTTTTTTCATATTATGACGAAATTTCCAAAAAAAGGGACGAAAACGTATAATTTTAGCGAAATTTCTATATTTTCTTCTATTTCCTCGTTTTTTCCCTCATTTTATGACGAAATTACCGAAAAAAGGGACGAAAACGGATAATTTTAGCGAAATTTTTATTTTTTCCTCTATTTACTCGTTTATTTTCCTCATTTTATAACAAAATTACCGAAAAAAGGGACGAAAACGGATAATTTTAGCGAAATTTCTATTTTTTCCCCAATTTACTCGTTTTTTTTCCGCATTTTATCACGAAGTTACCGAAAAAAGGGACAAAAACTAATAATTTTAGCGAAGTTTCTATTTTTTTTTTCAATTTACTCATTTTTTCCTCATTTTATGACGAAATTACCGAAAAAAGGGACGAAAAGGGATAATTTTATCGAAATTTCTATTTTTTTCCTCTAGTTACTCGTTTTTTTCCCTCATTTTATAACGAAATTACCGAAAAAAGGGACGAAAACGGATAATTTTAGCGAAATTACTATTTTTTTCCTGAATTTACTCGTTTTTTTCCTCATTTTATGACGAAATTACCAAAAAAGGGACGAAAACGGATAATTTTAGCGAAATTTTTATTTTTTTTCCTCAATTTACTCGTTATTCTTCATCATTTTATCACGAAATTACCGAAAAAAGGGACGATAACGGATAATTTTAGCGAAATTTCTATTTTTTACTCTATTTACTCGTTTTTTTTCCTCATTTTATGTCGAAATTACCGAAAAAAGGGACGAAAACGGATAATTCTAGCGAAATTTCAATTTTTTCCTCAATTTACTCGTTTTTTTTCCTCTTTTATCACGCAATTACCGAAAAAGGGACGAAAACGGATAATTTTAGCAAAATTTCTATTTTTTTTTCCTTATTTTATGACGAAATTACCGAAAAAAGGGAGGAAAACGGATAATTTTAGCGAAATTTCTATTTTTTCCTCTATTTACTCGTTTTTTTTTCCTCATTTTATGACTAAATTACCGAAAAAAGGGAGGAAAACGGATAATTTTTGCGAAATTTCTATTTTTTTCCTCTATTTACTCGTTTTTTTTCATCATTTTATGACGAAATTACCGAAAAAAGGGACGAAAACGGATAATTTTAGCGAAATTTCTATTTTTTCCCAGATTTACTCGTTTTTTTTCCGCATTTTTTCACGAAGTTACCGAAAAAAGTGACGAAAACGGATAATTTTAGCGAATTTTCTATTTTTTTCTTCAATTTACTCTTTTTTATCCTTATTTTATGACGAAATTACCGAAAAAAGGGACGAAAAGGGATAATTTTAGCGAAATTTCTATTTTTTCCTCTAGTTACTCGTTTTTTTTCCTCATTTTATGACGAAATTACCGAAAAAAGGGACGAAAACGGATAATTTTAGCGAAATTACTATTTTTTTCCTCAATTTACTCGTTGTTTACCTCATTTTATGACGAAATTATCAAAAAAGGGACGAAAACGGATAATTTTAGCGAAATTTTTATTTTTTTCCTCAATTTACTCGTTCTTCTTCATCATTTTATCACGAAATTACCGAAAAAAATAACGATAACGGATAATTTTAGCGAAATTTCTATTTTTTCCTCTATTTACTCGTTTTTTTCCTCATTTCATGACGAAAGTACCGAAAAAAGGGACGAAAACGGATAATTTTAGCGAAATTTCTATTTTTTTCCTCTATTTGCTCGTTTTTTTTCTTCATTTTATGGCGAAATTACCGAATAAAGGGACGAAAACGATTAATTTTAGCGAAATTTTTATTTTTTTCCTCAATTTACTCGTTTTTCTTCATCATTTTATCACGAAATTACCGAAAAAAGGGACGAAAACGGATAATTTTTACGAAATTTCTATTTTTTTCCTCTATTTACTCGATTTTTTTCCACATTTTATGACGAAATTACCGAATAAAGGGACGAAAACGGATAATTTTAGCGAAATTTTTATTTTGTTCCTCAATTTACTCGTTTTTTTTTATCATTCTATTTTTAAATTACCGAAAAAAGGGACGAAAAGGGATAATTTTAAAGAAATTTCTATTTTTTTCCTGAATTAACTCGTTTTTTTCCTCATTTTATGACGAAATTACCAAAAAAGGGACGAAAACGGATAATTTTAGCGAAATTTTTATTTTTTTCGTCAATTTACTCGTTATTCTTCATCATTTTATCACGAAATTACCGAAAAAAGGGACGATAACGGATAATTTTAGCGAAATTTCTATTTTTAACTCTATTTACTCGTTTTTTTTCCTCATTTTATGTCGAAATTACCGAAAAAAGGGACGAAAACGGATAATTTTAGCGAAATTTCTATTTTTCTCTATTTACTCGTTTTTTTTCCTCATTTTATGACGAAATTACCAAAAAAAGGGACGATAACAGATAATTTTAGCGAAATTTCTATTTTTCCTCTATTTACTCGTTATTTTTCCTCATTTTATGTCGAAATTACCGAAAAACGGGATCAAAACGGATAATTTTAGCGAAATATTTATTTTTTCCTCAATTTACTCGTTGTTTACCTCATTTTATGACGAAATTACCAAAAAAGGGACGAAAACGGATAATTTTAGCGAAATTTTTATTTTTTTCCTCAATTTACTCGTTCTTCTTCATCATTTTATGTCGAAATTACCGAAAAAAGGCACGAAAACGGATAATTTTATCGAAATTTTTATATTTTTCCTCTATTTACTCGTTTTTTTCCTCATTTCATGACGAAAGTACCGAAAAAAGGGACGAAAACGGATAATTTTAGCGAAATTTTAATTTTTTTTCTCAATTTACTCGATTTTCTTCATCAATTTATAAGGAAAATACCAAAAAAATGGACGAAAACGGATAATTTTTACGAAATTTCTATTTTTTTTCCTCTATTTACTCGATTTTTTTCCACATTTCATGACGAAATTACCGAATAAAGGGACGAAAACGGATAATTTTAGCGAAATTTTTATTTTTTTTCTCAATTTACACGTTTTTCTTTATCATTCTATCATTAAATTACCGAAAAAAGGGACGAAAAAGGATAATTTTAAAGAAATTTCTATTTTTTTCCCCTAGTTACTCGATTTTTTTTCACATTTTATGACGAAATTACCGAATAAAGGGACGAAAACGGATAATTTTAGCGAAATTTTTATTTTTTTCCTCAATTTAATATTTTTTCTTCATTATTTTATCATGAAATTACCGAAAAAAAGGACGAAAACGGATAATTTTAGCGAAATTTTTAATTTTTTCCTCTATTTACTCGTTTTTCTTCATCATTTTATGACTTAATTACCGTAAAAAGGGATAAAAACGGATAAATTTAGCGAAATTTTTATTTATTCCTCTATTTACTCGTTTATTTCCTCATTTTTAAACAAAATTACCGAAAAAAGGGACGAAAACGGATAATTTTAGAGAAATTTCTATTTTTTCCCCAATTTAATCGTTTTTTTTCTCCGCATTTTATCACGAAGTTACCGAAAAAAGGGACGAAAACGGATATTTTTAGCGAAGTTTCTATTTTTTTCTTCAATTTACTCGTTTTTTTTTCCTCATTTTATGACGAAATTACCGAGAAAAGGGACGAAAAGGGATAATTTTAGCGAAATTTCTATTTTTTTCCTCTATTTACTCGTTTTTTCCCTCATTTTATAACGAAATTACCGAAAAAAGGGATGAAAACGGATAATTTTAGCGAAATTTTTATTTTTTTCCTCAATTTATTCGTTTTTTCCGCATTTTATCAGGAAGTTACCGAAAAAAGGGACGAAAACGGATAATTTTAGCGAAATTTTTATTTTTTTCCTCAATTTACTCATTTTTTTCCTCATTTTATGATGAAATTACCGAAAAAAGGGACGAAAACGGATAATTTTAGCGAAATTTCTATTTTTTACTCTATTTACTGGTTTTTTTTCCTCATTTTATGTCGTAATTACCGAAAAAAGGGACGAAAACGGATAATTTTAGCGAAATTTCTATTTTTCTCTATTTACTCGTTTTTTTTCCTCATTTTATGACGAAATTACCAAAAAAGGGACGATAACAGATAATTTTAGCGAAATTTCTATTTTTCCTCTATTTACTCGTTATTTTTCCTCATTTTATGTCGAAATTACCGAAAAACGGGATCAAAACGGATAATTTTAGCGAAATATTTATTTTTTCCTCAATTTACTCGTTGTTTACCTCATTTTATGACGAAATTACCAAAAAAGGGACGAAAACGGATAATTTTAGCGAAATTTTTATTTTTTTCCTCAATTTACTCGTTCTTCTTCATCATTTTATCACGAAATTACCAAAAAAAAATAACTATAACGGATAATTTTAGCGAAATTTCTATTTTTTCCTCTATTTACTCGTTTTTTTTCCTCATTTTATGTCGAAATTACCGAAAAAAGGCACGAAAACGGATAATTTTATCGAAATTTTTATATTTTTTCTCTATTTACTCGTTTTTTTCCTCATTTCATGACGAAAGTACCGAAAAAAGGGACGAAAACGGATAATTTTAGCGAAATTTCTATTTTTTCCTCAATTTGCTCATTTTTTTCCTCATTTTGTGTCGAAATTACCAAAAAAGGGACGAAAACGGATAATTTTAGAGAAATTTTTATTTTTTCCTATTTTTACTATTTTCTCTTCATCATTATATCATGAAATTACCGAAAAAATGGACGAAAACGGATAATTTCAGCGAAATTTTTAATTTTTTCCTCTATTTACTCGATTATTTTCCTCATTTTATGACGTAATTACCGAAAAAAGGGATGAAAACGGATAATTTTAGCGAAATATTTATTTATTCCTCTATTTACTCGTTTATTTTCCTCATTTTATAACAAAATTACCGAAAAAAGGGACGAAAACGGATAATTTTAGCGAAATTTCTATTTTTTCCCCAATTTACTCGTTTTTTTTCCGCATTTTATCACGAAGTTACCGAAAAAAGGGACGAAAACGGATAATTTTAGCGAAATTACTATTTTTTTCCTGAATTTACTTGTTTTTTTCCTCATTTTATGACGAAATTACCAAAAAAGGGACGAAAACGGATAATTTTAGCGAAATTTTTATTTTTTTCTTCAATTTACTCGTTTTTTTTCTTCATTTTATGGCGAAATTACCGAATAAAGGGACGAAAACGATTAATTTTAGCGAAATTTTTATTTTTTTCCTCAATTTACTCGTTTTTCTTCATCATTTTATCACGAAATTACCGAAAAAAGGGACGAAAACGGATAATTTTTACGAAATTTCTATTTTTTTCCTCTATTTACTCGATTTTTTTCCACATTTTATGACGAAATTACCGAATAAAGGGACGAAAACGGATAATTTTAGCGAAATTTTTATTTTGTTCCTCAATTTACTCGTTTTTCTTTATCTTTCTATTTTTAAATTACCGAAAAAAGGGACGAAAAGGGATAATTTTAAAGAAATTTCTATTTTTTTCCTGAATTAACTCGTTTTTTTCCTCATTTTATGACGAAATTACCAAAAAAGAG
Source organism: Sympetrum striolatum (assembly GCA_947579665.1). Taxonomy (NCBI): domain Eukaryota; kingdom Metazoa; phylum Arthropoda; class Insecta; order Odonata; family Libellulidae; genus Sympetrum; species Sympetrum striolatum. Next base: position 295,112 of record CANPUZ010000078.1, read on the forward strand.
ACGAAAACGGATAATTTTAGCGAAATTTTTATTTTTTTCGTCAATTTACTCGTTATTCTTCATCATTTTATCACGAAATTACCGAAAAAAGGGACGATAACGGATAATTTTAGCGAAATTTCTATTTTTTACTCTATTTACTCGTTTTTTTTCCTCATTTTATGTCGAAATTACCGAAAAAAGGGACGAAAACGGATAATTTTAGCGAAATTTCTATTTTTCTCTATTTACTCGTTTTTTTTCCTCGTTTTATGACGAAATTACCAAAAAAAGGGACGATAACAGATAATTTTAGCGAAATTTTTATTTTTCCTCTATTTACTCGTTATTTTTCCTCATTTTATGTCGAAATTACCGAAAAACGGGATCTAAACGGATAATTTTAGCGAAATATTTATTTTTTCCTCAATTTACTCGTTGTTTACCTCATTTTATGACGAAATTACCAAAAAAGGGACGAAAACGGATAATTTTAGCGAAATTTTTATTTTATTCCTCAATTTACTCGTTCTTCTTCATCATTTTATCACGAAATTACCAAAAAAAAATAACTATAACGGATAATTTTAGCGAAATTTCTATTTTTTCCTCTATTTACTCATTTTTTTCCTCATTTCATGACGAAAGTACCGAAAAAAGGGACGAAAACGGATAATTTTAGCGAAATTTCTATTTTTTCCTCAATTTGCTCATTTTTTTCCTCATTTTGTGTCGAAATTACCAAAAAAGGGACGAAAACGGATAATTTTAGAGAAATTTTTATTTTTTCCTATTTTTACTATTTTCTCTTCATCATTATATCATGAAATTACCGAAAAAATGGACGAAAACGGATAATTTCAGCGAAATTTTTAATTTTTTCCTCTATTTACTCGATTATTTTCCTCATTTTATGACGTAATTACCGAAAAAAGGGATGAAAACGGATAATTTTAGCGAAATATTTATTTATTCCTCTATTTACTCGTTTATTTTCCTCATTTTATAACAAAATTACCGAAAAAAGGGACGAAAACGGATAATTTTAGCGAAATTTCTATTTTTTCCCCAATTTACTCGTTTTTTTTCCGCATTTTATCACGAAGTTACCGAAAAAAGGGACGAAAACGGATAGTTTTAGCGAAATTACTATTTTTTTCCTGAATTTACTTGTTTTTTTCCTCATTTTATGACGAAATTACCATAAAAGGGACGAAAACGGATAATTTTAGCGAAATTTTTATTTTTTTCTTCAATTTACTCGTTATTCTTCATCATTTTATCACGAAATTACCGAAAAAAGGGACGATAATGGATAATTTTAGCGAAATTTCTATTTTTTACTCTATTCACTCGTTTTTTTTCCTCATTTTATGTCGAAATTACCGAAAAAAGGGACGAAAACGGATAATTTTAGCGAAATTTCAATTTTTTCCTCAATTTCCTCGTTTTTTTTCCTCTTTTATCACGCAATTACCGAAAAAGGGACGAAAACGGATAATTTTAGCGAAATTTCTATATATTCCTCTATTTACTCCTTTTATTCTCATTTTATGACGAAATTACCGAAAAAAGGGATGAAAACGGATAATTTCAGCAAAATTTCTATTTTTTTTTCCTCATTTTATAACTTAATTACCGAAAAAAGGTACGAGAACGGATAATTTTAGTGAAACTTTTATTTTTTTCCTAAATTTACTCGTTTTTTTTCCTTATTTTATGACGAAATTACCGAAAAAAGGGACGAAAACGGATAATTTTAGCGAAATTTCAATTTTTTCCTCAATTTACTCGTTTTTTTTCCTCATTTTATGACAAAATTACCGAAAAAAGGGACGAAAACGGAAAATTTTAGTGAAATTTCTATTTTTTCCCCAATTTACTCGTTTTTTTTCCTCATTTTATGACGAAATTACCGAAAAAAGGGACGAAAATGGATAATTTTAGCGAAATTTATATTTTTTTCCTCTAGATACTCGTTTTTTTTCCTCATTTTATTACGAAATTACCGAAAAAAGGGACGAAAACGGATTATTATAGCGAAGTTCCTTTTTTTTTCCTCTATTTACTCGTTTTTTTTTCTCATATTATGACGAAATTTCCAAAAAAAGGGACGAAAACGTATAATTTTAGCGAAATTTCTATATTTTCTTCTATTTCCTCGTTTTTTCCCTCATTTTATGACGAAATTACCGAAAAAAGGGACGAAAACGGATAATTTTAGCGAAATTTTTATTTTTTCCTCTATTTACTCGTTTATTTTCCTCATTTTATAACAAAATTACCGAAAAAAGGGACGAAAACGGATAATTTTAGCGAAATTTCTATTTTTTCCCCAATTTACTCGTTTTTTTTCCGAATTTTATCACGAAGTTACCGAAAAAAGGGACGAAAAGGGATAATTTTATCGAAATTTCTATTTTTTTCCTCTAGTTACTCGTTTTTTTCCCTCATTTTATAACGAAATTACCGAAAAAAGGGACGAAAACGGATAATTTTAGCGAAATTACTATTTTTTTCCTGAATTTACTCGTTTTTTTTCCTCATTTTATGACGAAATTACCAAAAAAGGGACGAAAACGGATAATTTTAGCGAAATTTTTATTTTTTTTCCTCAATTTACTCGTTATTCTTCATCATTTTATCACGAAATTACCGAAAAAAGGGACGATAACGGATAATTTTAGCGAAATTTCTATTTTTTACTCTATTTACTCGTTTTTTTTCCTCATTTTATGTCGAAATTACCGAAAAAAGGGACGAAAACGGATAATTCTAGCGAAATTTCAATTTTTTCCTCAATTTACTGGTTTTTTTTCCTCTTTTATCACGCAATTACCGAAAAAGGGACGAAAACGGATAATTTTAGCGAAATTTCTATTTTTTTTTCCTTATTTTATGACGAAATTACCGAAAAAAGGGAGGAAAACGGATAATTTTAGCGAAATTTCTATTTTTTCCTCTATTTACTCGTTTTTTTTTCCTCATGTTATGACTAAATTACCGAAAAAAGGGAGGAAAACGGATAATTTTTGCGAAATTTCTATTTTTTTCCTCTATTTACTCGTTTTTTTTCATCATTTTATGACGAAATTACCGAAAAAAGGGACGAAAACGGATAATTTTAGCAAAATTTTTAATTTTTTCCTCTATTTACTCGATTATTTTCCTCATTTTATGACGTAATTACCGAAAAACAGGATGAAAACGGATAATTTTAGCGAAATATTTATTTATTCCATTATTTACTCGTTTATTTTCCTCATTTTATAACAAAATTACCGAAAAAAGGGACGAAAACGGATAATTTTAGCGAAATTTCTATTTTTTCCCAGATTTACTCGTTTTTTTTCCGCATTTTTTCACGAAGTTACCGAAAAAAGTGACGAAAACGGATAATTTTAGCGAATTTTCTATTTTTTTCTTCAATTTACTCTTTTTTATCCTTATTTCATGACGAAATTACCGAAAAAAGGGACGAAAAGGTATAATTTTAGCGAAATTTCTATTTTTTCCTCTAGTTACTCGTTTTTTTTCCTCATTTTATGACGAAATTACCGAAAAAAGGGACGAAAACGGATAATTTTAGCGAAATTACTATTTTTTTTCCTCAATTTACTCGTTGTTTACCTCATTTTATGACGAAATTACCAAAAAAGGGACGAAAACGGATAATTTTAGCGAAATTTTTATTTTTTTCCTCAATTTACTCGTTCTTCTTCATCATTTTATCACGAAATTACCGAAAAAAATAACGATAACGGATAATTTTAGCGAAATTTCTATTTTTTCCTCTATTTACTCGTTTTTTTCCTCATTTCATGACGAAAGTACCGAAAAAAGGGACGAAAACGGATAATTTTAGCGAAATTTCTATTTTTTTCCTCTATTTGCTCGTTTTTTTTCTTCATTTTATGGCGAAATTACCGAATAAAGGGACGAAAACGATTAATTTTAGCGAAATTTTTATTTTTTTCCTCAATTTACTCGTTTTTCTTCATCATTTTATCACGAAATTACCGAAAAAAGGGACGAAAACGGATAATTTTAGCGAAATATTTATTTTTTCCTCAATTTACTCGTTGTTTACCTCATTTTATGACGAAATTACCAAAAAAGGGACGAAAACGGATAATTTTAGCGAAATTTTTATTTTTTTCCTCAATTTACTCGTTCTTCTTCATCATTTTATCACGAAATTACCAAAAAAAAATAACTATAACGGATAATTTTAGCGAAATTTCTATTTTTTCCTCTTTTTACTCGTTTTTTTTCCTCATTTTATGTCGAAATTACCGAAAAAAGGCACGAAAACGGATAATTTTATCGAAATTTTTATATTTTTCCTCTATTTACTCGTTTTTTTCCTCATTTCATGACAAAAGTACCGAAAAAAGGGACGAAAACGGATAATTTTAGCGAAATTTTTATTTTTTTCCTCAATTTACTCGTTTTTCTTCATCATTTTGTGACGAAATTACCGAAAAAAGGGACGAAAACGGATAAATTTAGCGAAATTTTAATTTTTTTCCTCAATTTACTCGATTTTCTTCATCAATTTATAAGGAAAATACCAAAAAAATGGACGAAAACGGATAATTTTTACGAAATTTCTATTTTTTTTCCTCTATTTACTCGATTTTTTTCCACATTTTATGACGAAATTACCGAATAAAGGGACGAAAACGGATAATTTTAGCGAAATTTTTATTTTTTTTCTCAATTTACACGTTTTTCTTTATCATTCTATCATTAAATTACCGAAAAAAGGGACGAAAAAGGATAATTTTAAAGAAATTTCTATTTTTTTCCCCTAGTTACTCGATTTTTTTTCACATTTTATGACGAAATTACCGAATAAAGGGACGAAAACGGATAATTTTAGCGAAATTTTTATTTTTTTCCTCAATTTAATATTTTTTCTTCATCATTTTATCATGAAATTACCGAAAAAAAGGACGAAAACGGATAATTTTAGCGAAATTTTTAATTTTTTCCTCTATTTACTCGTTTTTCTTCATCATTTTATGACGTAATTACCGAAAAAAGGGATAAAAACGGATAAATTTAGCGAAATTTTTATTTATTCCTCTATTTACTCGTTTATTTCCTCATTTTTAAACAAATTTACCGAAAAAAGGGACGAAAACGGATAATTTTAGAGAAATTTCTATTTTTTCCCCAATTTAATCGTTTTTTTTCTCCGCATTTTATCACGAAGTTACCGAAAAAAGGGACGAAAACGGATATTTTTAGCGAAGTTTCTATTTTTTTCTTCAATTTACTCGTTTTTTTTTCCTCATTTTATGACGAAATTACCGAGAAAAGGGACGAAAAGGGATAATTTTAGCGAAATTTTTATTTTTTTCCTCTATTTACTCGTTTTTTTCCCTCATTTTATAACGAAATTACCGAAAAAAGGGATGAAAACGGATAATTTTAGCGAAATTTTTATTTTTTTTCCTCAATTTATTCGTTTTTTTCCGCATTTTATCAGGAAGTTACCGAAAAAAGGGACGAAAACGGATAATTTTAGCGAAATTTTTATTTTTTTCCTCAATTTACTCATTTTTTTCCTCATTTTATGATGAAATTACCGAAAAAAGGGACGAAAACGGATAATTTTAGCGAAATTTCTATTTTTTTCCTCAATTTACTCGTTTTATTTCATCATTTTATCACGATATTACCGAAAAAAGGGACGAAAACGGATAATTTTAGCGAAATTTCTATTTTTTCCTCAATTTGCTCATTTTTTTCCTCATTTTGTGTCGAAATTACCAAAAAAGGGACGAAAACGGATAATTTTAGCGAAATTTTTATTTTTTCCTATTTTTACTATTTTTTCTTCATCATTATATCATGAAATTACCGAAAAAATGGACGAAAACGGATAATTTCAGCGAAATTTTTAATTTTTTCCTCTATTTACTCGATTATTTTCCTCATTTTATGACGTAATTACCGAAAAAAGGGATGAAAACGGATAATTTTAGCGAAATATTTATTTATTCCTCTATTTACTCGTTTATTTTCCGCATTTTATAACAAAATTACCGATAAAAGGGACGAAAACGGATAATTTTAGCGAAATTTCTATTTTTTCCCCAATTTACTCGTTTTTTTTCCGCATTTTATCACGAAGTTACCGAAAAAAGGGACGAAAACGGATAATTTTAGCGAAATTACTATTTTTTTCCTGAATTTACTTGTTTTTTTCCTCATTTTATGACGAAATTACCAAAAAAGGGACGAAAACGGATAATTTTAGCGAAATTTTTATTTTTTTCTTCAATTTACTCGTTATTCTTCATCATTTTATCACGAAATTACCGAAAAAAGGGACGATAACGGATAATTTTAGCGAAATTTCTATTTTTTACTCTATTCACTCGTTTTTTTTCCTCATTTTATGTCGAAATTACCGAAAAAAGGGACGATAACGGATAATTTTAGCGAAATTTCTATATATTCCTCTATTTACTCCTTTTATTCTCATTTTATGACGAAATTACCGAAAAAAGGGATGAAAACGGATAATTTTAGCGAAATTTCTATTTTTTTTTCCTCATTTTATAACTTAATTACCGAAAAAAGGTACGAGAACGGATAATTTTAGTGAAACTTTTATTTTTTTCCTAAATTTACTCGTTTTTTTTCCTTATTTTATGACGAAATTACCGAAAAAAGGGACGAAAACGGATAATTTTAGCGAAATTTCAATTTTTTCCTCAATTTACTCGTTTTTTTTCCTCATTTTATGACAAAATTACCGAAAAAAGGGACGAAAACGGATAATTTTAGTGAAATTTCTATTTTTTCCCCAATTTACTCGTTTTTTTTCCTCATTTTATGACGAAATTACCGAAAAAAGGGACGAAAATGGATAATTTTAGCGAAATTAATATTTTTTTCCTCTAGATACTCGTTTTTTTTTCCTCATTTTAGGACGAAATTACCGAAAAAAGGGACGAAAACGGATTATTATAGCGAAGTTCCTTTTTTTTTCCTCTATTTACTCGTTTTTTTTTCTCATATTATGACGAAATTTCCAAAAAAAGGGACGAAAACGTATAATTTTAGCGAAATTTCCATATTTTCTTCTATTTCCTCGTTTTTTTCCCTCATTTTATGACGAAATTACCGAAAAAAGGGACGAAAACGGATAATTTTAGCGAAATTTTTATTTTTTCCTCTATTTACTCGTTTTTTCTCCTTTTATGACGAAATTACCGAAAAAAGGGACGAAAACGGATAATTTTAGCGAAATTTCTATTTTTCTCTATTTACTCGTTTTTTTTTCCTCTTTTATCACGCAATTACCGAAAAAAGGGACGAAAACGGATAATTTTAGCGAAATTACTATTTTTTTCCTGAATTTACTCGTTTTTTTTCCTCATTTTATGACGAAATTACCAAAAAAGGGACGAAAACGGATAATTTTAGCGAAATTTTTATTTTTTTCCTCAATTTACTCGTTATTCTTCATCATTTTATCACGAAATTACCGAAAAAAGGGACGATAACGGATAATTTTAGCGAAATTTCTATTTTTTACTCTATTCACTCGTTTTTTTTCCTCATTTTATGTCGAAATTACCGAAAAAAGGGACGATAACGGATAATTTTAGCGAAATTTCTATATATTCCTCTATTTACTCCTTTTATTCTCATTTTATGACGAAATTACCGAAAAAAGGGATGAAAACGGATAATTTTAGCGAAATTTCTATTTTTTTTTCCTCATTTTATAACTTAATTACCGAAAAAAGGTACGAGAACGGATAATTTTAGTGAAACTTTTATTTTTTTCCTAAATTTACTCGTTTTTTTTCCTTATTTTATGACGAAATTACCGAAAAAAGGAACGAAAACGGATAATTTTAGCGAAATTTCAATTTTTTCCTCAATTTACTCGTTTTTTTTCCTCATTTTATGACAAAATTACCGAAAAAAAGGGACGAAAACGGATAATTTTAGTGAAATTTCTATTTTTTCCCCAATTTACTCGTTTTTTTTCCTCATTTTATGACGAAATTACCGAAAAAAGGGACGAAAATGGATAATTTTAGCGAAATTAATATTTTTTTCCTCTAGATACTCGTTTTTTTTCCTCATTTTAGGACGAAATTACCGAAAAAAGGGACGAAAACGGATTATTATAGCGAAGTTCCTTTTTTTTTTCCTCTATTTACTCGTTTTTTTTTCTCATATTATGACGAAATTTCCAAAAAAAGGGACGAAAACGTATAATTTTAGCGAAATTTCTATATTTTCTTCTATTTCCTCGTTTTTTTCCCTCATTTTATGACGAAATTACCGAAAAAAGGGACGAAAACGGATAATTTTAGCGAAATTTTTATTTTTTCCTCTATTTACTCGTTTTTTCTCCTTTTATGACGAAATTACCGAAAAAAGGGACGAAAACGGATAATTTTAGCGAAATTTCTATTTTTCTCTATTTACTCGTTTTTTTTTCCTCTTTTATCACGCAATTACCGAAAAAAGGGACGAAAACGGATAATTTTAGCGAAATTACTATTTTTTTCCTGAATTTACTCGTTTTTTTCCTCATTTTATGACGAAATTACCAAAAAAGGGACGAAAACGGATAATTTTAGCGAAATTTTTATTTTTTTCCTCAATTTACTCGTTATTCTTCATCATTTTATCACGAAATTACCGAAAAAAGGGACGATAACGGATAATTTTAGCGAAATTACTATTTTTTACTCTATTTACTCGTTTTTTTTCCTCATTTTATGTCGAAATTACCGAAAAAAGGGACGAAAACGGATAATTTTAGCGAAATTTCTATTTTTTTTCCTCATTTTATAACTTAATTACCGAAAAAAGGTACGAGAACGGATAATTTAAGTGAATCTTTTATTTTTTTCCTAAATTTACTCGTTTTTTTTCCTTATTTTATGACGAAATTACCGAAAAAAGGGACGAAAACGGATAATTTTAGCGAAATTTCAATTTTTTTCTTCAATTTACTCGTTATTCTTCATCATTTTATCACGAAATTACCGAAAAAAGGGACGATAACGGATAATTTTAGCGAAATTTCTATTTTTTACTCTATTCACTCGTTTTTTTTTCCTCATTTTATGTCGAAATTACCGAAAAAAGGGACGATAACGGATAATTTTAGCGAAATTTCTATATATTCCTCTATTTACTCCTTTTATTCTCATTTTATGACGAAATTACCGAAAAAAGGGATGAAAACGGATAATTTTAGCGAAATTTCTATTTTTTTTTCCTCATTTTATAACTTAATTACCGAAAAAAGGTACGAGAACGGATAATTTTAGTGAAACTTTTATTTTTTTCCTAAATTTACTCGTTTTTTTTCCTTATTTTATGACGAAATTACCGAAAAAAGGGACGAAAACGGATAATTTTAGCGAAATTTCAATTTTTTCCTCAATTTACTCGTTTTTTTTCCTCATTTTATGACAAAATTACCGAAAGAAGGGACGAAAACGGAGAATTTTAGTGAAATTTCTATTTTTTCCCCAATTTACTCGTTTTTTGTCCTCATTTTATGACGAAATTACCGAAAAAAGGGACGAAAATGGATAATTTTAGCGAAATTAATATTTTTTTCCTCTAGATACTCGTTTTTTTTCCTCATTTTAGGACGAAATTACCGAAAAAAGGGACGAAAACGGATTATTATAGCGAAGTTCCTTTTTTTTTCCTCTATTTACTCGTTTTTTTTTCTCATATTATGACGAAATTTCCAAAAAAAGGGACGAAAACGTATAATTTTAGCGAAATTTCTATATTTTCTTCTATTTCCTCGTTTTTTTCCCTCATTTTATGACGAAATTACCGAAAAAAGGGACGAAAACGGATAATTTTAGCGAAATTTTTATTTTTTCCTCTATTTACTCGTTTTTTCTCCTTTTATGACGAAATTACCGAAAAAAGGGACGAAAACGGATAATTTTAGCGAAATTTCTATTTTTCTCTATTTACTCGTTTTTTTTCCTCTTTTATCACGCAATTACCGAAAAAAGGGACGAAAACGGATAATTTTAGCGAAATTACTATTTTTTTCCTGAATTTACTCGTTTTTTTCCTCATTTTATGACGAAATTACCAAAAAAGGGACGAAAACGGATAATTTTAGCGAAATTTTTATTTTTTTCCTCAATTTACTCGTTATTCTTCATCATTTTATCACGAAATTACCGAAAAAAGGGACGATAACGGATAATTTTAGCGAAATTACTATTTTTTACTCTATTTACTCGTTTTTTTTCCTCATTTTATGTCGAAATTACCGAAAAAAGGGACGAAAACGGATAATTTTAGCGAAATTTCTATTTTTTTTCCTCATTTTATAACTTAATTACCGAAAAAAGGTACGAGAACGGATAATTTAAGTGAATCTTTTATTTTTTTCCTAAATTTACTCGTTTTTTTTCCTTATATTATGACGAAATTACCGAAAAAAGGGACGAAAACGGATAATTTTAGCGAAATTTCAATTTTTTCCTCAATTTACTCGTTTTTTTTCCTCTTTTATCACGCAATTACCGAAAAAGGGACGAAAACGGATAATTTTAGCGAAATTTCTATATATTCCTCTATTTACTCCTTTTATTCTCATTTTATGACGAAATTACCGAAAAAAGGGACGAAAACGGATAATTTTAGCGAAATTTCTATTTTTTTCCTCATTTTATAACTTAATTACCGAAAAAAGGTACGAGAACGGATAATTTTAGTGAAACTTTTATTTTTTTCCTAAATTTACTCGTTTTTTTCCTTATTTTATGACGAAATTACCGAAAAAAGGGACGAAAACGGATAATTTTAGCGAAATTTCAATTTTTTCCTCAATTTACTCGTTTTTTTTCCTCATTTTATGACAAAATTACCGAAAAAAAGGGACGAAAACGGATAATTTTAGCGAAATTTCTATTTTTTCCCCAATTTACTCGTTTTTTTTTCCTCATTTTATGACGAAATTACCGAAAAAAGGGACGGAAAGGGATAATTTTAGCGAAATTTATATTTTTTTCCTCTAGATACTCGTTTTTTTTCCTCATTTTATGACGAAATTACCTAAAAAAGGGACGAAAACGGATGATTATAGCGAAGTTTCTTTTTTTTTCCTCTATTTACTCGTTTTTTTTCACATATTATGACGAAATTTCCAAAAAAAAGGGACGAAAACGTATAATTTTAGCGAAATTTCTATTTTTTCTTCTATTTCCTCGTTTTTTTTCCCTCATTTTATGACGAAATTACCGAAAAAAGGGACGAAAACGGATAATTTTAGCGAAATTTTTATTTTTTCCTCTATTTACTCGTTTTTTCTCCTTTTATGACGAAATTACCGAAAAAAGGGACGAAAACGGATAATTTTAGCGAAATTTTTATTTTTCTCTATTTACTCGTTTTTTTTCCTCTTTTATCACGCAATTACCGAAAAAAGGGACGAAAATGGATAATTTTAGCGAAATTTCTATATATTCCTCTATTTACTCCTTTTTTTCTCATTTTACGACGAAATTACCGAAAAAAGGGACGAAAACGGATAATTTTAGCGAAATTTCTATTTTTTTTTCCTTATTTTATGACGAAATTACCGAAAAAAGGGAGGAAAACGGATAATTTTAGCGAAATTTCTATTTTTTCCTCAATTTACTCGTTTTTTTTCCTCATTTTATGACTAAATTACCGAAAAAAGGGAGGAAAACGGATAATTTTTGCGAAATTTCTATTTTTTACCTCTATTTACTCGTTTTTTTCATCATTTTATGACGAAATTACCGAAAAAAGGGACGAAAACGGATAATTTTAGCGAAATTTCTATTTTTTTCCTCTATTTACTCGTTTTTTTCCCTCATTTTATAACGAAATTACCGAAAAAAGGGATGAAAACGGATAATTTTAGCGAAATTTTTACTATTTTCCTCAATTTATTCGTTTTTTTTCCGCATTTTATCAGGAAGTTACCGAAAAAAGGGACGAAAACGGATAATTTTAGCGAAATTTTTATTTTTTTCCTCAATTTACTCATTTTTTTCCTCATTTTATGATGAAATTACCGAAAAATGGGACGAAAACGGATAATTTTAGCGAAATTTCTATTTTTTTCCTCAATTTACTCGTTTTATTTCATCATTTTATCACGATATTACCGAAAAAAGGGACGAAAACGGATAATTTTAGAGAAAATTTAATTTTTCCTCTATTAACTTGATTTTTTTCTTCATTTTATGACGTAATTACCGAAAAAAGGGATGAAAACGGATGGTTATTGCGAAATTTTTATTTTTTTTTCTATTTACCCGTTTTTTTCCCTCATTTTATGGCGAAATTACCGAAAAAAGGGACGAAAACGGATAATTTTAGCGAAATTTTTATTTTTTTCCTAAATTTACTCTTTTTTTTCCTCATTTTATGACGAAATTACCGAAAAAAGGGACGAAAACGGATAATGTTAGCGAAATTTCTATTTTTTCCTCAATTTGCTCATTTTTTTCCTCATTTTGTGTCGAAATTTTAAAAAAGGGACGAAAACGGATAATTTTAGCGAAATTTTTATTTTTCCTATTTTTACTATTTTTTCTTCATCATTATATCATGAAATTACCGAAAAAATGGACGAAAACGGATAATTTCAGCGAAATTTTTAATTTTTTCCTCTATTTACTCGTTTATTTTCCTCATTTTATAACAAAATTACCGAAAAAAGGGACGAAAACGGATAATTTTAGCGAAATTTCTATTTTTTCCCCAATTTACTCGTTTTTTTCCCGCATTTTATCACGAAGTTACCGAAAAAAGGGACGAAAACGGATAATTTTAGCGAAGTTTCTATTTTTTTCTTCAATTTACTCTTTTTTTTCCTCATTTTATGACGAAATTACCGAAAAAAGGGACGAAAAGGGATAATTTTATCGAAATTTCTATTTTTCTCCTCTAGTTACTCGTTTTTTTCCCTCATTTTATAACGAAATTACCGAAAAAAGGGATGAAAACGGATAATTTTAGCGAAATTTTTACTTTTTTCCTCAATTTATTCGTTTTTTTCCTTATTTTATCAGGAAGTTACCGAAAAAAGGGACGAAAACGGATAATTTTAGCGAAATTTTTATTTTTTTCCTCAATTTACTCATTTTTTTCCTCATTTTATGATGAAATTACCGAAAAATGGGACGAAAACGGATAATTTTAGCGAAATTTCTATTTTTTTCCTCAATTTACTCGTTTTATTTCATCATTTTATCACGATATTACCGAAAAAAGGGACGAAAACGGATAATTTTAGAGAAAATTTAATTTTTCCTCTATTAACTTGATTATTTTCCTCATTTTATGACGTAATTACCGAAAAAAGGGATGAAAACGGATGGTTATTGCGAAATTTTTATTTTTTTTTCTATTTACCCGTTTTTTTCCCTCATTTTATGGCGAAATTACCGAAAAAAGGGACGAAAACGGATAATTTTAGAGAAATTTTTTTTTTTTTCCTAAATTTACTCTTTTTTTTCCTCATTTTATGACGAAATTACCGAAAAAAGGGACGAAAACGGATAATTTTAGCGAAATTTCTATTTTTTCCTCAATTTGCTCATTTTTTCCTCATTTTGTGTCGAAATTACCAAAAAAGGGACGAAAACGGATAATTTTAGCGAAATTTTTATTTTTTCCTATTTTTACTATTTTTTCTTCATCATTATATCATGAAATTACCGAGAAAATGGACGAAAACGGATAATATCAGCGAAATTTTTAATTTTTTCCTCTATTTACTCGATTATTTTCCTCATTTTATGACGTAATTACCGAAAAAAGGGATGAAAACGGATAATTTTAGCGAAATATTTATTTATTCCTCTATTTACTCGTTTTTTTCCCGCATTTTATCACGAAGTTACCAAGAAAAGGGACGAAAACGGATAATTTTAGAGAAAATTTAATTTTTCCTCTATTAACTTGATTTTTTTCCTCATTTTATGACGTAATTACCGAAAAAAGGGATGAAAACGGATGGTTATTGCGAAATTTTTATTTTTTTTTCTATTTACCCGTTTTTTTTCCCTCATTTTATGGCGAAATTACCGAAAAAAGGGACGAAAACGGATAATTTTAGAGAAATTTTTATTTTTTTCCTAAATTTACTCTTTTTTTTCCTCATTTTATGACGAAATTACCGAAAAAAGGGACGAAAACGGATAATTTTAGCGAAATTTCTATTTTTTCCTCAATTTGCTCATTTTTTTCCTCATTTTGTGTCGAAATTACCAAAAAAGGGACGAAAACGGATAATTTTAGCGAAATTTTTATTTTTTCCTATTTTTACTATTTTTTTTCATCATTATATCATGAAATTACCGAGAAAATGGACGAAAACGGATAATATCAGCGAAATTTTTAATTTTTTCCTCTATTTACTCGATTATTTTCCTCATTTTATGACGTAATTACCGAAAAAAGGGACGAAAAGGGATAATTTTATCGAAATTTCTATTTTTTTCCTCTAGTTACTCGTTTTTTTCCCTCATTTTATAACGAAATTACCGAAAAAAGGGACGAAAGCGGATAATTTTAGCGAAATTACTATTTTTTTCCTGAATAAACTTGTTTTTTTCCTCATTTTATGACGAAATTACCAAAAAAGGGACGAAAACGGATAATTTTAGCGAAATTTTTATTTTTTTCCTCAATTTACTCGTTATTCTTCATCATTTTATTACGAAATTACCGAAAAAAGGGACGATAACGGATAATTTTTGCGAAATTTCAATTTTTTCCTCAATTTACTCGTTTTTTTTCCTCTTTTATCACGCAATTACCGAAAAAGGGACGAAAACGGATAATTTTAGCGAAATTTCTATATATTCCTCTATTTACTCCTTTTATTCTCATTTTATGACGAAATTACCGAAAAAAGGGACGAAAACGGATAATTTTAGCGAAATTTCTATTTTTTTTCCTCATTTTATAACTTAATTACCGAAAAAAGGTACGAGAACGGATAATTTTAGTGAAACTTTTATTTTTTTCCTAAATTTACTCGTTTTTTTTCATTATTTTATGACGAAATTACCGAAAAAAGGGACGAAAACGGATAATTTTAGCGAAATTTCTATTTTTTCCCCAATTTACTCGTTTTTTTTCCTCATTTTATGACGAAATTACCGAAAAAAGGGACGAAAATGGATAATTTTAGCGAAATTTATATTTTTTTTTCTCTAGATACTCGTTTTTTTTCCTCATTTTATGACGAAATTACCGAAAAAAGGGACGAAAACGGATGATTATAGCGAAGTTTCTTTTTTTTTCCCCTATTTTTCGTTTTTTTTTCTCATATTATGACGAAATTTCCAGAAAAAGGGACGAAAACGTATAATTTTAGCGAAATTTCTATATTTTCTTCTATTTCCTCGTTTTTTTCCCTCATTTTATGACGAAATTACCGAAAAAAGGGACGAAAACGGATAATTTTAGCGAAATTTTTATTTTTTCCTCTATTTACTCGTTTTTTCTCCTTTTATGACGAAATTACCGAAAAAAGGGACGAAAACGGATAATTCTAGCGAAAT
This sequence comes from Sympetrum striolatum, assembly GCA_947579665.1. Classification (NCBI taxonomy): domain Eukaryota; kingdom Metazoa; phylum Arthropoda; class Insecta; order Odonata; family Libellulidae; genus Sympetrum; species Sympetrum striolatum. The sequence continues at coordinate 310,669 of CANPUZ010000078.1, forward strand.
TTCTATTTTTCTCTATTTACTCGTTTTTTTTTTCCTCTTTTATCACGCAATTACCGAAAAAAGGGACGAAAACGGATAATTTTAGCAAAATTACTATTTTTTTCCTGAATTTACTCGTTTTTTTCCTCATTTTATGACGAAATTACCAAAAAAGGGACGAAAACGGATAATTTTAGCGAAATTTTATTTTTTTCCTCAATTTACTCGTTATTCTTCATCATTTTATCACGAAATTACCGAAAAAAGGGACGATAACGGATAATTTTAGCGAAATTTCTATTTTTTACTCTATTTACTCGTTTTTTTCCTCATTTTATGTCGAAATTACCGAAAAAAGGGACGAAAACGGATAATTTTAGCGAAATTTCTATTTTTTCCTCAATTTGCTCATTTTTTTCCTCATTTTTTGTCGAAATTACCAAAAAAGGGACGAAAACGGATAATTTTAGCGAAATTTTTATTTTTTCCTATTTTTACTATTTTTTCTTCATCATTATATCATGAAATTACCGAAAAAATGGACGAAAACGGATAATTTCAGCGAAATTTTTAATTTTTTCCTCTATTTACTCGATTATTTTCCTCATTTTATGACGTAATTACCGAAAAAAGGGATGAAAACGGATAATTTTAGCGAAATATTTATTTATTCCTCTATTTACTTGTTTATTTTCCTCATTTTATAACAAAATTACCGAAAAAAGGGACGAAAACGGATAATTTTAGCGAAATTTCTATTTTTTCCCCAATTTACTCGTTTTTTTCCCGCATTTTATCACGAAGTTACCGAAAAAAGGGACGAAAACGGATAATTTTAGCGAAGTTTCTATTTTTTTCTTCAATTTACTCTTTTTTTTCCTCATTTTATGACGAAATTACCGAAAAAAGGGACGAAAAGGGATAATTTTATCGAAATTTCTATTTTTTTTCCTCTAGTTACTCGTTTTTTCCCTCATTTTATAACGAAATTACCGAAAAAAGGGATGAAAACGGATAATTTTAGCGAAATTTTTACTTTTTTCCTCAATTTATTCGTTTTTTTCCGCATTTTATCAGGAAGTTACCGAAAAAAGGCACGAAAACGGATAATTTTAGCGAAATTTTTATTTTTTTCCTCAATTTACTCATTTTTTTCCTCATTTTATGATGAAATTACCGAAAAATGGGACGAAAACGGATAATTTTAGCGAAATTTCTATTTTTTTTCCTCAATTTACTCGTTTTTTTCCCTCATTTTATAACGAAATTACCGAAAAAAGGGACGAAAACGGATAATTTTAGAGAAAATTTAATTTTTCCTCTATTAACTTGATTTTTTTCCTCATTTTATGACGTAATTACCGAAAAAAGGGATGAAAACGGATGGTTATTGCGAAATTTTTATTTTTTTTTCTATTTACCCATTTTTTTCCCTCATTTTATGGCGAAATTACCGAAAAAAGGGACGAAAACGGATAATTTTAGCGAAATTTTTATTTTTTTCCTAAATTTACTCTTTTTTTTCCTCATTTTATGACGAAATTACCGAAAAAAGGGACGAAAAAGGATAATTTTAGCGAAATTTCTATTTTTTCCTCAATTTGCTCATTTTTTTCCTCATTTTGTGTCGAAATTACCAAAAAAGGGACGAAAACGGATAATTTTAGCGAAATTTTTATTTTTTCCTATTTTTACTATTTTTTCTTCATCATTATATCATGAAATTACCGAATAAATGGACGAAAACGGATAATTTCAGCGAAATTTTTAATTTTTTCCTCTATTTACTCGATTATTTTCCTCATTTTATGACGTAATTACCGAAAAAAGGGATGAAAACGGATAATTTTAGCGAAATATTTATTTATTCCTCTATTTACTCGTTTATTTTCCTCATTTTATAACAAAATTACCGAAAAAAGGGACGAAAACGGATAATTTTAGCGAAATTTCTATTTTTTCCCCAATTTACTCATTTTTTTCCCGCATTTTATCACGAAGTTACCGAAAAAAGGGACGAAAACGGATAATTTTAGCGAAGTTTCTATTTTTTTCTTCAATTTACTCTTTTTTTTCCTCATTTTATGACGAAATTACCGAAAAAAGGGACGAAAAGGGATAATTTTATCGAAATTTCTATTTTTTTCCTCTAGTTACTCGTTTTTTTCCCTCATTTTATAACGAAATTACCGAAAAAAGGGACGAAAACGGATAATTTTAGCGAAGTTTCTATTTTTTTCTTCAATTTACTCTTTTTTTTCCTCATTTTATGACGAAATTACCAAAAAAGGGACGAAAACGGATAATTTTAGCGAAATTTTTATTTTTTTCCTCAATTTACTCGTTATTCTTCATCATTTTATCACGAAATTACCGAAAAAAGGGACGATAACGGATAATTTTTGCGAAATTTCAATTTTTTCCTCAATTTACTCGTTTTTTTTTCCTCTTTTATCACGCAATTACCGAAAAAGGGACGAAAACGGATAATTTTAGCGAAATTTCTATATATTCCTCTATTTACTCCTTTTATTCTCATTTTATGACGAAATTACCGAAAACAGGGACGAAAACGGATAATTTTAGCGAAATTTCTATTTTTTTTCCTCATTTTATAACTTAATTACCGAAAAAAGGTACGAGAACGGATAATTTTAGTGAAACTTTTATTTTTTTCCTAAATTTACTCGTTTTTTTTCCTTATTTTATGACGAAATTACCGAAAAAAGGGACGAAAACGGATAATTTTAGCGAAATTTCTATTTTTTCCCCAATTTACTCGTTTTTTTTCCTCATTTTATCACGAAGTTACCGAAAAAAGGGACGAAAACGAATAATTTTAGCGAAGTTTCTATTTTTTTCTTCAATTTACTCGTTTTTTTTTCCTCTTTTATCACGCAATTACCGAAAAAAGGGACGAAAACGGATAATTTTAGCAAAATTACTATTTTTTTCCTGAATTTACTCGTTTTTTTCCTCATTTTATGTCGAAATTACCAAAAAAGGGACGAAAACGGATAATTTTAGCGAAATTTTTATTTTTTCCTATTTTTACTATTTTTTCTTCATCATTATATCATGAAATTACCGAAAAAATGGACGAAAACGGATAATTTCAGCGAAATTTTTAATTTTTTCCTCTATTTACTCGATTATTTTCCTCATTTTATGACGTAATTACCGAAAAAAGGGATGAAAACGGATAATTTTAGCGAAATATTTATTTATTCCTCTATTTACTCGTTTATTTTCCTCATTTTATAACAAAATTACCGAAAAAAGGGACGAAAACGGATAATTTTAGCGAAATTTCTATTTTTTCCCCAATTTACTCGTTTTTTTCCCGCATTTTA